>JAEQBH010004988.1:0-116709 GCA_016808115.1 Tetrastigma voinierianum | reverse complement strand
TGGAATTTAGAATAAAGCGAAATAAAATGAATGAAGTAAAACTAAGTTCATAACAAAAATGAATCTTGAACAATTATCATAAAAGAGACACATAAAGAGAAAGCATTTGTAGTGAGCTTGATCAATTCACATAGTGGAGTATTGATTGAATTTCTTGATTATCTCAATTCAAAATCTGTCCAAGCCCGAATGTAGTGCGGTGGATTCTCAGCGCTCCATTTTAATTTATCTCATTTTCTGATTCTCGAATTCACGAGATTTAGATAACTACTTTTAACATGAACTTCCTGAATAAGGTATTTTGCAATACTTCATACACCCATTTTATGAATTTATGCACCTTAGCTGATTATTGGTCAAGCAAGGATACTCTCTTCAAATTACTCTTTCCCTCGGGGAGTAGAATGAGATGTTTTCCTTGATTAGATCTCATTGCTCACAGGTTGCCTTACTATCCAGAGATTAAGGAGTGAAATCTCATAACATTAAATAGATAAGTTGTTCAGCTCGTTCTTAGTAGCTTCCAGAGTAGAAGAGGATTTATCTAAGTGACTTGCAAAGAAAGCATAAAGGATCCTAATAGCGAGGTTAGTATACCTTCAAGAACCCAGACGTTACCCCAGTTTATCTTCACAACATCACTTTCAGAGGACTTCCTTGAAATCAGGGTAATGACGCAATTCTTAACGGGTATAGGAAACTGATATTCAGATCCAAAATCAATAAACCAATAATCTGAAGTAAATTCGTAAACTGAAATGAACAAGATACTGGAAAATACTACAGGAAAGATCAATTCTAACTAAAGCGTTCTCTAAATGGAAGGGTACGGACCTCAGTTGCAGAATCACCACGTCTGACATTCCTTAAGTCATAAGAATATTTGCCAAATGGAAGTGGAACAACTCAGATTTCGAATTTATGCGAAATTCCATACCGTTGATGGTAACGAAAGAAATTGATTTGACATTGACCCGACAACGATAACATTGAGATCAGACAAAACAAGCGAAAAGAAGAGAAAAGAAAATCGAGAAACAATGCAAACCTAAATGGCGAAAATGAAAGCCGAAAGAAAAAGAAAATAAAGCATGCGAAGACCAGAAACGGCTATCAGGACCTCTCGTGCATGGTAGCATTTGCTTAGACCAAAAATTTGGATAATTTGCGTATTTATAGGGTTTTCTCAATTGGGCCCCTAATCGATGTATCCTAGCATGGATTTTTAAAGTATCCAGGCCCAAGTCACATTCCTTGTCAGCGACTTGAGTTTCCTTGTATTGACATCATCGATCTTGACATCAATCTCAATCAGCGACATCGACACTCCTATGTAGCCCAGCAGTTTGGTCATCCTTGATGTCGACATCACCATCTTGTCATGACAATCATCTCCGTCTTGGCTGGTCTCAATTTCACACTCGATGCTCGCGCTCGATCTACTTATATCTTGTAAGTGACTCAGCTCCGAGTCATGCAGGTCTTTGGCCCGATCTTCGGATGTCGCGACATCAATCTCATCCGCGACGCCGTCTTAGAAAGCGTAGCTTCAGGCTGAGCCGCTCCTGTTGTATGACATCAGTTGATGCCAGCGACGCCGGCTATGACTCTGACTTTGATCTGAAGTAGTCCACACGATGTCAGACGCCGATATCTTATCCGCGACCTCGCGCAAACTTCAACCTTGTTGGCGGAGTCCTATGCCGGCGACGATCTTATATCGCGACGCCGACTTTCCGACTTGCGGTCACCATATTGCTTTGATGGCAAAAGTGACTTGGCCTCTTAATAAGTAAGCGTTCATTTTCCACCGGCTTTCATCGATGGTTCTGATGTATACATGATCAATCTCTTGTCGCGACATCTTGTCAAATCTTTTCAGGATTCAATGGTGCTTTTGATGTAGACGTCAATCTCGCTGTCGTGACATCAGCTAGGATCTCTGGGTTCCATGTTTCTCATGATGTCGACCTCGATCCCACGTCGCGACATCATCATGCATTACGAGTCTCAGTGCCATACATTCTTGATGTCCGCATTCAGTATCTTGTGCGACATCTTCGTGATTCACTGTAGCCATGCATTGGTTCTGGTATCAAGAGCTTGATCTCTGTCGGCGGCATAAAACAAACTTTCTTTTGATTCTTTCTCGCATGTAGGTTCAACCATGACTTCTATGAATAATGTTATCCTATCGCTTTGACACCTATCCATTTGGGGTACGTATAAACCCAAAGTGCATCAATGACTTATGTTTCTTTTCCTTTACTGCTGCGCGATTAGTTTGCACTTTACACCTCTTGATTTTTGTTTTCCTTTGCATTTTCTTCTTTTTCTTTATCCTTCACGCGTTATAACGAATCGGTAGGTTTAACATATCTCTGCATCTTAATTTATTCTTATTTTTTTATATTAAAATCAAAGCCCAGGAAAAAACTGGACTAAAAATAGGTGACTTTTGCGCTCATCGGACTTCCTCGATTACCCAGAAGTGGTTATGGCCTTGATATGGGTGATTGTTGATGATTAATGATCACATTTACCTATGAAAAATAATATGGTATTTCAGGTGGAGAAGTTGGTCGAGTTATATGTAAGAAAGTTATACAACTTTGCATTGCATGGTATCAATATTATGTGGGCGGGGTCCACGGTTTACTTCCACAGGTCATTGACTCACGAGAGCTCTGGGTACTAGATTACATTTCAGTATGGCTTTCCATCCTCAGACAGATGGCCAATCTGAAAGAACCATATAGACATTGGAAGATATGCTCTTAGAGTTTAAAGGAAGTTGGGATAGACATCTACCATTATGCGGGTTTTATGCATAACAATGGTCTTATCGATCGACGTTGAAATGGCGCACTTCTGAGGCCTTATATGGAAGTGTAGGACTCCATTATGTTCCCAGGGATGAAGTAGGTGAGAGAAAATTGTTAGGTGAAATTTAATGATCACTGTGGGATAACGTTAAGGTTATCGAGGATAGATTAAAGATAACCTGGTCAATGAAAAGAAGTTATCTTTGATAATCGAAGGGAAGTCGGATTTAATTGGGGGATCCACGAGTATTTATGGGGACTATCACCTTGGAAAGGGGTGTTGAGATTCGAAGAGAGGATTAAGTCCCGCTATATGAGACCTTATGATGACACGGAGAAAATTGAGGAGTAGCGTATCGGTTGAGGTTGCCACCTAAATTGGCCAGAATACATGACGTCTTTCATGTTTCTGTAAGTATATGGTAGATCCCTCACGTATGTTGAGAGATCAATTGGTTGAAAGTTAAAAGACTTGACTTATAGAGAGAAAGACATGTTAGTTGTTGATCGAAGGATCGGGTTCTTAGAACCAGTAATTCCGCCCAGTGAGAGGTCTTTGTGGATGAATCACGGTAAAGAAGAAACTGACGCTGGAAGCGTGAAGATCGGATCACGGACTAGGTATCCACTATTTTGATCGATATGAAAATTAAATTTAGGGTGAATTTTTATAAAGGAGGGGTGGTGTAGATGAATCTAATGTTTTCATGAATAGTAAATTTTGTTTTCGATAAGTAGGTATGATTGGAAACGATCAAATGAATAATAATTTTGGAAAAATGAGCCTGAGATTCGAAGTATTAGGAATAATGTATTGAGAGCTAAGGAACTGAAGCGGTCCAAACAAAATTATTTTAAGAAATTGAGAATGCCAAAACCCACAGGAAAAATGTAATTTTAAAAAATGATAAAGCAGTTAATTGTCCTTTGAAAAAAAATATATAATTTTCTAGATCTCGGATAATAAAGCGGGGACTTTACATTAGATTAAATCTCATGAATCTGATTTACTAGTCAAATTTCGAATTGGATTAAATTACGTTGGAATTTTCCACGATTTGCGGCGGCCAATTTCAGTGGACCAGATAGTATTTTTAGAAAAATCCCGAAAAATATCAAATATTTTAAGGGTATCCATTTAAGATAGATGGGAAGATTGGAAATCGGGGCGAAATAAATTATTTGGGATGAGAGACGGGCCCCAGAATAAAACAGGCACGTGGCGCTGGGCAGTATCCTACTATAAATAATCCTTGACATACCAAAATATCTGTTTTTGGTCCTAAGACAAACCATAAGAGAGAGAGAGGGAGAGAGAAAGAAAGAGTGCAATCTTCTCTGCTTGATTCACGAGTTTTAAATGAGTCGGATCTCGTTAGTCAAAAGTTAAAGTTGCTCCTACGACAAAGAACTCTGTATTAATTATGGAATCACAAGATTTACCAGGTTAAGTTTGGGTTTTCGAAACCAAGAAAGGCGATTATCCGGAAATCGCTATTTGAGGTAGGGTTTTTCTCTCACTGGGTTAATTCTGTCAGGCATTGTGTGTGCCAGGGAATCTTTATCGATTTTTTCACCTCTTGACCACATTATTTTGGTCATAACTTGGCCGTACTCATCAAAATTGAGTGATTCAAATTTGCCAGTAAAACTAGATTGATAAGGAAAACATCTCTCCTTCCGATAGAGTCTATCAAATTCAGACTCATTTAGACTCATAGTGTTGATCAGTAGAAACTGTATTGGCAGTTTTCTATTCTGAGACTGGACTGTGACGATTAGCACGGCGGCGTCGCTCATTCGTTGGTGGTTTTAGGTGGATGAGCTAATTGATGGAGCCATATCTCCATGAAGCCAATTCTATTCAAATTCAACACTTTGGGACTGAAATTCATTCAAAGTGCACGTACACTAATTCTGAATTGGGACTGTGGTCATAGCCTCAATTTGGAAGACATAACATTGGTCTGAACTCCGTTTTGGGTGTTTTGGACTCTATGGAAGCCCATTTAGTCAAGATTCAGACATATTCGAAGAGAATGATTGGAATTCTGATCAAAAGCGTGAACAATTTACATGTTTTAAAGTATGGGGTTGGCAGTTATGTCGATGTGAATGGCAGGGTTTTGACATGACCATTTCATGGCATGTTGTGAATCTCCACATGGGTAGTAATTTCCATGATTTAGCATAAGAAAAGCATTAGAAACAAAAGTTGAGTTCAATTAGTTTGTCAATTTAAGAGTGATAAATAGTTTTGAAGTTGTTGGAAAGTATATTATAGTTAATGGTTTAGAAATTGAACATAGTTAAGGTATGGATATTTAATGGATTTTATGGATAATCAGAGCTTGTAAGGAGGAAAGTTAATATTAAGGACAAGGAATTGGAAATTAGAAAGTTTTAAAAGGAAGAAAAATAAACATGCTTAAGTGAGGGAAAATGTAAATGTTGTAAATATATATATTAATGTTTACAATGTATGTGTTTTCATATATGATATAAATAGTCAAATGAAAAATAAAATGTAGTTTTCTTGACTTTAAATTATATTAAAGAAAATATGAAATGATTTATGATTTCCATAGTTTTGTAAGCATGTGGTAAAGAAAATATGGAAATGATTATGATTTCCATAGTTTATAAAGCATGTTGAAAAAATGGAAATGATTATGGTTTCATAGTTTATAAAGTATGATTTATAGTTTCATATTATGGAAATGTTTATAGACATATATATATATATCATTTTATGAAAATATTTGAATCCATGGTTACCCTATACCCCACCAGGTCAAATTTAAAGGAAGTCAGGCTAAAATTACTTTATCTTGTAGTACATAGGAAAGGGATAGAATTTTGTTTTATAAAAAGGGAAGGAAGAGTGATGCATATTGCCATGCACGTGAAAGTGCGAAAGGTTACCAGCGGACATTGTGATTTATTCCATAGTGCAATAGTATTTAAAGAAATGCCTGATTTATCGGGAGTTCCTTTTGGGCCTTCGATGATCGTGAGGAGTTGACTCTATAAATGGGTTAACAGCGAGTCAGCGGTGGTCCTTGGTAGGCGGGTTCCATTAGATATAGCGGATTCAAAAAAGAAAAAGAAATAAAGTAAATGTTTATTGAAAGCTGACTTGTATTTTATACAATTATTTTACACATTGTATTTGAACTATATGAAAGAAAATAAAGTAAATGTTTATTAAAATGATATGTTTATACAATTGTTTTACACATTGTATGTTTAAGATTCTATGAAGAAATAAAGTAAATGTTTATTGAGGCGTATATTTATACAATTGTTTTACACATTGTATTTGAACTATATCTAGAAACATTATTTTCCTATAAACTGTACTCTCACTAAACTCTTTTAGCTCACCTTTTTCCAAATGGCACATAAAATGTTTTAGTGAGACTAACACGATTCAGTGTCCTCGGGCGTGAAACCGCCCACGCTCGCGCGACGACCACCTTTTGAAAATGGATAATTTTGTTGTAAATAACTAGCATGCACCTTTATTTTGTGATATATATATATATATATATATATATGTTTTAAAGAAATGAACTCACGAGCTTTGATCACTCTATTTGAGCAGAGTACGTAGGCGGTTGGGTGTAATTCCCTACTCAAGCCCATTGGTTACAGAAAAAAAAAAAATTGTTTATATATCTATAGTGTTAGGAAAATGATTTTTGAATTTTGATTTGAAATTATTGGTAGACTTGATGTCCCATTGTTGGATGTGGGAGTAAATTCGATTGTTTTATTACAGGTGTTGTAAATTGGGTAATGTCGTAAAACAAAAACTCTGCACTGATTTTTCTATATAATGTTTAAAAGCATGCATAAAAGGGTTCGATGTTTAAAAAGAAAAAAAAATTTTCCCACCCTGTTTCATAAGTTTTAATGGAAACACAGAGTGTATAAATGAGTTTGCTCCATGGATTCACTTTTTAAAAAATGTTTTAAAATAAATATTTTCTCAAATCCATAGGAGTGTAAGATCCTCGGGTTAGGAAAAAGAAACTGGATTGATTCCCTTCAAGTATCGGTGTGTTCACTTGATTTTTCTCTATTTGTTCTTATAACCGTGCATTCATCACATTCATGTTCTTTGTTATCACTTTGGATTCTATCTCTTTGCCTAACATTGTTAGAGGCTTTATCTCACCACGATTATTGATTTATGGTGGAAGAAATCTGAGGCATTAAATGACGGTGGTACTTACGGGCGATACGATTTATTGGGAAGAAAGCCATTGGATGTCATTGGATTTTTGCAATTAAAGTTAATCTTGATGGTTCAGTTGCTTGTTTGAAAGCACGACTTGTGGCTAGGGTGCGCAAACCTATAAACGTGGACTATTCACGACTTTTTCCCTGTTACTAAGATGACATATGTTCAGCTTTTTATTTCCCTAGATGCTACTTATAATTGGAATCTCCACCACCTTGATATTAAGAATGCATTTATTCATAGCAACCTTCAGGAGGAGGTGTATTTGGAGCAACCTCTAGGGTTTGTTGCTCAGGAGGAGATAAGGAAGGTTTGTCACCTCCGAAAGTCTTTATATGGTTTGAAACATAGTCATCGTGCGTGGTTTGGTAAATTCAACCAAGCAGTTGAGGAATTTGGCATGCAAAAGAGTAAATCTAACACTTCGTCTTCTATAGAAACTCATGTTCAGGTATCATTCTATTGGTAGTGTATGTGGATGATATTGTTATCAATAGGAGTGACTCTAAAGGTATCTCATCTCTTAAGTCCTTTTTTCATAGCCAATTCCATACAAATGACTTAGGGATGCTAAGATACTTCTTGGGCATTGAAGTTATGCTAAGTAAACATGGGATTTTCTTATCTCGAAATATACTTAATCTATTATAAAGGCTGGAGTTGAGGTGAAATCATACGATTCCTTATGGCTCAGTACACCTTACTAGAGTGGCGAGAACATTTGAGGATCTTAAGGATACCATAAAACACTAAAATTAGGAAGCAATTACCTTAAGGTAACTCGTCTATCTTGCCAGCTCGATCGATGTTGTAAGTCGGTACATATCCCTCCAGCGATGACCATTGGATAGTTGTAGAACATATTCAATGTTATTTGAAAGGAGCATCAAGACGAAGTATTCTATATAGCAATCATAGGCATAAAAGAATTGAATGTTTCATAGATGCCGATTGGGCAAGGTCAAAGGAAGATAGGAGATCCACTTCAAGTTACTGTGTCTTTGTTGGTGGAAACCAAGTATCATAGAAAAGTATGAAGCAAAGGAGTTTATTTCCCTTGAGTCAGAAATGCAGATATAGGAGCAATGGCCTGATGGTGTGAATCATGTGGCTTCATCAGCTCTTGATGGAGTGGAGCATTAAGACACCGGTCAATAAGGCACTGGTGTGATAACCAAACCGTTTTTCATATTGCTTCTAATCCTATGTTCCATGAACGAACTAAGCATATTGAGATAAATTGTCATTTTGTTCCTGAGAAAATACAACTCGCCTTGATTTCTACAAGATATGTGGGTAGGTTGATTATATATATGTAGAGTTAAGCGCTGATTAATATCTATGCACTCCAGCAGGGGAGTGTTATAGTATATATCTACTTTCTGTATAGAGTTACAGTTTTATTAGGAAAGCATCATCTTATAGAGTTGTTATGTCTATTAGGAAGGTTAAGATTAGCTTTTGTTTTATATATATTCTCATGGATCGTGGGAAGCCGCAGGAATTCTTTCCTCGTGCGCTTTCTTCTTGCTTTCTACTTTAAACTTCAAACATCTCTGTCAATCGGTTGGGCCGGCCAGGAGGAGGCTTATTCCATCCCAGCCAAAGAATACGAGAGCCTTGATTTCTTCCTGTAGCGATTTCTTGCGTAGCAAAGGCATTAATATCTCATTATTATAGGTATGAACGACCTGCACTTTCACTTTCCATACCGATCTTCTCAGAGTTAAAAACCTCTCCATTCCTCCATTTACAAATCCAACGGAGACATATGGAGAATCTTTCCTTCTACACATCGTCACCACTTCTGTTCCTAAAGGAAAGATAATGGCGGATCCAGTCTCTGAATAGCTGGTTAGGATCCCCAGCACAAGCCTCCGACCCCATCAACCTAGTCAAAGATTGTCTAACCTGGCACACCTTCACAAATGATCAGATCTTCCATATCAATTATTACCAGTAGTGACAATATGGATTATCTGTGCTCCTTCGATATCTCTCCATGTTTGTGAGAATTCTGCCATGCTATAACAGCCACATGAACATTCGGATCTTCTGAGGAATTTTAAATATCCAAATATTGTTCCATATGCCATATCTTAGGGGGTTCGGGGTAGGAGATAAGGAATATCCCGATTTGATGGAGAAGTTTCCATCCTTAGCTAGGGCCCAATGTATATCGTCCTTGTCTTAATCATCTTGCCGCACTAATGTGGTTCGAAGCTTCAAAAGAGCTTGCGAGGAGAGAGAATCGTTAAGGAGATCCCACTTCCAACCTGCCACATTATCCCAATAAGAGGCCACCGTTTTGAAAGAGTCTACCAGGGATCCACATCCATTGTGGAGAATCTTCCAACCACCAATCTCTCCAAAAGAAAGTGTTTCTCCCGTTGTAAACCTTAGATCTCAAGCCTTTCTGCAGGATAGAATTTCACCACAATCCTTGCCAAGCGTTCCAAGACCTCTTTTTGTTGTTAGTTTGGCAATGTGGGTTCACCCTAATGTAATTGGAAGTGAGCCACAGGCCCAAGCGTTGCTATCAGAAAAGCCACGCCACCTTAGCTACTTACGGGCAGTTCATGTATTGCATTCTTCTGATGCCCCTAATCCCTCCCTCCTTGTCCTTCGTGATTGTTCCCCAATTGATAAGATGAGTTCTCTTTTTTTCTTGTGTGCTTCCCCAAATGAAGTTCCTCGTTTTCTTTTGCATTGGGTGGCTGAGGCAAAGTGTTGTGCAGTATATAGGTGTGGCTAGACACTACCTTAGCAAGGTGTATGTTGAAAGTAAGGTTTTTAGATTTCCACCCATCAAGTCTTCTATTCACTATCGGTGATATGTTGAAAGACCAGGGTAGACCATAATGGAAGGACTCAAGGTACTGTCTAAGATTAAGTGAGATTAGAATCATGAGATGTAAAAATTCATGTGGCTTCCTTATCATGTATCAACAGAGAAGGCGATGCTGGACTTGGGAACATTTTTTTTGTCCTGAAGTAGAGTAGGAATAGACGTTCCATAATGGTATCCATTTGACAGGATGGCCTCTGCAAAAAATAAAATAAAATAAGGTCACCAGCAAAGAAAATGAAGCGTTAGGCCATATAAGGAAAGTCTGATTGACTACCTCCATCCCTCCACGGCTTGGTCAATGATATGGCCCAAACGTTCCATGCAAAGAACAAAGAGGTATGGGCTACAGCATCCCCTGTCTGATTCCCTGTGAGAGGCGGAACTGAGGGTGCCTTCCATTCAGAGGATAGACATGTGCTATTTCTACACATTTCATTATTGTTCTCCTCCAAGATTCAGGGAGGCCCACTTTCTCTAATGTGTCTCTGATAAAATGCTGGGAGATCCGGTCATAAGCTTCCTCGAGGTCAATCTTTATAAGCAGGGTTCAAAAAATCAGCCGAGTTAGGTACGACTCGGGCCTAACCGCATCAATATCGATATCAGATACGAGAATCGGTTAAAACTCGGTATAACTCGCTAAAACTCGGTGAACTCAGCCGAGTTCTTGAGATGACTCTATCAACTCGATGGAAATAATAAAATTAAATCCCTTAATACGAAGAACCAAAAAAGCTGAAAAAAAATTTAACTTTCAAAGATTCCTTTGAAAAGCCAAAACACCTGTGATCTAACTTCATATCACAACAACAACAATACAAAAATTTTGATAGGTTTTGAACCCCTGCCCTGCAAAACCTAACAAAAGAACGTTCTTAACTTCTAGATGAGATTTTGTGAAATTTGAAGAAAGCGAAGAAGCAGAAAGAAAGAAGGAGGAAGAAAGCGACTAAACTAACACTCATGGCTCGTCAAGGCCCCCGACAATTTGCGTTCTGGCGGCCCGGGAGCGGGTTATTTTTGGGACATGGGTTGCGAGGCTAGCGTCATTCGTCTCTATCGAGACGAGAAAGCGGCGTCGTTTCGTTGTTTTTAAATACAATATAACGGCGTCGTTTAGGGTTATGACAAAGCAGCGTCGTTTTACCTGAGGTGTCACTAACCCAAACAGCGTCGTTTTGGATAAGTGATATTGAGTTCATCAACATTGTTTTAGACCCTCGCGGTCAAAGCGATGTCGTTTAAGTGAAGTCACGAATTTTAAAAAAATTATTGAGTTTAAAACAACGTCGTTTGGCTCTAAAAAAGCCAAAAGCAGCGTCATTTAACCACAGCTATGTTAGCACCTCTAAACCCTCCAATCCCCATTTTTGCGATGTTTCCAATCGAAAAATATATTTAGCAAACTAAATTTAGCAACTTCTAATTAAGTTCAATATATAATATTATAAATAAAATAAGAATAATAAATTAACAAAACCCACTTGAATCCTTATTTTTGTGAACAATATAAAAAATAAAATATAAATATTATTTTATTTATTTTGCAAACATAAATAAGATTAATTCAAGAATTAATAATCTATGAAACAATCATAACTAAGAATATTGAAATTGCAGAAATTAATATGGTAACATATATTATTATTGATTGATTGATTAATCTAATTGTATTAATATTAAATGAATATAGTAATATATTATAAATAAAATAAGAATAATAAATTAACAAAACCATAAATCATATTTTGTAGACAATATAAAAATACAAATACAAATATTATTTTATTTATTTGCAAACATAAATAAGATTAATTCAAAATTAATAATTTTTGAAAACTGGCATAAATAAAATAATTAATCTAATTGTATTAATATTAAATGAATATAGTAATCTAATATAAATAAAAATAAGATAAATAATTGTAAATATTTATTGATCTTTTCTCATATTTCATTAATTTTGATTTAGCAAGAAAAAAACATATCTTTTAAAACAATGTAGATACTTATTATGAATTCTTCTTAATTAACTAAGGCACTTTTAATTTACTTGAGGTGAAAATGAAATTATTTAAATTTATTTACCACTAGGTAGAAATTTTAATTTTTGTTGAAAAGGAACAATTATATTAGAAAATAATTTAATTGTATAGTATTTTTGTTTTACTTTTATACGAGTTAGGTGAACATTTGGAATGGCTTCAAAACATGATATTGGTTGAGACGCTGGAGACCATTACCGGTGGTAATAGAAGAACCCCCAAATGAAATGCTATGGAAAGAGGATGTTCATGGAAATTATAACAAGTTAAAGCAACACACATTACACATATCTACGGACCGATAGGGAAGGATGTCGAAATTATGTACACATTGGAGTGTCTGGAGCATTAAGTTATATATACAAACCACTTGGGTATAAGGAATTCAAAATGAAAAGAACATGAGCTTATAGTTTTTTAAATGAGAGTAATTCATAGAGACCTGGTGGGCAGTTAAGGTAAAGGTGGGAGTGAGATAGTGATTTAGAAGACAAATGAAACATTAAGTAGAGAGAAGTCATTCATTTTTTGGAAGGCAGCTCTGTAGGTGTCTGGGAGTGGGCCTCTGGCTGCTTGTAGTGAATATCAATCAGCCGATATTGAAGCTGGACCTTACAAGAGAGGGCTAACATACCCCCCAGAGGGGATTGATCCACACATGTTCCAGTGACAATCAATAAAAGTTTGTTTTCCACTGAAGGTGCAAAGAAAGTGGGTAAATCAATCTCTAAATTTTTTCTCTTCAATGGAATACCTTTCAATGCAGCTAATAGTGGGCCTTACTATCAATCTATGATTGATACCATGTGGCTTGGTCGGGTGTATCAAAGGGTCTCACGAGGATGCAAAGTGGCAATGCACATCTGGAGGAGGAGGTGCAAGAGCTTGAGGTATATATAAACACGACAGAGTCAAATGGCACAATATATGGATGTATATCGTATGTGATGATTGGGTTCTAGAACTAGAAGCCTATAAATCAATTTCATGGTTTATTATGATAGAAGCATGATATACCTTTCTTGATTGACATACTACCAACGCACCTAAGGCGCGATTACATCACTTTTCATATGGATTAAGATTGTTGAGAAAGTTGGGGAGGAGAAACATTATCTGAGTGATCGCGATATTGAGGCCAAATTTCGCATTGGTATATTTATTGATGGAAGCGCAAGCATTTGTTTCTAGTATCCATATTACAGCATGTATTAGTTAATGCTTGAAGATATTAGAGCATGGAAATAGGTGGGAGACTTTAGATCAAACAAGAGATGATCCTGAAACTTATTTATAATGAGCTTGAAAGTGAGTCGATTGATGAAAGAGGTTAAACAAGGATAGAGATCTCTTGCCGGAATAACTTGGGTGCCACTGAATTTATTTCAGTTTAATTGTGTATACGTTATAAGGGAGATTTGGAGAGGATGTGCACAACAAGATGAGTGGCATTAGTTCAGCAAAAGAGATCGGGCTGTAAAGAGTTTGAGATGATAAGGTATCAGCATATCTTAACTGTCGATTTTGGAAGAAGGCAAAGGAAGTCCAATCATCCCAGCTGGAACCTCTCTGAAGGTGAAAGTTTGAAATTTGTTGATCAAGATAAAAAGCCCACTCTGTCAATCATTTATGAAGCAATGGATAGAGCTAAGTGGCTATAAAGGCATCGGTGAAGCATTAGGAAGGTATTGGAAGTCATTGACATGGGTGAGCCGTCGATTGCATAGACATTTGCAGCTGCCGGAGTAATACAAAATTCCTTATCGATTATTTTATCTTATTTAAGGCAAAGTATTATAAACTTTTTTTTTCGCCATGACATATTTTTTAAATCCAATGTTTCAATATTCAAAGTAATTCTCCCCCTGATAGAAGTTAAAATTAGATTTAAATGAAGTTATCAAGATATTGGAGCTGATTTGGATGAGCGGACAAAATATAGACGAGATATAACAAATTATTATTTTTATAATATATTTTGTATTTATAATGTGCATTAATAAAGTAAATAACATTTACAATGTAAGGGTGATTATTTATTTAAAGTCGAGGAGGAATTTGGAAGTGCACACTAACTAGAAAAGCAATAAATCACTCTTCTTCAAGTACATTACTGTTTATTTCTTTTAAATAAAAATTATCATAAATCTTCCTATTAAATATATATTTATTACCTAATAAGTTTTTTAATAATAGCAATGGTGAAACAATTATAGCATTGAAGGTCCACATCTTCAAAGATTGCTATATCAAGTTCTAAATTGAAACATGTTCTTCATCACAGTTTGTGAAAGATTGGAGCATATGGTCATTTATTCACCTGAGGATTGCGCAATCGTTTGGCAATGAAAAAGTTGCATAAGTTAGTTTATGTCCATTACAATGTGCAACTTTGAGTTAAGAATTTGATGCAAGAATGAAGCGATGAAGATTTGTACAATCCAATTGACCTAAATCATATTTTTAATGATGATGATATATTAGATGAGTGGATACGAGAAGGAGAAGAACCTATTTTATCATCTGATAATTTGGATTGGCTAGATCAAGATCTTCCCTCTAGAGAAAGTAAAGAAAGCTGACTCATCTCTCTTGATGATGAGTAGCCTGATTCTGGGGTAAGTAGGCGTGCAAGCAGTATTGCTCAAAGAAGAGACATTGAAAGTTAACTTACCATCAAAGGTAAGAATTTCGTGAGATAAAGATTATTTCAAATTAGTAGTGATGATGTGATGATAGAGCGGTGATAGAGTGTGACATTGGTGGTGACAATGAAGACTGCCAGCCAGGACAATGGGCAAGTGGTGGCATTGGAACCAATGATTATTTGTTGATAGTGGTTATATGTGTCAGGTTACAGTCCTAGCTGGCATCATGTGATGAGAGTAAGAAGATTATTATGCCACCTGAGATCTTGATCCATTGGATATAAACGGGCATATATAGAGCAATGAAACCACACGGAAAGGAATTGACTACATTTCCTAGTGATGATGACTATTCAGTGGACATGATTATAGATCAGTGTAACCCAGTTTATGAGCACTTCAATCCTTGGCTCTAGAATCATTACCTCATCTTGAGGAGTGGGAGATAGATCTCCCTATCATAGCTTTGAAAGTAGTGATAATTCTTCGATGCTTTTAGTGGATATGAGATTTTTGATCGATATTCAACTCTTGGAACCTGACTAGTGGATTCATATGGATATGCCGTCTTAATAGTAATAGGCGTTAGCATCAAGGTTTTGGATCAGTTTTTGATGAGTATTTAGGCGAGAAGACCTTCAAAGATATATTTATGTTATGGATCCGTCAGCCATTTATCTCGACGGCATTCAGAGTGATGAACAGTTCTTTTAACCGAATTCTCGTTGTACAGGTGTAAATGCTGGTTGTATCTTCCGTCGTGGGGCCCAATGATGATGATGCATGATTTTGAGCCCTCTAGTCATTCGGCCCAGTAGTATTGATTGATGTATTTTGTAATTTTGTTAAAAAATTGTTATGCTTGATATAAAATAATTTCTTTTGTTAGCGTTAAGCATCGTATCTTCATTTCAGATATTTAAATTTAAGCTATTTAAATAATATTAAATATTAAAAATTTGTTTTATTAAATTTTAACATATTATATCTATTTTTCTAATAATTTATACTAATATTTTAATGTTTTTAAATATTTTGTCGTAACTTATTTTACGTGTAATAAACGTCGCGTCTATGTCTCAGAATTTGTCCAGAATAAATGATGATTACTGCTTTGTTTCAATCTTTATTAACACTAATCTGAACCAGGATAAATATTTCTATCCTCTTGTTATTTTCAGAAAAGAGATGGTTTGGATGAATTTAGATCAGATGGTGGAAATGGCGACGTTTTTAGAGTGTGAAGGGACTCAGGAGTAGGGGGCCACTAGTAACACTAAGGCAAACCGGGGCAGGTGAGTGGTCTGAGTTATGCTTGGGGAGGATCTCCACTCTAGCCTGGGAGAAGCAACACAGTCAAATTGCAAGGAGCTCAGTCGAGCCAGGCCCCTTGAAGAAAGAATCTGTGGAATTTTCACATTATTTTCAAACCACTTTAAAATGGAAAATGAAGGTAAATTATGATAAGGTGGAGTTAATTATGAAATGACTAAAAGGTTGGAGGAATCGGGTAAAGGCAGCAGCTAAAAGGTTTTTATTTGGCAAGCCCTTTCCCATGTGAATAAACGGCGACGTTTTATCCACATATGATTAACGACGGTGACGTTTCTCATTTGTCACCCCAATTCCACAGCAGCTGAACTTTCAAGTGACCGTTTAGAGCCCTCAGATTTCAAATTTTTTGAGCAAGTATCTTTGCACAATAAACGTACACACAGATCGACTTCATCAAAACGAAAAGAAAATCAAAATCGAAATTGCTAAACAGCTTTAGAAAATCACAACCATCATCTACCAGCACAAATCAGTAGTCCCTTCATCGTTCCGCACCAAGAAAACAGAGGTTCAAAAATGGTGTACGCATACACACCCACATACTACTCCACTCTTCATGACTCCATCACCTCTCTCTGCAAAACCATCCTTCCTTTCTCCTTCAGAGCGCACCTGCCAGCGTGGAGCAGGAAGCTGTCGAAGCTGCAGTCGGATAATCTGAGTGGCAGCAAGATTCCTGGCCATCAGGTCTCAACGGTGGGCCTCTGTAAAGAAGGAATCTTGGCAGGTGTGAGGTTTCTGCTTTAGACATTACTCAGGACCCTGTCTTCTCCAGCCGATCAAGAGCAACCTGTGATCTTGAGGATAGCTGTACTGTTTTTGCAGGTAGTTTTCTCTTTGGAGCCTGTTTGTTTCCATGGAAAATGTTGGGGTGATTTTCTTTGTTCTTCGTTATAGGAGCTGTTTTACATGGTGATTCAGGTGATGAGTATCATTCTTCGAAGACCTTTGATGAGGCACTGCAGTTCAAGGGCCAGGGATCAGGCCAGGGCCCAGCGTAATTGTCGCAAGTCAGAGGAGAATTCAGAGGAGTGGTCAGTCATTGATTTTGGGGATGAACAGTGCTTGCTTAACAAAGAAGCTTTAAATTCAAATTCAAAGAACAAATCGAAACACAGTTCCCACTATAAAGCAGATTAAAGGCATTGCCTCGGCTTTGAGCTTGCAACCCCTCACAAGAACGTAAAAAGAACAGAAGACAGAGCATAATCGGCCCAGCGTCAGAACATTCTGGACATAACGGGTGGGGTTGTCTAGGAAAACCCTTTCTGGAATATCCATTTGAAGGAAAGAAAGCGAAACTCGATCCATACTTATGCAGAAAGCATTCCGGTGGAACGAAGGTTGAGGGCGGAACGAATAAGACGAAGAAGAAAGTATTTCGGACTCTGTTTCAGAAGGAAGGCAATGAAAATGCGCCTGAATCTGAGGAAAAAGTTTCAAAATCGGGGAAGAAACAATGGGGATTTGAGGGGTTGAAGAAATGGAAGAAAAGCAACTGGGAAGATGAGGCGACTCCATTGCCCCTTAGCGAGAGATCGGATACTGGATCTTATTCGGGTCCCTGTCAACTTGTGACCAGCCCCATTGGGGAAGGACCTGATACAAAACAAATCAAGAGGAAGATACATTCCAACGGTTCCTCCTCAGATTTTTTCATCGATAAGGTTTGAAATCGTAGACATGTATTCATTTTGTTCCAGTTAAATTAGGGTTAGTGTGCTTTATCAAGCCTGATAATTTTCTAGGTTTTGGGAGAAAATAAGGAAGGAGCTGTCGCGAAGATCAGACCGAACTCAATTCCACAAAGCCACAATCTTCAATTCTCGTAAGGTTCTAACAGAACCATGATCGTTTCTATGTATATTTAGTAGCGTTTATAGGTTGATGACTATTTCATTTGGCTCATCAGGAATGATCGAATGGAGGCGATTTCCACCAAGCTTCCAGTTGACAAGGCAGACCTGAAAAAGTTCTTTCCCATGTAAGGCAGGCAACCATTTTCTTCTTTTCTTCTGGTTCAGATGGTTCTTCCCTCCTAAGATCACTGAATTTCTCTTGTTTTGGTGATGATTTGATTAAATTAAATCCAAGGTCATGGTGTGATCAGGTATGGAAGTGGTGTGGATGTGGTGAAGGAAGTTCAAGGATCATGGGAGGATGGAGATAAGAGAGCACTTGGCAGGAAATGGCAATGTGGCAGCAACTCAAGCAAGATGGACTGACGTTTGAAGATGATGAGATGATGAGTAATTAGTGGTGAGGTTGTCACTTTAAATCTCTTCTCCACTTTGTAGATGAAGAATCAGACAAAACTCGCCCCTTCCAAGAAAGATTACTCTTACTCCTCCTCCTATATCAGCAACATCAACAGCAATCCCTTCTGTCATCAACAGCCAGGAATCTAAGTTTGGTTTTTACCAGGACCAGAACCCATTTGGAGTCCAAAAAGGAAAGAAGAAGCAAGGGAGGGGCTACTCTTCATGATATGATGAGTTAAATTTTCATTTTTCAAAAGTGTTTATTATATTTATTGTTCCACCTCTCTTGTTTCTCCATTCACTTCGTTGTTATCGGTTTTACATGAGAACCGAACCATGAAGAACTGTTTTGTTCTTCCAGGTAATGCAAATATTCAACGTATTTCGTTTGTTGGGTGGAACTTTGTTTTGTTCTATTCCTATTCCTATTGAATGTGAGCACAGCGAACAGAGTTTAATGCCAATATAATCCTTTTTTCTTTTTTTTTAAAGAAAAAAATACATATAAACTCTTTTTCAAAATAATCAATGGAGTTTTAAAAATTAACCTTTAAAAAATCGGTAAATGCAATTTTAAAATTAACCTTAAAAACAGCTGGTAAATGTTTATAAGTTAATTTTCAAAACCTTGATTTTTAATCAAAGGATATCTATCTATGATTTTTTTTTTTTTTTAAATAGATTATTTTGATATTAAACTCAAACAACCAACAATAATTTAATCAGCATGTTGATTTTAGGAGTCAAATTATTGTACTAACTTATATTCAATCTATGGTGTTCTTAAACTAAGTAAATAACCATCCAAATCGTCGAACCAAGCGAGGCATTAGTTTTTAAGATTCATAGGTTTTGATTTGGTTTGAAATTTTACTTCAAAACCAATATCGGTTTTGTTTTGCGGTTTAAGGGAGTGAAAATGTCATGTGGCGGAACCGACCCAAATCGATTTAATAAAATGACGTTTTATTTTGTTCATATATAAATATTCTTAACCTAATTTTTCATTGTAGACCTGCGATTTTGTCCATCGTGGCCCAAAAAATAAATCATTTTTCCCTAGGGGTCCTATAGCTAACTTCAACTTTAGTTGCGCTTGAGGAAGCAAGTAGAGTGTTTGACTCTTAAATTCTCTTAGCTAAAGGGAAGAAAACAAGAGAGAATAAATAGAAATTTGAAGGGTAGGAAGAGGATATAAGTCTTCAGAATCAAAGCAAAAAAGATAAAGGAGAGGGGGGAGTTCTAAATTCTCTAATGATAAAACATTAAAGGCAATAGAAAGGTGGTCAAGAATTCTCTTATCAAAGGGAGAAGAGAGGGGTGGGAGAAAGAAAAAATGAGGTTGTTTTAGGATCAAAACACTCAAATAAGGGAAAATAACTTTGAACAATTCAAACCACCAATTGAACCAAAACCGTAATATTAGGTTTGGTTGGTTTTGAGTATATTGAACGGTTTGAATCAGATTGTAATTTTTTGGAGTATTATATCATTGGGATCTCCGTCGAAGACCACACTGACCCACGAACAAGCCTAAATCTAACCTTTTCTTCACACATTTTTTTACTAAAGCCAAAGTTATGAACTATAGCATTAGTTTCAGCCTTGACGTGGGTAAAATGGAAGCTATAGTGTCATTGACTTTGTTTAAAATACCAGTAGTAATTGTCATGATGATTTTTGAGTGAAAAAGTAAATAATGATTGTATTCTGATTTATTTCAAATATGAAGATATCTTGAGAAATGCTAGAAGTTTGAAGGAGGGTCAAAGTAACTTTTAAAATTTAGAGGCCATTTGGACCAGGAACTCAAGATATGCGAGCCTTAGCCCCACTGCACAATGACAAAACATGGATGGGAAATATTGTCACCATCTAAATCTTAGAATAGCTAAAACTAATAATGACATTCTAATGCCGACCATCTTAATGTGTAACGATTTATATAACTAGAGTTTAAACATGTCGGTTCCAAGTTTCTTACGTCTGGGTATCTATCTATCTATATGTGATAGAGATATCAATGCATGTTTTAGTATGAGCAAGGAGCTCTATTCATCACTTTGAATGAGGGACCAAAAACTCATTCTAAAAGACCAACCAAAACATGAGAAAGAAGATCCTATCAAGTATAGAATTTAGAAAATATAGAAGGTTAAAATTCAGATACAAAAATTATATCTGAGGGAGAGAGAGGAGTAAATAGAGAGGATTTAAAAGGGGTTTGCCCCTATTTATGGATGTATCACAACAACGCTATCAAGAGAAGGGGTCTGGGGTTTCGACAGGACTACCACCATTAAAATAATCCACAGACATCTCGGCATAGTGGGCACACACTGTGAAGAAAAACTTTTGTCTGTGAGATTTGAAGAAAGGAAAGAGAAGAAGAAAGAGGGGAAAAGGGCAAGGAAACATTTTAAGTACAAAGGCAGAATTTACAATACCCGTGTATTTCTTTGAGCCATTTATCAACACAAGACATATGATACTCATGGTGGCAAGGAAGAACCCGAATCTTATCGCCTTCCCCCTCCTTGCCAGCCAGACAAATGTAGCACCTATCAGTAGCAGTGCAGCATTAACTAAATCCATAATTGATGAATGTATTGTTACTTACAAAATCCCACACCAAGCAATGAACTGTAAATTATTAACTTTCCATGTTTGTTCAAAACGCTTCCCTTGTCAATAATTGTAACAATAATAAAATCGTGTTCTTGCCAAAAATATAGAAACTCAAGAACCCTTTCTTTCTTTAAAAAAAAATGGAAGAATAATTTTTCAACCATTATTTCATCAAGATCATCTTATTTCAGCCATATTCTGCTTGTCCTAGTACAAAGCAAAATGAGAAACTTACTGTTCCACGTCCTCCCCACTCTCAGCCCTGTCAACCTTTTTATGATTCTTTGAGAGAAAAAAATTGACAACCGACTCTGGGGCAGGAGTGATACACATAGACTCAATGTGAGTAAAACTAGGTTGGCAGAGTGAATCTCTGTCAAGACCTACATGTAAAAAATTTTAAATATACCTTTTCAAGGGAACCAAGCTCTGCATTATGACTTAATTCAAGCATAACACACCCAAGATAAGCTGAAAAAATTCTCCCTTAGACAGCCAGAAGAGTATAGTAGATAGAACCTCTATTTAAGCATTTATCATTTGCAGGGAAATATCAAAGAAATTAAAATGAATGTACAGCTATCAACAAATACTCAAATATGATAGCAAATACTTGTGACAGAACAACCAGTGGAAACTGTGTTTATGATAAAGGGGTTAAATAAAATGGGAATTCTGTCATCATAAAACAACAGTTTTAACTCATTATATTTTAGAGAAACTGTGTTGTCACATACTCCTTGACAAATGTCAAATAGTCCATATCTCTGCTGCGAATTATCTAACGTAGTTAAAGCTCCCCTTTGTTCTACTATCAGTGTTCTAAACATTTCCACTGAGAACCAGTTTTATACCACAGCTGAGATAAATCAGGTTTCTCTCTCCATAAATATGTTATTTCCTCATTTCCAGTTATAATTAAATCAAGCATTGGCGGAGTGTTTCAATGTATCTACATTCTGAAAGCATGTAATAAATCACAATAAATGGAAATATTATCACTTAACCACATAGCCTAAGCTAAACCACTTTAAAATGTTCTTGTCAAAACAGTTTCTGTTTGACATCCTGCTGAGTTATGCCTCTGTAATAAAATCTAGAGGCAAGAGAAGAAGTGTAACTCAGACAAAATGCACTCTGTTCCCACTAGTATAGAGTATTCAGTCATTCACAGATTGATCAATGGCAACAACACAAAAGTAGGTAGGAATAAAAAGTCACAAATACAAAGTACTTTAACTCACTCAATTAAATCCCAGAACTGTATTAATCCAGTGTTCTGTTTGGAAATAGTCATCAAATAGCCCCAAATATTGAACTAGTGTTGTATACACAGCCTAATGATTTTCATATCCTGGTAAGGTTCCTCCAGGATCAGTAAGTAATTATGAAGCTAGTCCACAATTCAGCAGAGAGAGGGGAGGCGCAAACTAAGCTATTGCAGTCAACTTCCTTTTTACTTCATCCAATAATAAATTAAAATGCAGTACCACAAACGAGATGATAGTTAAAAGCTGAAATCAATTAAATATAAAAACAAGCGTATAACATAAGACCATTCCAGATTCTATCAGTAAGGTTAAATAACGAATATCATTCCCAACAGCCTAACTCCTCATGGTAAGTATCAACAAGTGTTATTGATACTTTGGTAAAGCATGCTAGGACTATGAACAGGGACAGAGTTCATTTGATGGGAAAAGTCAGGGGAAAAGAAACATTATGTTTAGATGGCAGGTTAGCAAGATTGAGCAAATGATGAGAGACTAGCCAAGAAATGAAGCTGGCTGGGGGTGAAACCATATGGAGTATGCAGTTAAGGAAGCTACCTCAGAATAGAGACTGGCTAACAACTATTCGGGGATGTAACAAGTGCTGGATTCTTCCAAGCCATCAGGAGTCACAGGGCGCATGTACCATCAGGGTGGGGCCTGTGGACAAGTAGTAAGTTAAGCAGGCTGCATAAATGAAGCCCACCAGGCCCATCTCCCATATCTGCAAATTTTTCTAGTGGTATGGATATACAAAATTACTCAAGGATGAAAATGAAGATTCGTCCACCAGATATGAATGGCTTTTGGCTGCACACCCCAGAATGCTCAGTGGACAGCCCAAGAGGAAGATATGAAAAATGAAGCAGGTGAAATATAGCCTTAATAAGAACGAGGCTGCAAACTATGTTTAGAAATGCTTCCCAAATAACTAACTAGAAAATCAAAATAAAATAGACACACATTTTTTACAACACTATATTACATAGATTCCATATATACTAAGGTATGAGATACAGTTAATCTCATAAGAAAAACCATGAAAAGCTGTTTGCAGTATAAAAAACCACCTCTGATCTTGATACCGCCTTGCTCATTCATGCAGCGGTTCTGCCCCAGTAGCCGAGTCACCTCCATTGCATCATCAAAATCAGACATCTGCCAGATCACCAGATCATCAGTATCCATCTATTGAGAAAACAATGGTTGGGGAATCATATGCCTCCACCAGAACTCAAATCTGAAGGCATCAGGGTGATCTCTACTATTTACTTCTTGCCTCTGGAGTTTGCCCTTTAGCAGTTACTAGACACAAATATTGGACAGGATATACCACATCAACATGATACACTTCCATCTCATGACCTTGCTCCCTATCAGCCGATCGGACACCACAATGCCAGACTAGGAGAATACCTCTTGATTAGTTCATCTCCTATGAGAATGAAAAGACACTGAGTAGATTAATGACTCACAGGAACAGCAACAGAACTAGGTTTATCAAGCATTTACTGTATACACGATTTCCAACAGATGCCATCTGAATATGAGGTCTAATATATAGGCATTCTTGAACTGTGAATGTATGACCACCACCACCACTGGACTAATCCTTGTCATGGGTTAAGGACATTGTTTTATCTGTGTGAAGACCAGTTTCACAGAGACTAGATCAGGGATGAGATCTCTTAAATGAAGCATAGCTATCATTTACCTTCTCTCCCAGTAAGGATCTTATTTGGGTTCATCACTTACGTTTGAGAAGAGTCAGTTCTTTCACTCTCAGATACGCACATTTCCCTATTCCATGTTTCCCATTGTTGTTAAACCAACATTGTCAGAAGTATTTTCCCTTACTTTCACTCTGCTCTCAGATGAGTTTCTGTTTCAGTTCTCTGGTGCTGATAAATGCAGTCCCAGCACTGGAGGAGTCAAAAGGTTTCCTTTGTTAAGCTTTATTCAGCAGTCACGGGATGTTGTAATTTATATTAAGAGACTACTTTAATGATTCAGCTGGACCAATCCTTCAATCATTGAAGGCCGTATCATATTAATAGTTTCTTTATGATTCAGTTACTCTCATTTTGATTCTACAAACAAAATTTTGGGGCTAATTGATTCATATAACCTTCAAGTCTTAGAATAATGTCATCATTCATTTCATAGCATGGAAATACATTTACATCTATGATATTTCAGGATTCAAAGTATGAGAATGATTCTTGACCCATAAAATTGTAGAGCCATTCCAGTCCACCGACCTTCCTCTAGTGTAACAGTGAACCATAAGTTAGAGTTCAGATTCAGTTCCCGGTCTTGGGACCAGGATGCCTCCTTGCTTTCTTTTAGTTTCAGACTTTTGTTACAAACAAGAGTGCTCAAACTTTCTCAAAGATTAAATTATTACTAAAAGATAAGAGATAAAACTGGTCAGCATGAGAGCTGCTTCATTATCTACAAACCAAAGATCATCAGTTTTAAGTACCAAAACTTTGATCACCAGAATTTTCACTGCCACATGTTTTAATTTTGTACGCACGCAGCTGAGTCAGGAAACCCAAATTCATATTGGCATTGTGAAATGTTTTGTGCCATGATTTTCCCATAATTATATTATTTAATGCTGAAACAAGCCAAACTTCTATAAAAGACAAGGTTTCAAGAGGGATGAAGAAGGATCTAAGAAAGCACATCCCCAAATATAGGGAAGAACTAGAAATAATGAAAGACAAGAGAGCCAAAAGAGTATTAAGTGAGAGACAAAAACAAGTCCAGCTAATCCTTAATTGTATTTAATTAAATGGCTTATTACTTTGTCTAGTTCATGATGGAGTCCTTGACACACAAGTCTAAGATCTATAAAACCTCCTGCCCGTCATATGAGCAACTTGAGTGAGAATTAAAGATTTTAAACTATGGAAATACTATTCACGAACAAAAACAAAAGATACTTTTTCCTATTCAACGATTTAAACATGTATGGCTTAAATTCAATGGTGTCTAATTCTCTCTTTCAGAAATCCTCTCCACTGCGACCAAATGAATAATTCAGCACAGGTGCACTTCGGCTTTGACTTTCAGAAACTACATCCTTAGGTGAAATCAAACAGAATGTGTACATGGAAACCCGATTGACAGCTATGGAATTATCAGAACGTCCACACCAAGCTATATCTACCCAGGGTCAAAGGCCCAAAACACCACACAAGGCTGCGATTATCATTATTAAAGGCCTCAACTGGATTGAATGTTTATTCAATGAAGGACATGTGGGACCACAGAGCAATTTGTGGTCAATCACTTGAAATAGACTTCCCACCCCCTATTGAGACAGGCTGCTGGTTCTTGCATTGAGACTTTTCTTTGTGCTTGGAGAACACAAAATCCAACTTATCCCAGCACCAGCAGAAACCAAAATTGATATGCCCACATATTGTTGTCCTTCCTCCAATGCCTCCATATCTGCTAACAGTGATCACCCAGTTCTATTATTACTTTTATGGTGCTCAATGGAACACTAAGTTAGTCATTTTGCTGGACTTGATGTTGTGGACATGGCATGGGCTCATCCTAACAGTGGAATTAACTGTCTTGCGGTCCAAATGGATCTGATTTTAAAGACTTGTGTGACTATCAGATGGGATGTCAACTGGCCTGTGGTCTGCCTTAGTGGACCGATCTATCTGGGTTGCAGTGAGACCCTATTGAGACCTTTTGCTGTTCTGGGATCGTGTCAAACCAGAAATAGGGATTTAGTGGTGTCCTTCTCCTATTCCTTTATGGGATCTTCTGTGAGACCAAGGAGTTGCAGCGTCATTCCAGGCCTTCCAAAGAATGGGTTCTTCAACAAGGAAAGCTTCTTTAGAGATCAA
Organism: Tetrastigma voinierianum; assembly: GCA_016808115.1. Taxonomy (NCBI): domain Eukaryota; kingdom Viridiplantae; phylum Streptophyta; class Magnoliopsida; order Vitales; family Vitaceae; genus Tetrastigma; species Tetrastigma voinierianum. The sequence goes on along the minus strand of JAEQBH010004988.1, from coordinate 90,724 downwards.
ACGGATGATTCTGAGTCAATGAAGCAATATTCAAGAATTCGTCTGCAGTTCTTTTACATCTCACTTTGATGAAAGTTTTTCTCACAAATATCTTCATTTGTGACTACTTCTACAATAGTTAGTTGATTACTATTCAGGAGGGATGGGATTCATTCCATTTTTGTTTCTAGACTAATGAAGAAGAAGCCAAGAAGTAAAGTACTCACAAATGGTTTTCTTTTCCTCCCAAAACTAAGAAACGAAAAAAATAAAAAAGCTTTATTACAACGTTTAGATCTTAGAAAACAATGGCTCAAGGGACAAAAATTGAATACAATCTTTTGAAAAGATTTCACTTTCTTGTATTTCTTCCCCATATTTTTCCTTTGATTTCCCTCATTCTTTCCAAGATTATATTCTAAAGAAATCATCCCCAGCCAAGGCTCTAGTTGATGGACAAATTCAAGAAGGTAATCAATATTCAAGCAATTTCATCCCATAATTATCATATTTATTTAATAAACTTCCAAAAAATAATGCTTGAAAAGATCATGAAACATTCAACTCTTGAGAAAAAAATTCTAGGAAAACTTCGAATAGGAAGCATTTAAGATACCTAAATTAATTAGTTTTCTTTGATTTTAGGCACCATAACTACTATAAGAATGGTGGTGATTATGGATGGAATACCTCCTGACATTTAAAATTAGTCAAATGACATTCATTCCAGTAGACCAACTAAACATCTACAATCCCAAAATAAATAAGAAAAGACTAATCTGCAAGTAAAACAATTAATTATTTAATGATAACAATTAACACTTGCATAAAATCCAGCCCACGCCAAAAGCAAAATATTCAAGAATCGAATTTTCGACCCAGAAATTGACCCCAAATATCTGTCTATCGACTAAAAAATTTATACCCCATACAAAGATTATCATAACATAATTAGAGTGCAAGAATTACTGAACGGTTTAACAGAAATCAATAAATTCAGAAAATACCAAAAATGATAACAAAGAAACAAGGAAAGAAATCTAGGGTTCCAGAGCAGGAATTCTCAAGAAAAGACAAAGTCGTTATTCACCTCAGGCGAAGCTCGAAGTGGAGCCACCACAGATGAGAGGGAGGGCGCCAGTTGAGTCATTAGCCGAGACGACCATAGAACCCAGACGACTGCTGCCGGAACCCATGTGCGACTTGGGGGTGCGACCTCTGTTTAGACTATATAGAGAGAAGAATTAGAGGGTGTTTGGTTTCTAGGGGACGACGAAATGATTATAATGTAGCTTGTAACTGATTCAGGACGTTTTTCGCCACCTCCTTTTCATGCTGCATATGCACGACCCATCTCTAATTATTTTGAGACCATTTGAGGGCATTATTGGAAGAGCATGAGAATAGTTTCGTGTCATTATCAGTTTAAATTTTAGACTTTTTTGAGGCCCACTGCAGCTGCCACGTGTGTCAAGTGCCCTAAAAAATTGAGACTGCCTTTGTGCCACAAACACTAGGCATTCAGTATGAAATGCACAATGCCCAAAATTTGCACTTCTCCTCAATTTCTGAAACCGGAATTGTGTGCCACGTCGGATCCCAACATATTCCATCTTTGAAAGGGCCGTTACTTGTTATTACCACTTTCTTGCCTTTATTTTATTTTTAGTCTTAGGGAGGAAGAAATCAGTAGTGATTTTGATGTTTCTTCGTATAATTGTGCTTGCGTGCGTGCATCCTGATAATCATAAGAAACTCGAACTAGTGTTTATATAGGAACCCAGTTTAAAATCGGACTGAATGTTATTTTTAATGTTGGGCTTCAAATATTCTTGATTAATTAATTAAAAGTTTCTCTGTCTAACAAAGAACATTGAAAAGAATAAAATGATTGCAACATACTCAATTTATTAAGGGAGGGAAACTTCTTTTTGCAACAGGATTGACCTTTTTCAAGATAAAGAGATGTTTGTTCTAAACAGAATCAGGAAACAGCACGAGCCACTCTGACTCTCCAGCAGGGTTCCGAGGACACACTGGTGGCTGGACTAATGTTGATTGGACCCGAGCCCCGAGTATGGAGCTTGGGCGACTGTATCAGATTAACATAAGTCCACCACAAGTGATGGATTGGGACAGATCATAGACAGGAGTCAGTTGTTTGTATTGATGAATTAAAATTATTATAAATTCAGCATTAAACAGCATTAATGGAAAGACTGAAATAGTAAACCTAGATACTTCCTCAGTGGACAGACATGAGTTCCTTGAATCCCCAGATGATGTTTGTTTTATGGCATTCCAGATTATAATTTTTCTTGATTTAATAGCTCAGATAACTATTTGCTCAAGTGTGAGTATTAAATTATTGTTTTTGCTGTGTCTGTTAGATAATGAGGTAAAGATAGTGGACAGGAATTCTTTGATTCATAGCATAATTTTAAATAGGATGGTTGGTTTAATTATAATAAGGTTTTAGTGGATTTGTGTTTTATTTTCCCACCAGGTGTTAAACCAGTTCAGAATATTATTAAAGTACCAACTTTTGATTATATTTAAAATAATTTTTATTTTATTTTATATTTTAATATAAATAATAATAATAATTAGAATGCTTTAATAAATAATTTATAAAAATTCATATTTTTATTTTTATAAATATATTATTTAATATAATAAAAATAAAAAACAAATACTCAAAGAGTTTAAAATTTAAAAATAAAAACAAAGGTAGTATAAAGACGAGTAGTTTTGGAGCCTATAAAGGTCCCGATACCAAATAAAATTTTTAGTAGATGTTAGAGTTGAAAAAAATAAACGAATCGGGTTAGGATTGCAGCGTGTGTTCCAATATAATTATCATCACGTAGTGTGTATTGCCTCGTAAAGGTAATGGATTGGAGTTCTTGTTTTGTGAAAGTAAACTTTTTATACAGAAAAAGCCAAGATATTTTATTTTTATTAATTTTTTAAAATTTAGTAATACAGTGTGAAAATTTTAAAAAACAACCAGCAATATTGAAAAGTTATTTAAGAACTTTTAATATTAAGTCATAAAATAAACAACCTCTTTTGCATCAAACAAACCTGCTTAAATAAACAAACTAAACCATCCTTCTTATATATATATATATATATATATATATATATATATATATATCACATATATATATATATATATATAGATAAAAATAAAGTTTGGAGTATGTTAGGTTACTAAGAACAGTTTTTTAAAACGGGGAGAAAAATACCATTTTGATATTATTTGAACCTGTTTGTTCATAGTTTTTTAAAACTGTATTTTCTTCTAAAAAACTATGGAGAATAAGAAAAACGCAAATAAGAGACATGTTTTTTAAAATATCATTTTAGTGTTATCTAAAAACTATTATTATTCTTTAAACAACAAGAAGAATAAGGAAAATTGGAAGAAAAGGTTTGGTTACAATTTTTTTTTTCTCTAAAAAATAAAGAACACTGTAAATACTAAATTCAAAAAAACAAGAATAGTTTTCAAAGAATATTAAAATGATGTTCTTTATATTTTTAAAAACTGCTGTCAAAAATATTTTTCAAAAACATAGATCACCGTAGAGAACTATGTTTTTTTTTAGTATCTTACTTGTTTTTAGAAGAAAAACAGTTGAGTATTAGATGCTGTGAATAATAGAGGTTCAAGGAAAGGGAATATTCAAGAAGATGGATGGGTGGTGAGGATAAATTCTATGCAAATTCAAAGGTAGGCATTACCATAAGATTGTGGACTGGTGGTTTTGAATTTGACAATATGCCTGTGTATAAATTCAGTGGCTTCCCACGGACTGTTCGCTGCAGCAATAAGAAGAAGCTGAAGAGGAAGAGAAACATGCCAATCACCGAATCAGCCAGCGGCGCCAAGGCCCTCGCGACCACGGCCACAGCCACGGCCACGGCACCCGCTCCACAGCCACCACCTCCAGGGCCTCAGGGCCTCACGGACCTCCGGGGCCTCCCGGACCTCCGGGGCCTCACGGTCCTCCGGGGCCTCACGGTCCTCAGACCCTCCACAAACCGGACCACTACCATCACTAATGATCAAGGATGGGGCCTGAGCTCCTGCTAGTAATGGTGCTCCTAATGGCTGTAATTTTACTCTAGGTTTGTGCTAATGATCTTCCTCCCAATCACCATCCGGTGTTAAAAATATGATATGATATGATTATTACTAATAAAGAGTACACGTTTGTAATCTGATCTTGTGCTTTTCTTCATAGTTTTCTTTTTGGTTTCTTTTCTGTATGTTTTGTTTTTTACTTTCATAGAATTAGATTTTCTGAAGCTAATACATGCAATATTCTAATTAAAACAAACTCTAAGATTGATTTATGTATATTTAGAGGGTATAATCTGGTATTTGTGGTACTCAGACTGGGTTTCCCTCTCTCTATACACACTGTCATGGTAGACACTCTACTATTTGAGCTAAACGTTCACCACTTAAGCTAGATGTAATGAGCAATCAGGTAGTGTATTGAGAGTGTAAGGAAGTCTCAGATATATCTCCTTTTTAAAAGAAAGTTTTTATTATTTAAATTAATTTTATTTTGGTTGGCCAAGTTTTCCAAGCTTTATTTGTATTTAGTCAAGTTTGTGTTTAAAATTTTAAATCAATAATTTAATTATTATATTATCTCAATCAATTACAATTTTATTATTATTTTATTAAATAAAATGTTACCCTTCTAAATCAAATTAGGTAGATTATATTTAAACAGATTATCTTTTCTATAGGTAATTGAACTTTAAATGAAATTATGTTGGTTTTAAATATTAATAAATCATGTACTTGAAGACATTGAAAGTCGGCATGACCTTTTCTTCTTTGGGATCTCACTCTCAAGCTCTCTGCACCCTTGCTCGAGAGTCTTGGGGCACTCATACTGCTGATCTTTGTTGACTATAACAATTACAGAGTGTTTTAAATCACGAAATGGCGTTTTTTTAGATTTGGAGGGCAGTTATTGATGAGTTTGATTGTTTAACTACCCAGGGGTCTTGTGAGACGGATCTACCGTTGTTGAATCTGGGGGTAAGTAGTGATTCCCTCTCTACCAGCAGTTCTGAGTGAAAGATTGTAGTCTGCTTTAAAGACAATTGCTATTGCATCTTGGTAATCCCGATCAGTGGATAAATGAGTATTCATAGTTGTTCCTTGACTATTGTTTTTGTTTTTTGGGATTTCAAGTTAAACTCCTTAATCTTTTTCTAAAAAACCTTATATTAGTGGTAGCAGACGAAGGTATGAGATGGTAACATTGCAGTGATCTAGAGGAATCGTGTTAATAAGGTTATGAGCTTACAAGAAAGGCAGTGGGTATAAGCGGTAATTTTAATGATCATTCTTATTGGGGTTTCTTGGTGTGTAACATCTATAGCTCTTTGTCTTGGTTTAATTGCTTATTTTGTTAATGAAATGATTAATTCATTCCAAGATGAAGTTGATGAGTGATGACTTAGGTGACATGATAGGGATCTTTGAAAATGGGGTAACTGTTTTAAAAGAGACAAAAGGAAATATATTGCAAATCTAACCTCTTTATTAAACCTAAAAGGAAGATAAAAACATTATTTGATAGATTTACCCTCTAACTTGTGTATGACGGCTCTGCTCTCTATTTCCCTCCAACTTTCATTTCCACTCATTTACCTTTCCTTATTTCTTCTCTCTCGCAGTTCGACTTTTCTCTTTCACGAGTTCTCTTTTAGTTTTATACTCCATTAGATTCTGTTTCCCTCGATCTCTTTCACATTATTTTGTCCTCATCAAAAAAGTTAAAGGATGAAAATGAAGTTCCCTCACGACTTTCCTTTTCCCTTTATTTTCCTTTCCTTACATTAACTTCTCAGCTGGATTCTATCTCTCTTCCCCTCTTTCTTTGTGATTCTTTTTTGATTAGATACTAAATAGCTACTATGTTTACAATGGTTAAGTCCGACATTTGATACCAATTTGTTCAAATATATGCTCAAGCTTACTTGATGGTTAAGTCCGATCTAATATTCTTGTATATTCATTGGACTTAACCCCTTTCAGATTGTTAAAATACTTGCTGCGATGATTAAGTCCAAACTAAATAGTTGTTGCTTCTTATTCGCTTGGGCTCTTTATAAGTTTATTAGATATAACAATGATGGTTAAGTCGTCGCATGCTTCTAAACATGTACTTAACCCCGCCCAGGAGTTTGTACCAAGTATAAGCCGCGATGGTTAAATTCCAGACTAAAATATTTCGTTTATGACCACATTTTTGAGTTTGTTTGAATATCAGTCATGATGGATTAAGTTCAGCGTATATGGTATATTGGAAACAACAGGACTTGACATCTTTCTGAGGTTGTTAGTATTAAACTTATTGATGTGGTTAAGTCACGTGTGTATGAAATTGTTTTAAAAACATGAGCAGATCACTTGAGTTTGTTAAAATGTTAGCGCCTTATTCTGGTTAAGTTTGGGTGTTATTATACCATTAAACATAATTCCTGCAGAATTTATCAGTTAAATTAAATATTCTAAGTTCAATTTACCGACCTCTCAAAACTTATGGCTGTTTAAAATTGTTTGTGTATATCAGAATGTCGAGAGTCATGTCAAGTGTTAATATTTGTTCATGTGAGCAGACATCCAGGCATGATTAAACAACATGTGTTATCTGTTCTATGAAGCTTTTATTACATGACCAAGATCTTTATATGAAACAAATCTCATTTTCTCTAAGGCCAATTCATTAAATCTCATGAGATTAAGTTGATGATTGTGCTTTAGAATTACTAAGGCGTGCTTGATCTTGAACATCCCACAAAATTACTCCCTATATTGATAGACATTAATTATTAATGAGACAATTACTAAGATTATTAAAATGGATATCAAGTTAAATATAAAGTTACGTACTTAAGGTTAGTTTGCATTTGTTTTTGTTTTATTTGTTCCGAATTTATTATTCTGATTGATTAATGGTTGAGGGAGAGGGGCTGTAAGTGTATTTACTGTGCATGCAGGATCCAGGTTTTGAAGTTCAAATTTAGCAAATGTTTCATTTCAAGACCCAATATAGTAAAATGGGAGAACAATACGAGGGTATCTCTTTAGTTTTATTTTTTGTTTTTATTACATTGCAGAGAAAAATGAGATCAGTTTCGTATGAATAACGCCTTAGTAGTGAAAGCAACATGGCAAGCGTATCTGTTGATGGAATTAACCAAGGAAATCATTGATTACTCGACATGGAACATCCCTTCCTCCGTCATATATGGGCCTAAATGCATAATGAAGCAGCTATTGGAAGGTAAAGGAAGGGTGTACCGACACCACCAGTGCATTCAACCTTGAACAAGTTTGAAGAAGCGGTTTGAATTTGGGGATTGGATAAACCATGTGCAGGAACTATCAGCATTAGTTATTATGGACTTGAGTATCTTGGAGAGGAAGGAGTTCATTGAATTTAAGAGGTATGTTAAGTTAACAGGTGATGGAAATGAAGAGAAAAGGAAAGTCAAGTTTGTATTTTTGAAGGTTTAGAAGGGAGAAAGTTTAAAAATGAAAACAAGAAAACAGAGATAAGGCTCAGAATTTGGGGTGGCATAGGCACATTTGAGGGTAATTTTGTTTGAAATTGATATATTTTAAAGATTATAAAAATAAAGACTTGTTTGAATTTATTTTCCATTTTATTCCACTTTTAAAGCCATTTCCCAAGAAAAATTAAGGGCAGCTTAAGGCTCAATGTGATGTACTTAACGATTTAGGGTTAAATTTTTTGGTCAGGACATCCATGCAGCTAAACAATATTTTCCAACTCTATCTTTTTTTTTTAAGCAACTATTCATATATCAAGTTGTAGTGTTATTTCTACTCAGAAAAGTTAAATATTCCAACATGAGAAACTTTGCTACTTCCATCCCAACCATTTACCATAGATTTAGGCTTAAAAGCAAAACATATCTTTTAAAGCCCCAGAAAGATTATTGTATGAATTGTGTAGTAGTTTATTTGGCTTGCCAAATCAAGTTCCATTAAGATAAATAAAGTATTATACAAAGAAAATTTATTTTAAAGTTTCAAAAAAAAATTTAATCACTAAAAAATTAAGAGTAACCTTTTCAGGAAACTAGTTAATTCTAACAAAAATTTAGCAAAACTAACCATTTATTAAGAATTGACACAAGTACAAAAAAACCAATTTCAAACAAAGTCTCTTGAGCGTTTGAAGTGATAAATGTGAGTTGGACCAAATGACCTTGGGTTTGTTGTATGTTGAGGGATTTACTTTTACATTTTTAGGGTATTTTTATTCAACAAGACATTTTCAATGTTACTTTTGCAAGAGGTTAGTTTTGCAAATAACTTTTCATTTTGTCACTTTAAACCAAATTTATTAAAACCGATAATCATTTATATAATATGATTTTAATTCAATTTTTATTAAAAATAAAATGAAAAGTTTTAATTGTAATCCGAAATACAAACCTGATTTAATATTTAAAGTTCAAAATATTATAAGCCCTAAGTAGACAATTCAAACTAAATTTAAAAAATATCTAATAATTCAAGTACAATTTAATATACAAATTCAAAGTTTTTTAAACATTACAATTCAAAATGTTTATCATTCTCAATTAAATCCACAAATTAAATTAACATTGATCTTTAAATACAAGTCTCCATTTTTATCTCCACATTTGCATTTTCTCTATATCTAGGGAAGATAAGTTTACTTATTTCACTTCCAATTTCAACTAAAAATCTCTAAATTATAATCTTCAAATCTTTATGTTTGAAATTAAAATATTTTAGAATACATTATATTAAAATAATTTTATTTTTATTTATATATAATTATGTTATATTGAATAAATGAAATAGATTTAAAACCTAAACATTCATTTTTAAACTAATAATATTGTATTATAAAAGCATCATATTACATTAGAATAAAACAACGTTAATAAAAATTTCATAAAAATTAAATTAACAAATGATACAAAGTATAACGTAATAAAAACTATTCTAATGATAAAAATAATACATAATATGAACATAGAAATTGCCGGTATTTTTATTTCGAAAGTTGCTACTTTGATAGTAGATGAAATAGAATAATTTATTTGTTCCTTACTCGAACAAGTTAAAGAATGAAGTTAAATTTATGCGGCAGGGTGCATTTATTAGGTTCGATGTTTAACACGTAATTAATGTATTAGTTAAATAAATGATATACAGAAACATCATATGATGTAATTTATATCTTTTTTCAATGTTTAAGGTATTTCTAAGGAAATTGTCAATTAGTTAATTAAAATATTAATGTTTTTTATTATTTAAAATAAAAATAAAAATACGTTATATCAATCCACCAAAAAAAAATTAAAGTGTCAATTTATTTTGAAAAATTATAGATTAATAAAAAATAAATTATTACTCTAAATTGAAAATATTAAAATCAAGCCCTAGAGGCCTTGGGTTTGAGTTTTCTTAGTAAGAGACTTCTGGTAACACCAAGTAAACATTATCAAGGTCTTGTAGGAGGGATGTACTCTAAAATGAAACAAAGTTTCTTAGGAAGCAGAAAGTAAAAGAAAAAAAGGAGGCTAGGGTTTATAGAGATTCAGCGAACAATTATTATTTTGGAGAAGCATGGACCTTTAGGGATTCCCCAAGGGAAGAGAGCTGAAGGAGCTATTTTCTTGGAATGAGGGCTTCATCTTATGGAGAAAAAAGGCAGTAAGGAATGAGATTTTCTTGGGATTCAGGAAGCAAACTAGATTGGAGAAAGGAGTTTCAGGCTGTATATACTTTATTTTAAAATATATCTTAAAAACTAAGTTGAAATTAATAAGTAATACATTAGGTATGTGTCGCATATCTGCGTCGGCGTATTAATTTTTTGAAGTTGATAATAGTGATCATTTGACTCGACGTTAAACTAAAACCACAAATATCTGTCGTTGTTGAGCGTTTATATATTTTATTGACGGGAATTTTAAGTTACAAATAATTTGCCTAGATTACAGCCTAAATACATATATCCAAAAATACAAACAATTTCACATCACCTGCATTATAAACAATTCATGGAATTAAGCAACTTTCATCAAGATCAGCTAATTGCATCGAGAATGATGATCAATACATCCTTGCATTACAAACATTTTTATCCGATTAACCACTTTCATCGAACTGATCTAATTTGCATCAAAATAACAGCGATACACATCTTGTACAACATTTCGTCGAATTAATAACCAAGTTTCATCCCTAGGTATGAAATGACAGCGAACCAATACGCGAGCAATTGATCATTTCATGCCGCCATTACGTCAGCATAAATATATCACGCGTGTAATTTACAAATAATATGATATATGTGATACCAAATAGACATCAATGAGTCCCACATGATGGAAGCTTTGTGCTACTCTTAGGACACCTAGAATGCAAAGTGAGATGATCTATAGAGGCGATGTAATACCCGAATGGATTTGATGGGTGATGGGTGCGGAACGACTCAATGTATGCAAAAGTAAAGCGAATTCGCTGGGGTGGGCATGCATCCAGACACAAACGAGGTCGATCATGAGATGCCGCCAGAGATGAGTAGTGTGGTGATCATAGTAGATGGTAATGTGTGGCCCTCACAAGGAGCCGGAGAAAGTAGGTAAATGTGGTGGGATGACATATGGAAGGAGAGTCTTAGCGGTGGTGTGGAATACGCGAATTGGTATGAAAGTATGGGAGGTGGTGTATGGAAAACTTGTGGTATGGAGTCTCGAGGGGGTGGCGTGGAATACCGTGACATGAGTCTGGTAGACGACCGGTGCGACCACCCGATCGATGATTCTAAATGCCCGACCTGGTGGTCGACCACAGCCTTGCCATTCCTGCCTCTTATAGGCCTCGGATTGGCATTTTGCATCCTAACACAGCAATGGGTGGCCTTTATGAGGTTGATGGATGTCAGTGCATGTGGCGTAGATGTCTCTTCCGTAGCGATAGGCAATGTGATGGTTTCTCGATTAGAGCTGAGGCTAATCTGGCGAGCTATCGCCGAATGTCGCCACAACAAACCTGAAGAAGCCGCATGAGATATAGTAGCAATGTCACATCCCTAGATATCTAAAAAAACGACCAAACAAAGTAAAGTATCTCTCTAATTAAATTTTGGAAATAATTGAGAATTTGAGACCTTGCACCAACCAGTGGGATGTTATAGCTATATTATATTTTTGTTTGATCATATGGGTGGTAAGCGTAGATCAAGCGTCGTACTGTCAATCAATACCACACTCCATATATGGATCATGGATTATCATAATACAGTCTATGGGAGGTGTGATGTGAAGTCCTATCTACACGCATTATTACATAAGAAATGGCATGTTGTGCATGATATGTCTATGATCGTACTTGTGGCATCGCAATACATCAGCCAGATATAACTCTTGTTCTAACAGCCCAGAGGCAGAGTATCACTGATGAAATTAGTTGATGTAAGACTCACTGCAGACGATACCACTCACAGTCTCAAGAAGATAAGTATGGTGACATTGTTAGCAAATCTCTGATTAGCAAGGCATATATCGGGTAGATGGATAAGCGACTCTCAGATGTATGGCTCCTATAACACTGTAGATTTACCTCGATATCATTATGATAAAATTATCATTATTATGCTTGAAAATAACGCTATATTAATATATAATTATCACGATCGCGTGTACATTCGGCGTTCTCTATTAAAGCGATCACACCAAATGGGTTATGTACCACGTATAAAGTGCTCTTCAGCAGAACCACTAATGAATCGTGACTCACTCTCTGATGACTCAGCCTTAACCTTTAGGCTCATTTGGCGTAATTCATGTTGTATACCCTCATCTGCGTCTCCATCTACTGCATCGCCATCATCCTATAAGTGGTGAGGAACTTGACGTGTTGCTAGTATCCCAAAATCAGGTCGACCCACGTGTAGTCTCTCCTAAGACCAAAGTTAGATAAAAAAACCAAATTCAAATGTGCATGACATCTTAGTAGTTGACTTTATATGTATGGTTACAAATAGTAGCCACACATACACGTAAGGAATGTCTGATCGATCTCGTGGCACCATCCTGACTCACTCGACGCAACTCCGGTATAAGTGTGCTAGAGGCTTGCACTTGTTGTAAGTAGAGGTCGACGTCGAAGAATCTAAATATGTGGAAAGAGATGGACATGGACCTTCTTGTTTATAGAATAGAAAGGATCCTAGCAATGCTAGGATGAAACCAGCAAGTCACACCTAGCAGCTATAGGTGGAGTCAATAATTGTTGAGACAACCAGCAAGTCGAGATAGCAGATCCTCTATCGCCCGATGCGATGGGATCACTAACGATCGACAGCGGCGACATATGAGTCACATGTCTGCCGTATTGGTGGTCCACATGAATCGAAGGCCCGGGATGATGCGGCGACATCCTATAATGTGATCGTATCTCACTAGCCGTGGAAATGAAATGTATGTGTCTCAGGCTATCTCTCAGCGGACTGGTAGTAGGCCCGATCAGTGTGACATGTTTGATCTGATCTGATGTAAGGCGGTTCAGGTCACATATGAGCGAATACGAGGATCCATATGCCACTCTCGCATGAACTTCGACATATGTTGTCAACAAGTGAGTACCGACGAAAGCTACAAAGATATCAATAAATCAATTCCTGCCCTTATGTTACATAATAATCAAAAACAATATTTTTTAATTGTCTGAAATGCATACGGTAATCGCTCGTGAGATCATGTACATAATACAAAACCAGGGCGGATCTATCTAACGGATCTATCACTTAAGGCCCTCCAAATGCCATATCACGTAACATATAAGCAAATCAATACTTGATTAACAAAATGAGCAGTACTGTAGTACATACAGATGCAATTACGATTACTAAGACGCGAGAACAGCGCGAAAAAACATACCATTCAATCGAAACGATTCATATTTTGATAAGATCGATGATTGCTGACCAAGTTGTTTGCATAACCCACTTATAATAGTAGTCTTCCCCTCTCTAGCATCGATTGGGTATGCAAAGCGGGTTGATTTCGAGGCGTCCACGTGATGTCGTTTCCTTGACTCGAGAAGGCACAATGGATTTAGACCATCATAAGGGAGGTCATTCATATTCACGAAGATGGGATGGAACAAAGGTTACCCATGTATCATAAAATGCGATTGAGTATTGTAGTAGCCTTGAACAAATGATGATCAGTCTGAAGCTAACATCTTTGCTATATTGCTATTTTAAAGGAAATCCATATATAAGTGTCTTACAAGTGCATTATGGTCATGTAAGTTGGGCGATGTGTTACGACCTCTCTTTGACTTGACACATGGTATTTTCAGTTATGTCGTAAAGAACAATCTCGATGATTATCTTTTTGCTCATGCCTTAAAACTTATCATCAACATATGGGTATATTGATCCCAATTTTAATCTATTATAACCTTGCTCCCTTCTTGCATGAAATGGCTATTAAACTTTGTGGCGCCCCCGGCCAAGGGGTGTCTAAGTTAATGAACTCGTCGACCCAGCTGGAATCTTCGTGGATGTCATTCGTGGATATGGGGTGGCACAAACACCATTCATGTCAGGCAAATCTGCTAATAAAGCTCTACTCAAGATACAAAACTTGTCCCAACAATTTACAATGACCACACAGGGTCCACATGCGAGTAAAATAATAGCCACTTGGGCCCCTACATTAATACTCACAAAATACATCAACTATATACAATCATTCAAGAGTTAATAAATTACTCTTTACCAAACATATATTAAAATGTACAATTTCTATTTATGTGTACAAAGTCTACAGCCACAGCTGGCTTTCTTCATGCGACCTCCTGGCATTGAGGCGCCGTCCACTGTACACTCCTTGTGCCTGAAATAGCGTCCTCAGCGGGGTAGGCAATACTGATAGTGATAATTTCTTACATGGGTTACTCCTCACCTAAGTGCACACTGTCATGGCAAGCAATCGCATCCAAAGCGATTTCATGAACTATGAATGACTATGACCAATCCGTATCAGAATTCCTCTGACTCTCACATAATACCCTAAGCGAATGCGAGAAGTAAAATATCAAGTTTCAGCAGCTTTTTGTTCTCAAAAACTTGCTACACAGTTCGGTAAAATGTTGGTTCCCTCCGGGGGGCGGGTGCTGGATGCAGCTCCGAAGCCGATTCATGGTCCTCATCGAGTTATCTATTAGGCGACTCACGAGGAAGTCTTGGAGAAATCTTCATTAGTTCACTTTACAAACATTTTCCTTTTCTTTCAATTTCATGTCATGCACTCACTCCTAATGTTCTAAGATTTTCCCATTGCATATGGAATGCATGATGACAATCAACAAACTCATGCTAATACTATAAAACATGCATATACTAACATAAGAAAATTAATCCACACATAATCATGTATACAAATTCACAGCAGTACTTACAAAATTAGCTCATGGGCTAATTAACAAACATAAACAATTCATTTTAAGATCCTCCAACATCATAAAATCACACACCCGAAGTCACGTCACTATTCATGAGCGATTGAAACCCTCGGGTTGGCAGCATTCGCGGCCACAACGATGGGTTTTCTCCCTCAGTTCAAATGTTTTGAGGCAGAAATAAACTAAATCAAGCCCCTCAGGAACCCATCCATGACCATTTACATGGCTCTTGGCCAAGAATATACGAGTAGGAAAGATCCACCTCTTACAGGTTGTGGGCTGGCATTAGTCTTTGTGGCGTAGTCGCACCGCATAGAACAACTTTGCTTCTTATTCCATTAAGAACCGACGGTCCGAACGGCCAGAAATCTAGAGAGAAGGAGCTCCTTCTCTCTCTAGAAACTGGTTTCAGCACCTACTGCACGTTTGTTCTTCAAAAATAGAGAAAGAAAACTATTTTCAGTGTCTTATCCTCATTTAACTTTTCCATAATTCCCTCCATGTCCTTAAGTCTTGGATTTTTGACACATGGCTTAATCTAAGTCATTCATCTCATCCTTTCTCTAATCATGCAACATGTGTCACATGAGTACATGTAATTGGTGACTTTTGTCACATCACATGTCTTTCAAGAGCCGTTTTACGGCACCCGGCTCCACATTGCCTCGCGATAGAGTGGCATTTGTCTCGGGTGACAAAGTCGGCGTGGTAGCTAGATTTGCGAGATGATTCAGCAGTGAAATCCGTTGCGTCATTTGAGATTTAGAAAATTTTCGGATTTTTACGAAATGACCATTTGCTACTTTCGAAGGCTCAGATTTTCTGGTCTTAATCTCCCTCCGCTAATTGGAATTTCGTCCGAAATTCTGAACCCGATCCTAGCAAATCAAATGTGTCTGGCGTCTGCGCTCTATACCATAGGTAGCCCACATCGTGTCTCGAACTCCACGTTGACTCCTCCACTCCCTGGGTGCTACCGCGGCACCACCACTATACCTCATGGTCTTTGAAACATAAAGCACGATGGACTATCCTGATACACACTTGGTCCCTCCTCGAAGGTCACGTCCATGTCAGCCTCAATTCTCTCCCACTAATCCCTTTACATGATTTGGATGGGGTGTACCTCAGAAACGCGTAGGCGTGGAATACCTCATGGACACGACATGCGGCGATAAAGCTAACTTCGATACGCTCACATTGCCTGCCCTCTCGAGTGGCTCTGGGCCCGATGAACCTAGCGATGGCTTCAGCGTTGTAGAACCGGACCATCCTCTCTTAAGCATCACCTTGACGTGATCACCACGACCTCAGTATAAATTAGGCGTGTACATCATCATGGCTCTTCTACCGACTCTAAGCCCTGAGAAGACACTGTCATTATCAAACTGCCTTCGGAGGTGTCTACCATCGAATCGGGACGGTGATGGGCTCTCCACCTGGTGTAACATATCAATGTCTGCATGGCCTCGGCCTGATACCTCGTATAGCGTCATCTGTATACTACTTTGATAGCATTGTTGTGGCGAGATTCCCTCCTAAGGGAAATGCTCTTCCCGATACCCTTGATCCGAGGCGGCATGCTCCGCAGCGTATCTCACCTTGCACATATGATGCTCTGGTGACCGTGCAGCTCATGGGTGCAGAGGTTGTTCTCATGGTCGTAGTGTGCCGTAGCCTTTGGAAACTCTTCGGGTGCGCGTGGGCCTCGGATCCTTATCGGAGCCATGTGATGCTGGCGCGCTAATGCGGGTCGAACAATCCTCTCGGATATGTAGGCGGAATCTCTGGTGTGGAGGGTGTCCATGCGGCTGAAAGTGTGCCGACTTGATGGACACAGCCACTATCACTCAGCACCGCATCCTTGTCCCGTGGTGTCGTAGCGAGTGAGCCACAGAATTATCGTGACGTGCTCCCACTTCGGCTTAGCCACCTCTAATGCATTTGGCCTTTGTTAACCCAGTGCTCGGCCTTAACTCTTGACAAAGTGGGGGCATGATCGAACAAAGTCCCCTACGTGTCTCTTCATTATGCTCCAATAGTATTGGCGAAGATCTGGTATCTTAGTACCACTAAATCTGCAGAGAATCAAGGCGGTGGGGCACTACACGGGGATCTCCTCTCTCAAATCGATTGACTAGGACCCTTTGCGTCCTCTATCACAGAGACTACCATCTGCTTGTGGATGAAAGTGGCCTGTCTTTGTACACATTTTTTGATCCTTTGGTGTGGAGCCAGTATAAGTCACTTACTGGGACTCAGTCGCCACATCAGCAGGGACGGTGTAGCTACTAGGCTCCCCAGCGTGCCCACTGGGTTTTGCTGTGATATTATGGCCAGATCGGGTCAGGGCATGCACCACTGGGCTGCCACTGTGTGCTCCCCGTGACTTATTTAGTGCATCAGCCACCATTTGCCTTGCCTGAGGTGGTAGTACAAAGTGAAGTGTAGTCCTCTAAGAATCTCCATCCATGCGTTGCCTCTTTGTTAGGAGTCCATTTGTGTGTCTATACTTCAGGACTTTTTGTGAGTAAAATTTTCCTCGAACTTTCTACGCCCATAAAAGTAAGTGGCAAATCTTCAGTGAAGACTATGGTGTGACTCCATGTCGTGTGTGGGGTAATTATGCTCCATGATTCTTCAGTGATGAGACCTGGCTACCCTCCGGTATCCAAAACACATTCGATCCGGCCACCGAGGCCATCACAATACTGCTATGTACCACTGTCCACATCCGGGACTATCAAGATAAGGCCAGTAATGAGCTCTCTCAACTCTGGAATGCCTTCACCTCAATTCATCAATCAAACGACCTCCTTGCAGATTCAATCTGTCATATGTCTGCGCTATTCAGAGAAATCTGCATTAGATCTTACGTAGTACCTTAAATCCACGAAACTATGTATCGAAGGCGACTTGGCCTCTCGACTCATCAGCGGCCTACACCTTCTGGGTGCGGCAGCTGCCATTTGACACCACATTATTACAATCTCGCCTCGATAAATGAAACTGGCACTTACCCGAACTTGGCGTACGGGTTAGTCAGGTCTCTCAACAGTATAAAACAATCCTCAAGTGATACTCATGCTCATCCTCTATTTAGAATTAGATCAAAATGTCATATCCACAGAAGACCCTTGTGTAAGACCGAAAAATTCGATTTCACGGAAAAAAAAGATAAAATTTGTAATTTCGGTTAAAAGCTAACAAATTTATTCTCTAGATCTCAGATGATGGAAACTGATTTCATGGTTTGGATGATATAAGTCTAATGACACGTCGAATTTTTGTGAGATTCGAGGGCGGTGATTTACGATTTTCGGGCATGAATACTTCGGGTCTTAGGAAAAGACTTATGATGTGACAAAAGTCACATATAATATGTAATCATATTACACAAGGTGCATGGGTAGAGATGAGAAATTGGAAATGGGCCAATTCGAGATAGTCACGAAATATCGAAATCCAAGCTTGGGGATATGATGGGCATTATTAAATTGTTTAAATGAGAGAAAAGAAAGGCAAGAGGAACGGTTGTCTCTCTTATTTATCAAAAGAAGCCAAAGCGACTGGAAAATAAGGAGGGGACTTACGGTGAGTCGAAAATGGAATTCTGATGAGAGAGAGAGGGCTTCTCTCTATTGGATCATTAATCAACGAGTGAAAATTAGTAGGGACAAAACAAAGTGGTTCTCTGCGTGAGGGCCAGCGTGAATTTTGATTTTGAGTTTTAAACCAAGGCTCCGTGAGGTAGAGGATTTATCTACTTGGGTTTATGGTGTGACGAGACGTAAGATTATCTTATATATTTAATTCATTTTATAATGTTAGTTTAAGCAGATAGCCCCGAACAATAGTTTGTTCAGATCTAAAACTTGAGGTTGAGATTGTTTCAGTCGAATTAAGACTCTCGTAATAGATTCAAAAGTAAATAAGATGAGTTTGTTTAGTTCATCAATGGCGCATAGTGTACTTTAAGTATTATTAACAAGTGTTGCATGATTTGGAAATGTAATAAATTGAGTTCTGAGTGGGTAGATGAGTTAAGATCAGGTGGCGACAGGCAGGTATTGAGGGTTTCTTCATTCTCTGCTGAAGATAATTCACTCAATAAATTTTATTGAAATATTATGTTTGATTTGTGTTCGGTGTTATAATTATTGATAATTCAAACTTAAAATTATTTATTTTTGATTATAATCATTCATAAAAATTGCATTGTTTGTTGTGATTTAATTATGAATATTAAAGTCATTATATTTTGTGTTATATAATTATCTGTTGAGTCAACATTCATTGAGTTAATTATCACATTTTGGAAGGAAGCACATAAAATAATGGGATAAGTGCATGAGTTGGGTTATTGAGAGATGGTTTGAAGGTTTACATTAAATAATAAATGATTATGGATGAGTCATGTAAAATATCATCAGTGTTGAGATTAAATTTGATTGAGTGTACATGGGAAGGGTTGTCATACTGATAAGATGTCAGGATTAGGTCATTGCCATATTGGATTTTATCTGAATAAAATATGACATCTTTGTTTGGTAAGGTTTCTCATAAGTGACAGTAAAGGTATGAAGAGTGAGTGGGACTGGGATATAGGTGGTGATCATGTAGACATTTAAGTAGGATCAGCGTTTACTTCCGGTCTTGTGTTTTCATTGGGCATTGCACTTATGCATGGAATTGAGTAGCCCCGTTAAGTGATTCGGCTGCGGGAATTGGGATTCTACCGCCTGTCGGGATGACCACAGGTACGAGGGCGCCTGAGATGGCTCATCGGAGGAGTAGTTTGAGGTGTGGGCTTTAGCTTTGAGGGTGCGACTTGGTTAGTGCGAGGTGTTGCAACTGGATTTTGAGGTTGACTGGGGTTGGAAGCTTTGAGGGGGTGGCAGGGTCGCGACCAAAAAAGGGTGTGTCGCGACTGTTGGGGCTGATGAGACTGGTTCAGCAAAGGCCGTGGGGTTGCTGACGAGGAGCTGAGTCATGACCTAGGCAGTTACGACGAAAAAAGAAAGAAAAAAAAAAAAAAGGGAGTCGTTAGGGGATAGGACTATTGAGGTCGACATCGGTTGAGGTCACTTCACAGTTGTTTAGAGCATGAGGTCGCGGGGCTGGAAGTGGCGTCGCGACTGAAACAGGCTACCTGCAATGAGTCTCAAGCTTGGCGACCTGTTTTTGGCGTCGCAAGGGACCCAGCGCTGAACATTTGGTGCCAGCGACATCAGTTTGATGTCCGCGACTTGATTACAGGCGCCCGCCATGGAAATTGGTGTGACCCCATTTTTTGGTACGACTGGGCATTTTTAGTTAGGCGAGGAAGGGAGGTGTGACGCTGGGTTTGTGCGACGCGAAGCGATCTTCGGGAGGTGTGACTTGGAAGCGATGTGCGACTGCTTTGGGCTGGAGCAACGAGGGGAAGGAGTGTGACTTGCGCTACGAGCACAGGCTCTATGTGACCCTGCGCATCTTTGAGGAGCCTAGGCTGCGCAGACCGTGCGTTATCGACCTGAGCTTTGTCTTGTGCATTTGCACATCTGGGTGTCTTGTGCGATTCTGACTTGACTAAATCTGATTACATTTGTTTTATGCCTTTATTCAGTCCTTATTTGAATCCAACATTCATGGACCTTTATTCACGGGATTTCAAAAAAAAAAATACAAAATTTGAAATTTTCTTATATGATTTAATATATGGGATCATTTATATTTCTTTTCTAGAATGCATTAGTAGTATGTGAAAGAATATTTTTCTTATAAATAGTGTCTCGGGGTTGTGAACATGCCTTAGAGATGCATTATGTATTTGGCATCATTTAAACTTGGGTAAATGGCTAGTAGAGGGATGTAGGGACGTGGGGGTCCACGGGTGCCTAGTCGGGCTACCACCGACCTTGTTTGACGACCACTTTGTATTTGATCAGACGGACTTTGTAGAAGTGTGGGTATTACGGCGGCAACTATACTTGCTGTTTGGTATAGCGGGTAGTCAGGGTCCTGGTAGCACTCCGGAGGTTTGGGCGTATCATCCTCCAGGCATTTTAATTCACGGGAGATCCAATGAGTGGCCAGACCATTTGGTTTATGAATCGAGGAGGTGATGAGGCCGCCCAGGTTACCTGGCCTTTGACCCCGGGATCGGGTTGTTTGCGTTCATTTAGAGGGGTGGGAGCCAGTATGGTGGGAAGTAGGCAGGCCTCTAGGACATAGAGAGGGCGTAACCATGGCGGAGTTTGGGAGTATTTCATGGGTAAGTACTTTCCGGTTATACGAGGGCATCACGAGAGGCTCAAGAGTTCTAGAGCTGAAGTAGGGGCGATGGCCCATGATGGTGTGGCTGGCTTTACAAAGCTAGCCCGATTTCTTGATAATTCGTGGCCCACGGACATGGCCAAGGGTTAAGAGATTTGAGAATCATTTGGGATTTGTCGTTGGACTGAGGATTATAGGACTTCGCCTGCGGGACCATGGACTCTGGTTGGGATGACCTTGACCATATAAAGAGGATGGAGGATGCTGACCTTGCGGGATCAGTATTAGTATAGAGAAGGAGAGTTGAGTCATGCTTCCGGTTCGGGGAAAGAGAGGCGGAGGCTTCCTGGTTCTGGGGTTCAGTCGCGGCTGTCGGGCCGGGGGACGGATGAGGAGTTCTTTGAGTCGTACGAGGCGGATGGTGTCTTACCATTGTTAACGGCCCTGGACACATGGGGAGGGATTGCCCCCGAGGAGACAAGGATCCGGGGTTTTAGAGCAGTGCAATCCCGATCGGTGGTAGGGCCGGGGAGAGGACCTATTACATTCCTCCACGGCGCAGTGCAGGCTGGAGGCGGTCTGGTTGAGGGCTACGAGGCACCTCCATTTCACGAGGCAAGCAGGAGCGGTATAGAGTAGACGGGGCTGAGGCCTATAGGCGGGGACATCAAGGGTCCGGGCGTGTCGCCATCCTGCTACGGTGAGTCAACGGATACAAATTTGGTTATCTGAAGTACGTTTTGCTATATACTTTATGGGTAAAGTGTTGGTCGGTGGTTGCATTCATTCATTCTTTGCATCAGTTGTATTAGAGTTGGAAGCTTAGAGGGTTGAGGACCTTGAGGGCCTTTGTATGTGGGTTCCCCTAGAGATTAGGGCGAGAATAGGGATGATATGTCGAGTTGCGAGTTGGAGATCCTCGAGGACTCTACTCCCACGGTGGACTGAGGATCATGGGCGTGTCGGAGTTCGATGTCATCACAGGGGATGGTTGGGTGGTAGCTTCTGAGGTTGTTGTTATCGATTGTGAGTGGGAGGGTCCCTGCAGCCTACCGTGGGGATGGTACTACGTGTGGTATTTCAAGGGGCCAAGCATGATATTTCCCCGAGACGGTATAAGTCGAGTGAGGCGATTAAGCGGTTGGCTAAGCGGGCGCCACGAAGAGGAGAACCCGGACTTGGATTACCTCAGTAGTGTGCGTGTGGATGTTTCCGGATAAGGCTGCAGGACCTCCGAGAGGGTAGTAGACTTGGTGTCGGGATTCGCTAGTACTTCACCATCTCTATGACTCGCATGGGGTGGCACGATTGAGTTACGGGAACTTCGAGTCTAGCTCACGGGGCTACTAGGTCAAAGGGTTCATTAGACCGAGCACTTGACATGAGGATCCTACAGTTGTTTGCAAGAAGAAGGATAAGACCCTTCATTTGTGCATTGACTCTAAGCGATTATGAGAGTTCTACGATCAAGAATGTCGGTACCCATTGATTTATTTAATGTCAGTTAGGGAAGGAAGTGCGAAAGTCCTACCAGTGAACCTTCGCAGCTGGTTACCACGTATTTCTAAGGGTTAGGGGAGATAGGCATCACTAAGGCAGTTTAGGGCGCGATTATAGGCACTTTGAGTTGGTGGTACTTTAGTTGAGGAATCTTGCAAATGACATTCATGGATCTCATACATAGAATGTTCAACCTATTTGGATCGGTTTATCGTAGTGCGTGGATGACATTTTGATCTACTCGATCGAAATTAAGACATGAGTATCTTGAGGATCGTTTTATGGTTGTTGAGAGACCGCTGGGTTATACAACTAAGTTCAGTAAGTGCAAGTTTTGGCTTATTGAGGTGAGATTTTTGGGACACGTGGTGTCAGCATCAAGCGTGTCAGTGGACCCAGAGAAGGTTGAGTCCGTGATGAGTTGGGAGAGGCCGAAGACAATCTTCGAGATACGCAGTTTCTTGGGATTGGCTGGATATTATAGGAGATTCATTGAGTTTCTCCGGGATGCGCCGACACCCTCTCGCAAGAGATTGGCTCGGAAGGAGGTCGAAATTTGAATGGGATGATCCCGATGCAGGAGGCATTCCGGGAGTTGAAGAGGAGACCGCGGCTCCTATCTGACAGTCAGTTCCAGACGGGGGACGAGTACCTGAGTGTATTGTGATGCCTCGAGAGCGGGTAGGATGTGTCTTAGTCACAGTCCGGGGAGGTAGTGGCTTATAGTTCCGTCGGTTGAAGAATCATGAAGCGAGTACCACACACCTGACATGGAGTTAGCGGCCGTAGTCTTAGCCTTGAAAGATTTGACCACTTTATATATGGTGAGGAGTTCGAGGTGTACTCCAGAGCCATAAAGATTAAAGTATATCTTCACTTGTAGTGGGACCTGTGAGGCAAGCGGATGGATGGAGTTCCTAGAGTTCCGCCGACTTCCAGCACATTATAAATGAGCAAATATAAGTGAAACATGAGTACTTGTGATGGGGAACATTATCCATGAGGAGGCATATTGAAGCTGTAAACTTCAGGAATGGATACTGAGGTACTAGTTTGGATTGAGCTGGGTATGATGACGTTGGGGGTGCGTTGGAGTTTCAGACCACCTGACTGGGCCTCTACGTGAAGCAGAGCCGGTTGCCAGTTCTGTTCGTGCAAGACGAGAGATATGGAAGTGTCCATCGAGGGGGTAGTCTGATCGGAGTCTGGTGACGAGGGTTGGACAAATCCACTCGGATAAGTAGTCTTGGTATGAAGGGCGGGTAGTGGTTCCCATTTTGGCCGAAACTTGAGAGGGTTCTCGGGATTCCACTACTCTGATTCGCAGTGCATCAGGTGGAGCAGATGTATCAAGATCTTCCGTCGTCCGGTGTGCGGGAGCGGATGAGAGACACACCATGGGGACTTTGTCGACGATGTCTCACATCATCGGTAGCAGGGTTAAGTGAGCACGAGCCAGCGGGGGCTCGCCGGCCATTGGAAGTGCATTTGTGAGTGGATGGGGTGCGTCCACGATGGACTTTGTGACCCACTTTCCACGAGGTGCGACAAAGCGTACTTGATGTATAGGTGATAGTAGGCCAGGCTCCACGAAGTCGGCACATTTTCTAGCGTGCGGATGACACCATGTAGAGGAATTCTGCAGGTTGTATATTTAGAGATATTACAGTTGCTGGAGTATCGGTATCAAATGTCGAATAGGGACTGGGGTTTCTGTGACTTTTGGAAGGTTCGAGGCTATGTTCTGACCATGAGTTCAACTTCCCACCCCCTGGGACGGATAGTCGGTCTGGGAGGGACTATCACAGGTGTTAGAGGACATGTTTGCGTGTCGTCCTAGATCATGGGGTAGTTGGGAAGAGCACTTGCCCTTAGTGGAATTACTTCACGACAAGCGAGTTACGTGAGACGAGTATCTGAGGCGGCACCATATGAGGCATTATGGGAGACCATGTAGATACCGTTATGTTGGACCCGGGTGAGAGAGAGTTCCATCATGCGGTCTTGATCGATTAGACACCTGCGAAAGTGAAGCGATACGACAAGCGTCTTCTCACGTCAGGCGGTAAACTATACGTTGAGGATGTACGGCGTCGGCCCCTTAGGATTCGAGGTGGGGATCAACGTTTTCTTGAAGGTGAACAGAGGAGTGGTCGGGGTTCGATGCGAGAGCTATCGTGGTTTTATTAGGCCTTTGAGATGCGAGAGGATAGGCCTTTATGGCGTACAGTTAGTTACATGACATGACAAGTGTCAAGGGTATTTTCGGCATGTCTCCATGCTCAGGAGTATCTCCGGATCTAGCTCATGTGGTGGATTAGGGGATAGATTAAGGTTGACCTTGGTGGACCTTTGGGGAGGGACCGGTGTGTATTTTGGATAGTCGTGATGATCAGGTTTGCGACGAGATCGTGAAATTTAGTGAGGTGCTATGGCGGCACTATGGAGTGGAGGAGTCAACGTGGGGCCTTGAGGAGGACACAGTGCCGGGCCACTATCCCTTTATTTAGGGATGAAGTCGTAGTTTAGTCGTTTAAATATTTAAATGACAGAGTTTACCACGTAGTTTTGCTTTGTTATATGCACATGTAGTGATGGTGATTATCGAGGAATTTGAATGAAATTCCTTTAAGAGGAGAATGTAAGACAAGTTCAATTTATGGAAAAATGGCAAAATCGTAATTTGGTTAAAAATCCCAATTTATTCTCTAGATCTTGGATGATGAAAGCGGATTTCACCGTTGAATCATCTCGGAATCTAACCCGACACGTCGAATTTCATTTGAATTAAGGGCGGTCGAATTTGCACGCGTTTCGGGCATCGGGTATGGTCTTGGCATGACTGTGATGTGACAAAGTCACATGCATGTACTCATGTTGCACAAGGTTCGCTGGGTAGAGATGATGAAATGGACGGCGAGATAGTACGAATATAGAAAATCTAAAGCTTGGGGACATGATGGGCATTATTAAAATTGTTTAAATGAGAAAAAGACAAAAAGAGGAACAGTTGTCCTCTTCCTTTATCAAAAGAAATCCAAAACGTGGGAAAAGAAGGAGGGGACTTACAGTGAGCCGAAAATGGAGTTTCTAGTGAGAGAGAGAGAGACTTCTCTCTGCAAGATCCCAAACTAATCATTGCTCCGGGGGTCGTAGACGAGAAGCTAGTAGTTCTGGCGAGGCTTCGTGTGGGTACAGTTTGGGAGTTTTGACAAACTCAGTAAGGTAGGATTTATCTCTTGGGTTTTACTTTATTTAAGTATTTGCAATGCCCAGTTGGCTTGGGACCTTGGGCAGTATTGGTCGGTCGAACTTGGGACCGGATTGTTGAATTGCGTCAGACCCTAATATACTTACGATTAAGTAATCGTGAAAGGGTTGTTTGGGTTGTTAATGTGCGCATAATTATGCTTTATCGTATTGTGATGTGCATAGGGTCGGAAATGGCCATGAGGTCGGGTTCCCAAAGTGAGCCGATGATTGGATGGAGTGGCGAACGATGAAGCCCGAGGTTTCTTTGTTCGCATGGAGGCATAGTGTTCACTAAATAATTTTGTGAAATAATGTGTTTGGTTGAGTAATTCAAGTTAGATTGCACCGTATTTGATAATTAAGCCACAGTGAA
Organism: Tetrastigma voinierianum; assembly: GCA_016808115.1. NCBI lineage: Eukaryota > Viridiplantae > Streptophyta > Magnoliopsida > Vitales > Vitaceae > Tetrastigma > Tetrastigma voinierianum. The sequence goes on along the minus strand of JAEQBH010004988.1, from coordinate 64,835 downwards.
GCTAATTTTGGTGTAATGAATTGTGAAATTACACTTGAAGCATGTTTATGTGATTTAAATTATGTGAATATATGCATTATTATATATTTAATTGTGTTATATAGTGTTGTATTGGAATTAGCATTTATAACACCCCAGAAATATACAGCTGTTTTCAATATATTTAGGGTGTTATGTTAGCATAAATTAAAATTTTCGTCAATGAATTCTGGAATAGAGATTTATAAAACCGGTGATTAGTTATAAAGCCCAGCCGTAATTTGTCAAAGAGGGACATTAAAGACATGTAGGTTAATAGAATGAGAGGCCAAGTATAAATAATAAAACTTGAAATTTAATTAAGGGAAGTTGGAGGCTTATAATCTAATTAATTAAAAACTTAATAAATAAAGAGGGGTGGGGAGACCAAAAATGCATTTTTGGTCTCCAAATACTGAATTGCACGGGAGGAGAAAGAGAGGTAGGAGAAGAAGAGGAAAGGAGGAATCAAGCCAAGTATGGATGCTTGACTTTGCCATACCAATTTTATATGGACATTAGGGATTCGCATGATTTTGATCTGAGGATTTCTTGGGTATGGATTGCTAGGGTTTCCATTGAACATTAAATTGATTCCCATCTCTGGGGTTTGCTAGGCAAACATTATAACTCTAGATTTAAGGAAGTTTAGTTTAGAAAAGCCCTAGTTCATAATGAGTAGATATGGAATCCTCGAAAATTTCAAGGATTTGCATAGAATTGGGTGAAAATTAGGTATGAATCCTGGGTTCTTTGCAAATTAAAGTGTTTTGTGGAGTTCTTGGGAGGGGATTCCATGATTAGTTTTGATGAAGGATGCATTGAGGTGATCTAAGGATGATAGGGCATGAAGAAATGGGAGAAACCACCCAATTTAGGCACTTTTGGAGGTTCTACGGTGGGATTGAAGTCTACGGTGGGGAATATCGTTACTGGTCATTTGGCGGAGTTCTAAGTGGGATTGAAGTCCTACCGGTGAGATATCGTTACTGGTCATTTTGGCCAAGTTCTACCGGTAGGATTGAGTCCTACCGGTAGGCATCATTCACTTAGTCATTTTTTGGCGAGTCACACGGTAGAATATCGTTTCTTAGTCATTTTTGGCGAATCTTTACCGCGGGGTAGAGGCTACTACATTCGATTTGACCCGATTTAGTATTTTGGCCATAACTTGCTCATTTCTTCTCCGATTTGAGTGATTCAACTGGCTATATAAATAGAATTCAGGAGAACCAAATATATTTTGTGGTATCTCAATTCTGATTCTAGATAGCTCAAAATTCACTAGAAAGTAGGGCGTATGCAAGCCCATTTCATCGATTGATCATAGAAGTAGTCCCGAGTGTATTTGGGCGCGGCAGTTTAGTGCTCGAATAGGGTGATTTCAATTTGGAATAGAACCCTTGCACCTTAAATTTAAAATATAGTATAAATATCCAGTGCCAAATATCAAGGACAAGGCACTGGAAAATAAATATTGCAATCTGTACCTTGTAAAATGATGGCAAACTAGTTGGCATGAAAATGCCATAAGCTTTAGTTGAATGATCGATTGGATTGATTCCAATTCCTGGAGTAAAGTAGATTCAGAGAAGAATAAGGAGAATACATGATTAAGGTGTGATTATATACGCATCATACCTTACCCGGTATATGAAATCGATCAATAAGCTGAACCTACGTAATGTGGCTAAGAATGCCATATTCTAAAGCAGTAAATTCTTGAGACCATATAATTATATAAAATACGAGATCATTTATTAATTGACACTTAGCACTTCTGTCACAGTTAGTACTTGGTACTCCTGGTAGTGCTCGGCCTCTGATTAGTGCCCGGTACTCACAGTAGTGCTCGGCACTCTGATTAAATGCCAATTACTCCTGGTAGTGCTCAAAAGCACTCCCCGATTAATATAAATTGCACTCCATCACAGTAAGTGCTACGCACTCCCCATCTGAATTGTGCTGCTTTTTCAGTTACATGTCTAAATCTGCTTTAAATCTTTGTATAATATCTTTGGATATTATTATGATGTGTCTTACGTTTATTAAAATGCTGATGCAGGGTATCCATTAAATTATATGATAATAATCGAAAGAATAAATAAGGAAATTATGGTGTATCGTTCGTCTACATGTCGTCACGGAGTAATTACGGATAAGAGTAAAGCTCATGCTCTCTGGGAGATTTGAATAAACATATAAGTCACGCTGTAATATAATATCGTCTAAAAGTGAAATGCACTCTGCAGATATTTCCATTATAATGAACACTGTGTGTAGTACCTACGGGTACTTTTATAGAAGAATAAGCATAAATCCGTTGTAAGCATAAATTAAGTCGTAGGCATCGTCCCAGTGATAAGCATAATTACTTGTATAGGTCATTATCTGAATGCATGAAATTGATACATTGTTGTATTATACTTATTATAATGAATTTTACACATGTTGTTGTATATATGTTTCCCACTAAGCGTAAACATGTACGGGTTTTTAATCAGGTGCCCAGGTCACGAGAGAAGGCGTCAGGAACTGCATTCTTGAGGTGTGACACACGGTAGGTTCATCCTTTGCGGGTTCGCACTGCGATCGATGAATTCTAATTGTATAGTTTTGAATATGTAAATGGGACTTGGTCGTATATATAGACACTATAAACACCACTCTGATGGTAGTTTTATTTTGGACTTTTGTATATGATTTGGATATATTATAAGACTTGGGTATACAATATATATTGTCGAGTAAAGAGTCCAGTATATATACAGGGGTCTCGCGTCCGGACTCGGTTCGGATCCGTCATCGGGTCGGGCAGGGAATCGGGGCAGTGACAAGAGATGATATCGAGCCTAGGTTTAGGCGTTTGGGAAGAAATGTTTAAGATTTAAATTTTCACATGAATGTATTGGCCCTGTCTGGATGTCTTTGTTACATTTTATTATCAGATGGATCCACCTCAAGAAGGCGTGATGAAACAATGAAAGCGTCAATCCTTTGGATCCATACGCTTCCGTTCGATAAGTCAGCGATGAATGAAAATGCTCCAATGACATTGGTAAAGAAATCTCTCGAGGATATGGCAAGGGTCCTAGATGTCGACTCCAGCCCCACGAGCTCAGGCTGATGCAATACGAAAGCATGGAGTGGAAAGAATTCCATAAGTACAAGTAACTGGAAGAATCGGAGTAAAGAAGCCGAGTTTTGGCAGCGAAAGGGTGGGGTGAAGCGAAACGTATCAGTGGACCCAAAGAAGGTCACATGTGCGGTTTCATTGCTGCAAGGTCTTTGACTTATGATTAGTGGAGATTGGTTTGAAGAAATCCCATGATCGAATCCGATTACATAGGACTACTTCGTCAGAGTTTAATGTGAGTATCGCGTGATTCTGAGTCAAAATGGGAAGAATTCTTGACTACAGACGAGGAAAATGACAGTGGCAGATAGAAAGGGTGTGCGCTACCTCGGTAAATATGCCGGAATCGAATCCTTGGAAGATTCGAGTGTGGACGGGTTCTGAGGAGGGCCTTCATGGATCTATCGAAAGGTACCTCCACCAGGTATTGCCGTTTACATTACATCAAATTTTATCGGAATTTGGTACAGCGGCTATAAAAGTGAGAAATGAAATGAAGAGTCAAGAGAAAAAAGTTCTCAAGAGGAGTTTCCTCTTCGGGAAAGAAGACCTAGAGAGTCACAAGTTGATCCAGTGCGAGAGTCCGGCTACAAGAAATTTAGGAGACAAGGACCTATACTTGACACAAAGTTCAGTTGGGGCATCTCAAGCTGGGCCAAAGGAAAGGAAAACTGTATGCCCACATTGCCACAAGTATCATAGTGGTATTTGCAAGGATGATAGCTGGAGGTTGTTTTTCGAATTATTAGAGATCACAAGGCACGTGATGGCGATTATCCCGCGAGGATTTGGGATTAAGATCTCGAGGAAGTGGTAGAGGGGTCACACATGTACTCCACGGACTCGGATGAGGAGTAAGGGCCCAGTGGCTGCAAGGTAGAGGTAATGTTTAGAACGATGAAATTAAGTCCTCTCTACTACCAAACCACAAGCCTGACTTATACGATGAGCTGAGAAGATCCGGACATATACAGGGGGTTATTAGGGTATTCACTCTCTTTGATATTGATTTACTTGCTTTCCAGATTGGTCGACTCTATTAATATGTAATACTTCAAACAAATAGCGATTAAACTACGTTTGTGAATTCTTTGCATTTTGATGAGCTTCTGATCTTGAGTCAATAGTATGTATAAGAATTGTCCATATTAAATTCATAATAAAAATTCTCAGTTGATCTAATTACTTTTTTGCACACAACGAGTTTGATTTGATCTTGAATAGTTTAGTTATCAAACATCAGGGCCCGTAGTTAGTGCGTGAAAGAGTTTGCTTAAAGTATCAGCTTCATGAGTAACCATACGAATTATCCGATCTGAATCGGTCTTTAAAAATTATTGCCATTCTGCGAAAATGGCGTTTTGAAAAGGTTGTGAAACCTTTTGGCTGGATCATGACTCGAAGACAGTGGTGAAAATGTGCATGATTAGAGGTTTCCTGGTGTGCTCTGAAGAGTGCCAGGTACCACAGGCAGAAGTAAAATCTCTGTTAAGGTTGTTCGAGGAACTGACTCCACTACATTTAGAGCTTTTCTTACCGTATGGCTCCAACTGAACTGAAAGAGTTGAAAACTCAACTACAGGAGCTATTGGATGGGGTTTTGTTAAGCCTAAGCGTTCCACTTAGTGGGTCTTGTAGGTTTTGTTATTAAGAAGAAAGATGGCACTCTTCGGATGTGCATTATTTCTGGCAATAAATAGAAATGTGAGTTCAAGAATAAGTACCGTTGCCAGAATAGAAGATTTATTGATCGATTGGGAGGCAAGTGTCTTTACCCACACGAGAGGATAGACTTGCGATCGGGATATTATCGACTCCGTGTAGAGTTTGTTAGAAAATGAAGCTTTCGAACGTTACTTTGGACCACTATGAGTTTTGGTCATGCATTTTGGGTTAAACTAATGCTCCATTCAGACCCAGAACATTGAATGAGTTTTCTTCCCTATTTAGATTAAATTTGTTGTGTGTTATTGATGACATCTTAGGTGTATTTCTAAAGTTACTGAGAACATGAAACATGCATTTAGAGGATAGTGTTGCCAAATTTTGAGAGAGAATCAGTTGTTTCAAGTTAAGTAAATGATTTTGGCTTAAGGAAGTGTCGTTCCTAGGCCGTATTGTATCTGGGAGGTATTGAGTGGACGATAAAGTGGGCATGGTGTGGATTAGTGACCTCCTGGATACTAGCAAAGAGATAAAGTTTCTTGACAGCGAGTTGTGTCGAAGATTTGTACAAGGATTTTCCACAGTTACCATCCTCCTTACAGTTATAGGAAGGGGGTAAGTTTTGAAGTGGAATGATAGAGTGCCAATCCAGTTTGAGATTAAAGAAATGGTTGAAACACGGTGCAATTCGCTGCCGGAGTGGGGAGTTACACGATTAATATAAGTGTCTTGAGAGGGATAGGTTTGGGATGCACGTATTTGATACGGGATGGGGAAAGTGGTAAAAACATGCTTCCAGGCAATTGAAGCCCCGCATGAGCAAAACTATCCACACCACAGGATTTGAGTTAACACATTTGCATAATTATTCGCTTTGAAAATTTAGACACCTATTTATATGGAGAAAGAAATGTAAGAATTTTCATGATCACTTAAAGTCTAGAAATTTTGCTAACTCAAAAAGATTTGAACTTGAGACAACGTCGGTGGTTGGAATTATTGAAAGACTATGACTGTATAATTGATTACCACCGGGAAACAAATGTAATGGTGAGTACCTTAAAGTGAGAGAAAATGATTTATCTTTCGACCTTGCTGGAAGGTTATGATTTGATTTTTGGTAGGCCTTGTTGGCTCGATTGGATATGATGATACGGATTTAAGACAAAGGATGAAGAACAATGATTTTCGAGGAAAATGATGACGAGTTACAATTATTTCGGGTGGTACCGATCTTGGAGCGAGGCCCGATTTTCCATGAATGAAGTGGAGGTTTGTTGTCTGAGCGATTATATCTGAATGATATGAAATTGAAAGAAAATATTATATGAATGCCGCAAATCTTGCTTTCATAGTACATCCTGGAAGTAATAAAATGTACGAGGATAGCAAAACGATCCTCTTGAGTGGCGAGGATGAAAAAGGGCATTCCACGAGTATGGCGGTAGAGAGTCTTCGGTAACCGACTGAGTAAAGCGAACACGAGCTGTCAGGTTTATTGAATCCCCTTCGATTCCCCGATGGAAGTGGATAACATATTATGGATTTTGTATCCGGTTTTCCCCTCACCCAAAAGAAACATGATGCCATTTGGGTAATGGTAGACGGTGACCAAATCTGCTCACTTCTCTGGAATTCGACTTGGCTTTACTCGTGGATCATTTAGCGGACCTTTATGTAGATAGAGGTGTCGGACTACACTTGTTGTTCCCGTGTAGATAGTGTCAGGCCGATCCTCGGTTTCGTCAAGGTTTTGGAAAGGGTTACGATCGGCTTTTTGAGTACGAAATTGGATTTTAACCTTTGCTTTCCATCCACAAAACGGATGGATTAATCCCGAAAATAATCCAGTATTAGAATATGCTTCCGAAATTTGTGTGATAGATTTTCACGAGTTGGGATAGGTAGATTCCCTCATGGAATTTGCCTATAACAAGCGGTTATCAAACTTGATATTAGGTATGGCCCCATATGAAGCTCTGTATGGAAGGGTGATGTAGAACTCCTACGATGTTGGACGAGGAGATGGACGAAAATAAGATTATTAGTCTGAATTAGTAAAGACAGGAGAAAAGTTCGGATTATTATTGAGATTGAAAATTTTTGTGATAGACAAGGTCTTATGCTAATTTGAAGAGAAAGATGTAGGTATAAGTGAGATAAAGTATTTTTAAAAGTATCTCCGTGGGAAAAGATGCTCCGTTTTGGAAGGGAAGCGGGTCGATTCATTATTATATGAAGTCACGAAAGATTGGGCCGTGGCGTGCCGTTTGGCGGCCTCCTGCGGAGTTAGCCAAATTACATGATGTATTCCATGTCTATGTTACGTAGTCTGATTACCCCTATGTTCCATGTGTCTATGCTTCGTAGATATCGTTATGACCCATCGCACATATTACCCCGAGTTCCGAGATATACAAGTACCTGAAGATTTCACATTTGATGGCCAGAAAGCTATTCTAGATCGTGAAATAAAGCGACTCTGAAAACAAGCAAGTCCCTCTGGTAAAGGTGCTTTGGCAACATCACGGTATGGATGAAGCAACATGGGAACCAGAATTGACAATGAGGGTACAATACCCTCACAGACTCTTGATTCGAGGTAATTTCGAGGCTGAAATTTTATTTAAAGGGGAGAAATTGTAACACCCCAGAAATATACCACAAATTTGTTCAATATGTTAGGGTGTTATGTTGGCATAAATTAAAATTTTATCAATGAATTATGGGAATAGAGATTTATAAAACTTAGGAAATTTGATTAGTTATAAGGCAAAACCGTAATTTGACTCTGAAGGGACATTAAAGACATGGAGTTAATAGAATGAGAGGCCAAAGTATAAATAATAAAACTTGAAATTTAATTAAGGGAAGTTGGAGGCTTATAATCTAATTAATTAAAAACTTAATAAATAAAGAGGGGTGGGGAGACCAAAAATGCATTTTTGGTCTCCAAACCTGATTAGCACACGGGGAGGAGAAGAGGTAGGAGAAGAAGAGGAAGGAGAAGATCAAGCCAAGGTATGGATGCTTGACTTTGCTATGAATTTTATATGGACATTAGGGATTCTAGCATGATTTTGATACAAGGATTTCTTGGGTATGGATTGCTAGGGTTTCCATTGAACATTAAATTGATTCCCATCTCTATAGGGTTTTGCTAGGCGAACATTATAACTCTAGATTTAAGGGGAAGTTTGGTTTGAAAAGCCCAGTTCATAATGAGTAGATATGGAATCCTCAAAATTCAAGGATTTGTAGAATTGGGTGAAAATTGAAGGTATGAATCCTAAGGTTCCTTTGCAAATTAAAAGTGTTGTGGAGTTCTTGGGAGGAGTTCGATGTTAGTTTTTGATGAAGGATGCGTTAGGGTGATCTGGATGATAAGGCATAGAAATGGGAGAAGCGTTACGATTTGGGCACTTTTGGAGAGTTCCTAAGGTGGGATTGAAGTACTACCGGTAGAATATAAGATTACTGGTCATTTTGGCCAAGTTCTGCCTAGTAGGATTGTGAAGTCCTACCGGTAGAATATCGTTACTAGTCATTTTTGGCCAAGTCTGCTTGGTAGAACTTAAAATCTACCGGTAGAAGCTGCTACCTACTACATTCCGGTTTTATTGATTTTAGTATTTTGGCCATAAACTTTGCTCATTTCTTCGATTTGCTTAGGTGATTCAGCGGCTATGTAAAATAGACTTCAAGGAGAACCAAATATATTTTATAAGAGTATCTCAAATTCTGATTCCTAGATAGATCAAAAAATTCACTGAAAATTGGTAGTAATGCAAGCCCATTTCTGCATCGATTGATCATAAGTGAGTACGAGTTGTTTGGACTGTGCTTGAGTTTACGGTGCTCGAATGGGGTGATTCAGTTGGAATAGAACCCTTAGCACCTTAACTTTAAAATATTACAAATATCAAAATTGCCAAATATCGAGACAGGCGCGGAAAATAATATTACAATCTTTATCTTGTATGTTGTCAGTGGCAAACTAGTTTGGCATGAAAATGCCATAACAATTTGAATGATCGATTGGATTCCAATTTCTAGGTAAGTGATTCAGAAGAATAAGAATACATGATTAGGTGTGATTATATACGCATCATACCTTACGTGTAACAATCTGATACATGTTGAACCACGTAATGTGGCTAAGAATGCCATATTCTAAAGCAGTGATCTTGAACTCTTCATATTATAAAAATACACGAGATCGGCTATTAATTGACATAGCACTTCTGTCCCTGAGGTGGCGCGTTACTCTGATGAGTCTTTCAGGCATAAGATTAATGCTTGGTATCTAGGTGGTCCTCAGGCATACGATTAGTACTTGAGTCTTTCGCACCATGATAAGTGCTCTGGCACTCACAATCTGAGTGTATATGGCACTCAGGTTCTGTGGAAATCATAACAAATCTTTGTATAATATCTTGGATATTATTTATGATGTGTCTTACGTTTTATTAATCTTGATGCAGGTATCCCGATGGGTATATGATAATCGGAAGAATAAGCAGAGGAAATTATGGTGTATCGATTCGATCTGTCGTCACGGGTAATTAGAATAAGAGTAAGCTGCGTAACTCCTACGGAGACTGAATAAACATATAAGTCACCGTAATACTCGCCTCGATCAGTGGTACCTCGGTACTTGAGTATAATGAACTGTGTAAGTACTCTGGTGCTTTTATAGAAGAATAAGCATAAGTCAGTTTGTAAGCATAAGTCCCGTCGTAGGCATAAGTCAGTGATAAGCACCGTGCCGTATGATCCATTATGAGATGCATGAAGTCGATACGGTATTGTTATGCTTATTATAGCGGAGTACACATGTTGTATATATGTTTCCCACTAAGGCGTAAGGCAGCACGGGTTTTTAATCAGTGTGGAGTGAGAAAATTTAGAGTCAGAGAACTTCTTCTTAAGAGATTACTTACCACAGTGGGGTTCATCAACATGAGTTCAGCACTCGATCGATAATTGTAATTGTATAGTTTTTGAATATGTAAATGGGACTTGAAGTGCGTATATCGATACTATAAAACACCCACTCGGTGGTAGTTTTATTTTGGACTTTAATATATGATTTGGATATATTATAAGACTTGGGTATGCCGATGTATGTGTATTTAGGTAAAAGTCAGGTATATATATGGTCTGTGACGTGGGACTCGGTTCGGATCGAGTCATTGGTCGGGGCGGAATCGGGGGACGTGAGCCGACATCATGCATTCCATATGCATTAGGGCATACTAAAGGGAACAATGAGATAAGGTACATGGGTGATTCTTGAGAGAATGGTTTGGAGGTTATTTAAATAATAATAATTATCGGAGGGTAGTCCATATGAATATCAATCATTAAGTCGGCCCCGAATTAGTATATACACTCGGAGGGTTGTCCACTAAATAGAATATCGGTCGGAGTCCACTACTTATATCGGTGGGTTGTCCTAATAAAGCTCTGGCATCTTTTGTTTGAAAATAAGGTTTCTCTCAAATCGTGGCTTGGGCGAGTGTGAGGGAGTCAATCTGAGGACTCGGGATATGGAGTTTGTTCAGTCACGACATTAGTAGGATCACGCATTTACTTGAATGTATGTTTTCGTGGAGCATTGCATATGCACTTAGGTGAAGTAGCTCAATTAGGGTGAGTTCCACTCTTGAGCATTAACTCCTTGCAATGGGGATGTTATTTTCGAGTGCGGGGGCACACGAGGAGACGGCTCATCATAGAGGTCGCTTTAGAAGGAAGTCGGTTTGTGGCTTGGGTTTGTAGTGTGTCTGCCTTGATTAAATTTTAATGTGTTTGTATAAGTAGACTTTAACTCTGGCTTATAGTCTATAGTTGATCTATGATGATGGGTATTGTAGTATGGGCCCAGGAGGCCATTTTTATTCATATATATCTTCTTATGTTGATGTTAGGACAGGTTTGTTCTTGGGTAGAGCTCCTCGTACAAAGGAGACTGCAGATTTTTCGTGAGAGGTCGGGTCACCCAGGCCTTCACAAAGTGTTTAGGTGGGTTGTGGTGGTCGACGGACCCACAGGATTTGGGCGTCCATGGCGACAAGCGATCTGATAGGGTTGGAATACCTGTGCATGAGGAACATTATGAATCTTGCTAGCGCATTCGTCAATCCAAAGGGCATCACTGTAACCTCAAAGTGCCCATATCGCGTCCTGGACGCTGTCTTAGGGATATCTGTCTCCCTAACCCTCAACTGAAGGTAACCAGTGCGAAGGTCTATCTTTGAATAGACTCGTGCTCCTCTCAACTGGTCAAACAAATCATCAATCCTCTGCGATGGAGTCTGGGTTCTTGATTGTAGCACTGTTCATTGCATAATCAGTGCGGTCGAAGGGTCTTGTCCTTCTTCTTCTAAACGGGGCCAGAAGCGCCCCATGGTGAAGTGTCGGTTTAATAAACCCCTTGTCCAATAAGCTCCTATATTGGACTCTGAGGTTCTATGGCTATTGGTGTCATCTATGCGGAGTCATGAGATGAGGCGAAATCTTAGGATGTAACGATAAGAGTCTACAACCCTCTGCGGAGAGCAATCCGTGTAGCTCATGCGGAAAAACATCCTCATACTGCAAACTACTCGAGGTAGATCTAAGTTGGGTCTCACCTCATCCTCTACGGTAAGGCTTGCTAGCCAACCTTATTTGTCGTGACACTGGACTCATTACATTGTACGAGAATGAAATACCATGCTTGTCCCCACGAGAATACAACGCAGTGCGGAGTCTTGTGTGTGAGCGGTAACCTTCTAAGCTCTGTCGGCAGCGACTCTGTAGGTATCGATGATCCATCGAGGATGACGTCGAACTTCGACATGTCCGTGACCTCGAGTCCAGCGTGATGGAATCCGAGGAGACCTGCGGCTTGCAGCCTCGATATATCATCCCTATCCTCGCCGCCAATTCGACTCACATACATGGGCTCCTCTAAGGTCTCAACCTCTAAGCGAAACTCTAGCTACACTTACAGGCATCACCTACAGGTGGAATCACGGCTAGTGCAATCTGGCGATATCGAGGTAATCTCCGTAGCCTCGATACTTTCTCCTGCATGAACCAATGGTGCCACCATCGGATCTCCTCCTGTGAAGTGGAGAGGATGATGTGCCACGAATCTTGCAGGTGACTCGGACCTCCTGGCTACCTCTTTGCCTTGAGTCTGTGCGATAGCCGGCCGGTCGCCTGATCCACACGGACTCATGGCTGTGAGGTCGATCTGGGTGGTGCACGGCCCGATCTGCAGTGGACACCCTCTACGTCCTCGCCCTCGACTAGCCATCTACACATGTCAAATGGCAAGTTAAAATTCAATGCAGTATCTCTAAGGTGTAAACACAACCTCGAGACACTATTCACATACTAAAAACATTTCACACACAAGGTCCATGCATTCATAGGTAATGCAAGACAATAAGTCAAAATATTAAATCTTTTTTTTTACAAAAAAAAAAATTATTTTATTATTATTATTATTATTTTTAAATTTAGCGCCGTGAAACGATTGTCGCAAGCGGTGACTCAAAGCGGTGTCTTGGTGAGGTAAGATTGATGCACGGTGTGCACACACACAGCCCCAGTACCGCCGCAATACGCCCAGGCGATCGTGTTCGTGGCTTCCATGCTGGCCCATTATAGTGGCAGCGGTGGCCGTGTCGTGGCCCTGCGGCTGCGCCCGAGCAGCCTGTGTCGAATGCAATCCGTGCCATCGTGACTGAGCGGAAAAAAAATGGGCGATGGCAGCCCGACCTCTTCTGTAGCTCTTTTTTTTTCACTCTTTTTTTTTTTTTTTTGTTCACCTACTGGAAGACCCCAATTTTTTTATTTTTTTTCATTTTCCAGTAGAACCAAAAATATTTATTTCAAATATTTTTTTTTCCTGTTTTACACACTGTAAAACCCAGAAAAAAAATTCCTCCACATTTTTTTGTTTAATTCTGGACTATTTGCCCAAAATTTCTCAACCTCCTAAGGTTTTATTTTCTCCTATGCTACTTACCAAGCATACAAATCACACAATTCATGTTATGCACACCCAATCACACATAAAACACAATGCATGCAGTGTTCTAATCATGTCCCGTAACTGCCTAGGTATTCACATACCTAAACTCTAACATCGAGCCACGAGTGGTGATGTTCTTACCTTATGACCATGACCCTAAGCCCCAGAGTCCCTCAAGCCCTAGGTATTCGTTTACCAAAGCTCTACACCCAGAGCTCAATTGTCGTTTACCTTAATTCGATACCAAAGATGTGGCATACTAAGCAGGGGGTGTCTCGTTAATGAGCCGTCGCCCGCGAATACTCGTGGATGTCGGGTAACGACACCATTCACGAAAATCGGGCGAGTCTCCTTTATGCAGGGGAGCTCTACGGGCAGCCTAAAGCAGTCCCAACAATTTACAATGACCACAGGGTCCACATCTGAAGTAAAATAATGGCGAAAACTTAGGCTTTGCATTAATACTCACAAAAATATCAACTATATACAATAGTTCGAGAGTTAATAAATTACTCTTTGCAATATATTAAAATGTATAATTTTAATACATGTTATACAAAGTAATATCTGCAAAGCCACAATCCGACTTTCTTCTAGCGACCTCCCCAGTAGTGTCGTCCTCACATACACTCCACATTACTACAGAAATAATGATCCTCGACAATTCAGTATTGATAGTGATAATTTCATGGGTTACTCTCACTGAGTGCATATGTCATGGCAAACAATCACATCGAGCAATTTTCATGAACCTACTCGAATGTCTACATGCCCAAACCCATGTGTCGAGTCCTCACCGACTCCCTCACATATGCCTCGCGAATGCGGGAGTAAAATATCAATTTTCAAGGCTCTAGCTTTTGTTCTCGAAACTTGCTCAGAGTTTCGGTAAAAATGTTGGACGCTACCCTGGGGCGAATTGGCTGGATAACGCTCCAGCTTGATCCTTAGTCCTCATCAGAAGTGATCACGTTTGGACAACTCTCCAAGACAATTCTTCATAAAATCTTCCTTGAAATTCCTTTCTCAAACATTTTCCTTTTTCTTTCAATTTCATGTCATGCACTCACTCCTAATGTTACAAAGTGTACGGTGCGTATGGAATGCGTAATCTGGAAATCTGGCACAAACTCATGCTAATATCTAAAACATGTATATACTAACATAATTAAATACATAAATCATATTATGCAAATTCACAACCAGGCTAACACCAAAATTAATACATGGGCTAATTAACAAACACAACAATTTATTTTGAATTACTCAACATCATAAAATCACGCACGAAAATCACGTCACTATTCGTGAGCAGTGAAGCCCTCGGAGTTGGCAAGCATCACAACCACAAAATGAGGATTTTCTCCACTTTCGATTCAAATGTTTTGAGACCCGAAAACACGGTAGTAAGCCTCAGAGCATCACAACCATCTCTGTGGGCTCTTAGCGAAAAGAATACTTATGAATAGGAAAAGATCTCTACCTCTTGGAGTTGTCGAAAGTTCACAAAATCGATGCCCATGCGTAGTCCTTGCCGTGTAGAACAACTTTGCTTTTTGCTCATCGAGTAAATGAGTCTAGACCGAAATCTAGAGAGAAGGAGCTTCTTCTCTCTCTGGCTGGTTTGACCCCTCTTACGTTTGTTCTTAAATGGAGAAGAAAACTATTTCAATTCTTGTCTTATCCTCATTTAACTTTTCCATAATGCCCTCGATGTCCCAGCGCCAAGTCTTGGATTTTGACCGTGACTTAATCTAATGGTCGTCATCCTTTACTCTAATCATGCAACATGTGTCATGAAGCGTGTCTGATAGGTGACTTTATCGCATGTGTCTTTGAAGCGTTTTACGGCCTTGACTCCTTGTGCCTCGAAAAACATGAAATTATGAATGTCTCGAGGTCGATGAAGTCGTGGTATTGATTTATGAGACAGTTCAAGTGGTGAAATCCATTTTGTCATTCGAGATCTAGAAAATTTCGGATTTTTACCGAAATGACAATTTTGCCATTTTTCAGAAAATTGGAATTTTCTCGGGTCTTACAAAGCCTTAAAAAGATAATTAGACCAATGATTCTGGGTAAGCTTTGAGCTCCTTTAGAACTCATGATGAAAACCCCGAACATGTTTGTGATCATTATCCATATTTAACCTCATCATGTGACGATTGCTCATTTCTCAAAGGGATTGCCTCGACCGTCGTTGTGCTTCTAAGTCAATTCTCGATTATTGTCCATATGCTTATTGAATTTTCCAACTTTAGTTTCTAAAGCTACTCTACACACCAAATTCTTTAAGGTTTTATCTTTAAATCGATTCATAAAGTTGTTTGTAAGATGACGCATACAAATCCTATGTTAGGCATATAGTTCGGAGTCGACCAAGATGAACATGGAGTCATTCTTTGCCACTGTGCGAATGTTTGTCAACTACCTCAACACAAAGTCTCATCAGTTGAGTTACAACGTTTCTAATACATGCGAAACCATCCCGATATCGACATTCTCTCCTTGATAATAGCAAATGTCGATGGAAGCTTTGATTATTCACATCGGATCTCATAGCAAATCATTAACATGCCTTTATATTTCCCACACAGAAATGTGTACCATCAATATAAAATGGGCCAACAATGATTAAATCCTTCAATAGATGGATGAAACGCCCATAAAACGCATTGAAATACCTCAAATTATTATGCATATGGTAATCGAATGGTTTCTGAGTTACAACACATTCAAGATTTTCTTTCATCGATGTCTCGCTGAAAGCGTGAGTTACGCATATGACTTATGAAGTCCCGAATAAGATTGTAAGTGTTTATGTTTTCTAACCAGTGCCTTATGTGATATTTCATGTCAATTCTCATGTGGTTGCTTGGATAACGATTCACAGACAAAGTGAATTATGCCTTGTCTTGATGATGGTAACCAGTTGAGAGTCTAGAATTGTTGATGGTCCCGATTCAGCGAGGATCCGACACAAGTATGGGGACCTTTATATTTCTTGATTGCGAAGAAAGATGTATATTTCATAACCATAGCATAGACCTTATGTACATTACTTGCTCCCACCGACCTTACATGCTTACTTAGCTATGAGTTTTTAGAGGAATTACAGACCACATATTATTGGTGTGTTTTATTAGAGTGACTTAACAGCATCTTTGGCGACTTTGGAGTAAAAACTTGACCAACTACAAATTCTCCACTTGAGTTTGCGGTATTATAGTTCATCCATGGAGTCCAATCACTTGAAACAACATTACCAAAGTTTTCCACATTTTCAAACTGAGGTGATGGTGCTAAGTAATAATTAACAGTTCCCTTCTCATTTGGGTCCTTAGTTAGTTATTTAAGACATTACAGCTTGGCACATCATAGAATATCTCCCTTGCTGTTCTTCATAAGTTGGTTAATAGTTAAGAAACATGAATATATCCATCAGCGAACCATCTCCATATCCATCCACTTTCATCATCTTCATCACCTGCCTTCCATCTTCACAATCTTGATCGTGCTTCATTTACTTAGCATCTACTCGATTCTGACAAGCTGACGCTCACTAGACCCACACCCATAGTCGATTCCTCAAACAAAATTTTCTCCAGTAATAAATTTGTTGTAAGTACCAATTGATTGATTCACTTGTGGCTAAACACGCCTTAGATAAATATACCGATTCGATTTCCCTCTATTCAAACTATATCGACCAATTTTGACATTCGATTTTTACTATTGTCATCCCGTATTAGACAAGGTTGGAACTTATTTACCCTTTTCAAGGGATACTTCTAGTGAGGACTAATTTAAAACCTTTCTTTATTAATACACGTCGCGAGTATATTCGCATGTATGCGCCCGATCATATGTCAAATTGGTACATCTAAAACCTGATAACAGTTTGTTCCCAATATATTTCACATATGTTTCAATCCTTTCAGTTTTTCCATTATAAAAACATATGACAGGAATAGTGGAGTCACACATTATTTACCTACACGAAATGTCATTCATAAGATAATATCATTACCAAAGTTATCTTACAATACAAATACACCAAATAGAATGCCAATAGTTACAAAAACCATGAACCAAATAGGCCATTGTATCTATACGAAGTATAATGAAAATATGTATAAAAAACATGTTAGGTTGGGAGATGAGCTTCATTTTAGCTTCGATGACTGCAACATTGTAATTTTTTTTAAAGTTCATACCTTCTTTGCCTTTTCCAAATCGGTATCTTGATACATACTTTTTCTACCCCTAGGAAAAATATTTATCATTTACTGATTGATAAAAAAAATAAGGGTATGAATAATAAATCAAAATAGTTCGAGCGTCTGGGGAAAAATAGAGGTGGCTTTTAGGTAGAGATAGCCGCATTGCCAAAAGAAATTGTAAAATCTGTATCTTAATAATTATTTAACACCAAGATATCCTAATTTTCCAAGAAATTTGAAGGAGACCAAACAATTTGAAAATTTTCACCATATACTGAACCAAATCAGAAAAATCATGTCTCAAATCATATAATTCACCCATAAGCAATTTAGGTAAGGGAAGAACAGAGGGTGCATAACAACATCAAAGATTTGACAGCAATAAAGTAGTTTTCCTAAATAAATCAAAACTCATTTAGTGGGTGTGTTCTACTCTAATGAAACCTGCTAAATTTTCACATTTATCTTAATCCACCACCACTCCCACAAAAGACTGAAATCAAAAGAAGTAAAACGGCGGTAATAATAAGAAATGCATAAACGAAAACATAACAATAGGTGAACTAAGTGGGATTTTTGCTATGGAAGAGAGATGCGGTGTAGTGGCGCAAAATAGAAGCCGTGAGATGAATCTCAAAATACATAGCCAAAACCAACCCAGGAGAGTAAAATTCCGAAGAGGAGGGAGGAGAGGAGAGGAGGAGCGGAAGAAGAGAGAAATGAAGAAAGAAGAGAAAATGGGGGAGAAGAAAATAACACCTTAGTTTTTAAAACGATAATATCGCGGTGAGTGATTCTGACGTTGAGCTTTAAAAAAATCGTATCTGCGGTCCGGTGTTATCAATTCTTTTAAAATTACATGCGAAGTAAGTCATTATTCTGAGCATTGATGATGCGTATGCCGTGTGTAGAAACGTAGTTTAGGTATTATTTTATTTTGACTTATTTTAATCATTTTTTTTTATATAAAATATATATGTCCAAAACTCGGAGAAAAGGCTAAACTAGAAGAGTCTTGTTTCGAGAAACGGATTAAACTCATACCCCACCTCTGTTATTGTGGTTTCCATCTCCGTTATATTAGGTTTATTCATCGTATCTTTTTCATTTTTTATTATCATAATTTCGCTTTGTTTTTTTTAAATTTATTTTATCTTATTCTGGTTATTATCATTCCCGTCTTTGGTCATTTCGAGCGTGAGTGGACATGTGAGATCCTAGCATTTTATATGCCTTTTTTTACTTTTTTTTTTTTTTATCTCGTGGATTTTCGTTTCAAAGTGCCTGCGGGTTATAATAATGATTCGTAATAATCATTTGGTGAATTTCATATTGATTATCATTTGATGCCTTGATGAGATAATGATTTCGGTGTCTTGAAAGATGTAGTGTGGTTTGTTCTATTTAATTCTTAGTTTAATGAGTTTTTTTATTCCAAATCCTTTCTTTTGAGTTCGTCTTATATGTTTAGTGTTCCCAGATTTACAATTTGCTTAATCCCTGCAATTTATCCTTGTGCCATACAATATTTGTTAAATTTGTAATTCCCAGATTTTCATTCCCAAGTTCCTCTATTGCATCCCCTGCTTTGTCTTTCTCTCAAGCATTCTGTCAAACACCTTCATGTACATACTTCTATGGAGACTAGGCTATGTAAGGAGGCTTGAATGTGGGTGGAGGATCACTCCAACTTTGCTTTTCCTTCGTTGTTTTTTATGTATTTATTATCATTTTATTGATTCTCATCCACACTAACCACTAACCTTTCACCCACTCACATTAACCAGTTACTTTTCTTCTTACAATTTTTCTTTCTTTTTGTTTCTTTTACTATTTCATTGGTTTTGGTGTTTCAAAAGGGGTTGTGGTGATTTTTTTGTAATATATTGTCGTTCTCTGATTGATTTCTCCAGTTATCCTACCAATTTAATCCATTTTTTTATTAAGTTCATTCATAGACTCACAGTTGTAGTATTATGTGTCATTTTATTTTCTATCAAGTTCTCCAAAAATGTGTTGTGTTTTTTTTAATATATGTATTTTTTTAGAACAGTTAAACGTGTTCGACCAATCCATTTGAGCCAATCCATTCAAGAAATTTCTTGAGGTCAAAAATGGGTTGGATTCATTTTACTCATTTACATTTAGAATTTAGGTTCGATCGGTCAATATTTAGTTAAATAGGATCAACAAATAAAGTAATAAGCTTAATAACGTATCACGAGAAAAATCGCTCTACAAGTATCGAATGAAATCGCGTATGTCTATAAGTCTTATTAAATCATCATCCTCCATTATATCCCGATAATAGCATGTCGATTCCAGCGTTAGAAATAATTCCACATTGGAAATACTTGTCTTTTGATAGTAGTTGAGTTATCGTCGTCTATTAATTAATTTAGAATGTTAAATTCGTTTATTTTTAAATAAAAAATATTTTCAAAAATACATTTCAACTATATAATAATGAAATATTCTATTTGTTTGGACATAATCATATGAGGAAAGAAATTAGGGTATAATTTTTGTTAATTATTTTAAAAATAACATTATTTTGTTATTATATTTAGTTTAAGTAATAAAATTATTTAAAGCTATGCGATGAATTTAGTTATTAAATTTAATTTAATTTACAAACTAGTACTGACTTCATTTATATATATATATATATAAAAGCATATATGATTGAATAAAATTTAAAAAGATAAATAAAAAAATGAAATTATAAATATTTAAAATAGATTAATGAGATAAATAAAATATATTCAATATTAAAACTATAATTTATTTAATTCAAATGTCTTCCGTAAATTTTCATACAAGATTTTTTAAATATTAAATTATCATATAAATTATATTAAAAAAATACATTTAAAAATTGAAAATAAAACAACAAAGTTTAATATATATATTAATCATCTATTATAATAATTATTATTTTTAAAACTCCTATGCTATAAAAGAGATAGCCAAAATATAAAATTTTATAAATAAATCATTGAAAATACCGGTCTTATCTTGATTCTTAAAAAATTAAATAATAATTTTTTGATAAATCAATGCTTGGCCAAGAATCCCATGTGCATGGCGGCAATTTCGGATAGAATTATTCGATTTTATTCGGGTAGCTAAAATTTCTGACAACGATAGCGAGTGCAATTGGCGACTCGTTTGAATTTCAGCCCGTTGAATAGGTAAACCAGAGTTGGGAATTTGTCGTAAGATTTTATGCGTAAGTTTTGTCAGTAGCATTCTAAGTGCGGGTTGCGACCCACAACCAGTGAAACCCTTTGAAATACTAAAAATTAATTTTCTGAATTCGTAAATTCTTGAATAAAAAATAAACAATATAAAAATATATGATAATAAATAATATAAACAATTAATTAAAGCTACATAATAATAGTAAATAAGAAACTTAAATAAATAAATAATCTTTGAAACAGCTGTTATAGCAGAAGTATGTGCTTATTTAAATAGTATAAAAACAATAAAGTAATAGTTTAATAATATATATGGGAAAAAAACAATTCTAAAGTATAAAATTAAATACCATTATATCTGCAATCTTAAATCTTGTCAACATTATATCAAAATAACATGTCATTAAAATTAAAAATTATTCCACATTAGAAGATATGCGTCACTGGATGGTGGATTTGAGTTGTCGTTATCACATTAATTAATTTATAATGTTAACAACGTAAATTTAATTTATGTTTGGAATAAAAAAATAATTTTAAAAATGCATTTATTTGTATAATAATGAAATATCATATTTATTTGAAAATTCATTTTGCTAAAAGATATAATCATATTATGAAAAAAATTTGTATATAATTTGTATTAATTATTTTTAAAATAACATTATTTTTTTATTAACACTAGTTTAAGTAATAAAATTACTTAAAATATACTGATAATTTAGTTATTAAAGTTAATTTAATTTATAAACTAGTACTTCATTTTTATAAAAAAAAAAAGCATATATAATTGAATAAAATTTAAAAGATAAATAAAAAAATGAAATTTTAAATATTTAAAATATGATTAATGAGATAAATAAAAATATGTTGATATTAAAGCTATAATTTATTTAATTCAAATGCATTCCGTAAATTTTCATCTGGTGTTTAAATATTAAATTATCGCTATAAAATTATATTAAAGATACATTTAGAAATTGAAATAAAATGGATTAAAACATCAAAGTTTAATATATTAATCATATATTATATTAATAATTATTTTAAAACACTATCCTTTATAAAGGAGAATAAGACCATGTCATTAAATTTTATAGATGAATAATTTAATCTCATTCTTAGCGTAGGAGCGAAGCCGCATGGTTTTCGGCTAGCTCATTTGAATTTCTTGAATTCGGGATGTGATACAGCATTATATAAAATGATATCTGTGAATATATAATAATAATTAATATATAAAATGATTAGTTTAAACAATATAATTATAGTAAATAAAGCTTAAATAAATAAATATTGTTATACTTGATGTTATAGCAAAGTATCAATGGCAAACTACATAGTCTCAAAAAGCAATAAAATATGAAACATGTATATACGCTTGGCTGAGCATCTATTGAAATCTCATATACGCTGTCTTTATCTTAAATCTTAGCCCCATAAAAATCTTTACCTTTAATCGCTATAATCCATCATAAACATAATAATTTCCATCATTAGAAATGATCACACATTATAAATATGTACATCCTCGATAATACTTTTAGATATTAATATTGTTATTTTAAAATATTAATATGGTTACTTTTAGATATTAACATTGTTTCTTTTCCATATTAACATTGTTACAAAAAAATAAAATTCCCAAAGTTACCTGTTTTGGAAATAAAATTTCTAAAGATACATTTTTGTTGGATTCCTTTTCTTTAGACCCTCATTTTTTATTTTTTTTTCCCCTTGGGTACCTAAAACATAATTGACCTTTTTTATTGAATGAAATGAAATTTATATTAATAGTTTTCATATCATTTTTATTTAAAAAATGAAAAATTAGTTTTAATTAGATATTAACTGTTCATCATATATAACTTATATGGTAGAGCCTTCAATGTTTAAATAAGTAGAATATAGGGAGGGGAGGGATCCCGAGTTCGAATCTCAATAGGGACATTTTATTATATTGTAACTAAAATGTTAAAAAAGATAATTAAAATTTACAATTGTACTATTAAATATTGATGTGTTATTTTTAGGTAATTTTTAACTAGTGTGGAATAATATATATATATATATATATATATGTTTAATATTCTACAAAAAAAAATATTAAAATAGATTCAAAATATGAAAATAATAAATGTAAAAATATTATGAATATAAAAATTTTAGTTAATACAAAATTGAGTAAAAATTAATATATAGGAGCTATTTAAAAAAAATCAAAATTATAGAATATTATTTTAAAATACTAATATTTATTTATTTAATTGATGATTCATTAATATAAATAAATATATTTTATATTAAGGTAATTTATTTTAGTATATTAGTACAAAAATTTTAATTAAAAAATTAATAGATATGAAACTATCATATAAAAATATCATGAATATAAAAAATTTTGCCAATACAAAATTGAGTAAAAATCAATATATAGGAACTATTTAAAAAAATCAAAATTATAGAATATTATTTTAAAATATTAATATTTATTTACAATTGATGATTCATTAATATAAATAAATATATTTTATAATGGAGTAATTTATTTTATTATATTAATTACAAAAATTTAAATTCAAAAATTAAAAAAGAAAATTAATGAAAAAAATGGCACTGTGGGGTTGGAGTCATGGGTGCAGGGGCTGGGGGTTGGGGAGGTGAGGGCCAGGGCGGTTTCGAGATGGGGGCTGGGTGGAGGGGTTGTTGGGGTAGTTTGGGGATCTACTCTGAGGGAGGGGGTAGTTTGGGGTGTTACTTTTTGAGTGCTCTTTTTGGGAAATAAAATTCTTAAAGATACCTTTTTGTTAGATTCTTTTTCCTTGGGCCCTCATTTTTTAGTTTCTTTTCCTTGGGTACCTTAAACATAATTTACCCAAAAATAAACTAAAGAAATGGAACTGATTGAAAAATCAAACTGAAATAAAAAAATAGGTTAATCGAATTAATATGTTCAGTTTTTGTTTTATACAAATCCCAGTTTTAATTTTGGATTTTAATTTATAAAATACAAAAAACCGTGATTTAAATTAACCGATCAAAAAATACTAAAATAAGTTTTCCTTTTTTATTAAAAAATCATGATTAAATTATATAATTTCATGTGTTTAGTAGATGTATTATGGATGCATCAAATATCATAAAATTGCAAATGAATAGATTATAATTTTTTAATTTTATTTTCTTTATATTATAAATGTATTTTTTTTACTTTGGTTAATAGAAAAATTGATATATAATTAACTAAAAAAATGATTAATCCAATGTTTGGTTAATGATATTAATGGTAGGAACAAACCAAAAATAGACTATCAATTTTTCTTTTCCTTCGCTATAACTATGTGGAGTGGAGTTGGGGTCTTAGCTTATGTGGGAGAAGAAAAATTAGAAGGAAAAAAACAAAACTAAGGTAGGTGACGAAAAAAATGGAAGGAAAATAATAAAAGATTTGAAAGAAATAAAAGAAACAAAAGAAAGGTAGGTGACAAAGATGAAAGAAATAAAATGATAATAATAACATCAATAATAAATAAATAAAAGATTTGAACAAATTTTAGGGTCTATACATCCTTTAGATGACTTTTTATAGTCCTATTTATATTCATTCATTTTCTTATTCTATATCTCTATATGTTCTAAGGTGGCCTTATTTATTCTATATCCTACTTTTCCTTCACACCATTGATTAGCCTTTCACTTTATTTCCATTCATTAATTATCAATTTATTCCATATTAACAAAAAATTAAAAAATAAACCTTATGTATTATCTTTTATGCATGTTGATATTCACTGGCTCCATATGTAGAGGGTATACCCCTGAAGATTTTTGCTACAACTCTCTTATTTAATTTTACAAAACTCAATATTTTATTCTTTTCCAAAAAAATATTCACATTTCCCTAATTGAGAGATTCAAATCTCTTGACCAAAGTTATTACACTAAAAGTCTTATGTTAATCCGAAACAAAACCTCTTTCTCTATATATATATTATATAGCAATTGTTAATCTAAAAAAAAACCTCAATCTCTAACATTTTGTCATTTGCTACCCATTAATTTTATCATATTTTTTAAAGTATTTTGGTGTAGGAAGAAACTCTGACCTGCTATTTAAAAGAGACGAAGAAAAAAAAGAAAAACAATTAAAAAAAATAAGAAAGAAAAAACTCAAGTTCTTTATTATTTGTCTTTTAAAACTTAATTAAAATATTATATGAAAAAATAATAAATCTATATTTTATTCAATTTTTAAAATTTATGATTGATAATAATCATTCATATTTTATTTTTAAAGCTTCATATTAACATTATATAATATAATATTTTAAAATATGTTATGATAATGATTAATGAATATATTGGAATATATTTTTATTAAATTTTATATTGACATTTTATATTTTTAGTCATTCAAAATTTAAAAAATATTTTTATTTGAAATATATTTTTATTATTAAATTATGTCCCTCCAAACAAAAAGTTTAGCTCTACCATGGTTGATATTAGTTTATTTATAAAAAAATTTTAATAGTAGATTTTTTTTTTCATTTATTCCAATCTACTCATTCTCTTTCTCTTTTTATATGATAATATCAGTGTTTTCAGAATTGAATTGGTCATTAAATTGATTTTTATATCTATGTTTACTTTGAACACAATAGTCGTCAGATTGGAAACCTAGACTTTTCCACCTTACTAGGCTTCTTGTAGCTCGTACCAAGTATTATTAATTAGAGCCAAGAGTTATTACTTCCTTGTGAATGTTTAATTTATATTTACAAATTTAAAAAATATTTTTTTAAAAATTTAACATTTGTAATTGAAAGTCAATAAGATATAAAATTATTTAGTGTTTTTATATATTATAATAATATTTTGAATATCTTTAAATAAAATTTGTGTTATATATATATATATATATATATATATATATATATATATATATATATATATATATATATATATATATATATATAAACGTTGTTTTTGTTTTGTTTATTTTTCTACCTTTTCTTCTTTTCATAAAGGTTTAGACTGACATTTTTTTTCTGTTTGTTTCTTCTACCTTTTTTTTTCTATGCCATCAAGTAAAAATTGTATTAGTACATTAAATTACATCATTAGTATGTTAGAGTACTTTTAAGATATTTAACTCTTTCTTTTCAAGGTTTGTTAATTTTTTTAATAGTTTGTTTTCATCACGATTTATTCCATTAATATGTTTTTTCCTTTCATTCTATTCTCAATTTCGCATATGTTTGGTTATTCATTATTTTTTTAACCTTTTAAAATTAACAGTGTGTGATTGAAAAATAGTAAAAACTACAAAGTAATATTATTAATTTGTTATAAGTAATAATAGTAAAATTCTTTAATTCACTCTTATTAGTCTAATAATTTTAAAATATTGCTTTCAAAAAATAATTTTAAAAATTTATAAAAACAAAAAATCCAAGTTCATCTCTCTCTAAGAGAGTATAAAATATATTCAATTAAAAATAACAAGTACAAATAATTAGGGCATGTTTGCATATAAAAAATTCAAAAGATTTAAAAAGGATAAAAAATTTAAATCCAGAAAACCCCCTGAGAACAAACAAAATAAAAAACATAAGAAAGAAGTTAGATGTTTCAAATGTGGTCAAAGGGTCCGCCTGGCCTAAATGCGAGAAACAAGTAAATGTTTTATCGAGATAATGAAGAATAATATTACGAGAATAATCATAAATAACTACGAGAGCGATAAATCTCGAAGCAGTCTGAAAAGAAATTAGAACGAAAATTATCAAAATAGTGATAAATGAAGTAGCAATTTGAACAGGCGTAATAGGCATGATAGATCAAACGATTGAAGATAAAAGAAACAAGAAAAAATACATAGAAAAATTTTAGAACATGAAATCTACAAGAATCCAAACCAAAAGCCAAACTTATTAAATTCTTATACAATGAAGATATTTTACAATATATCACGAAAACTGAACCGACAACGTTCTGAAGACTTACAACGAGGTAAAGCGAATAAAAATTCAGTGAAGAATTAAAAACTTTTACACAAAACATTAATGATAGACTAGCGTGTGAAAATCAAAAGAAATTATAACAAAGAAACAAATGAAGAAGTTAAAACTTTTTATGCATGAAGTATATTCTCGTACAAACAAAGATGGTATACAAAGATAACTTTGAAAATCAATCCACGATTCTGAAAGAAGTTTATAGCTTTAATTTGATTCGAATTTAATTTAAATTGCATTATCACGGGAAGGATTCTGTTCCCTCTTTGTTTATTTTGTAAAAACTTCTCCAAAGACTATAAACCAATATGTGTGATCTTTTTGAAGGGTTGTCTAATGCATAAGGTCATATTTGCAAAAATGATATTTGTATTAAAACTTCATTCTTACTAAATCAAAGCATAAGTCATCAAATTGTTTTGAACTCCGTTTCTAACACAACATCCTTCAAATAGATGATAAAGAGTTAAAAACTAAATATAATCCAAAAATTCTTTTTTTGAATTTATAAGAGGAATAGAAGTCAGGAATAAATCAAGTTAAGATTTCATTTCTTCCTTCCTTTAAAACGAAACATGTAAAATTTCTTCAAAAATACAATCTGAAAGAAGCTGAAAATTTGTGATCAGAACAAATTCGAAAAGAATAAAAATATTCAAAGACAAATACAGAAGAAAATCTTTGTTCTTTTTATATAACATTTTGGAATAGAAAGCAGCTTGTATAGTTTCATTCTTACTAAATGAATTTTTAATAAACAAATTAATGCGAAGACCTATTCAAATGAGTCGAACTCCTTGAATATTGCAAAAAAGAGATTAATGATCTCTTAAATAAAAAAGCTAATAAGGCAAGTGCATTATGCCGTGGGTTGTGCGACTTTTTATGTCCAAAAAGCTTGAGAAATTCAAGAGGAACTCGGAGTTAGTAATAAATTATATAAACCTTTGAATAAAGTCCTACAATGGATTAGGTATCAATACTAATAAAAGTTTAATTCAAAGGATTTATAATACAACAATATTTCAAATTCGAAGTATGAAATGCGGTTTTTTGGCAAATCAGGTAGCCAAATGAGTCTAAAGCTGCATTTACGGTTAATTTGGGCATTATGAATGGAATGTGCCTTTTAATGCCTCAAATGCTCATTAATTTCAAAATATGATGAATGAAATATTCAATAAATACACTAGATTTTCTATTGTTTATATTGATGATATATTCTATATTTTCAAATTCGTAGAAAACATTTCAAACATAAAAATTTTCAAAAAATTGTTAGAGATAGCAGTTTAGTAATCTATTGCAACAAAATCAATTAATATATGTTAAAATTGTTTAAAGATCACGTCTATACGGTTAAACAATTAATTTTATATATATTGAAGCGATAAATATTAAAATTTGGCGAGAGCCAACGTTATTTTGAAATTCTTCAAAAGTACGGCGGCGTTGTATACAACAGGTTTCCTGTTGAAACTCCCATATAGTAGGTTAGGAGGTTCGAGGTTTCATTTTTGATATCTTATTTGAAGTTGAAGATATTTGAATAAACATGCAAACAGTATGCAGTATTTGAATTAAAATGAAAACAATATTGAAATTTGAAATGAACTTTATTGAAATTTGAAACTTACAAACTTTGTTGAAAGCTTTTGATCGAAGAACGCAGTGAAATGAGAAAGATGCGAATCGATGCTCTCGAGGCTACTCTCTCTAACTTCTTCTATCTCACTCACAAACTTATCCTACCTTGTTAAAGAGCAATGCATATTATATAGGAAAATTTTACGAACCCGACATGTTTGGAATCAGGTAGTTTGAAAATAATTTAGCGTCCACACGATTAAGATCACATGACTTTGAAAAGTAAGGAATCTTATCTACTTTTGAAGAGTCATATGCTTTTGAAAAGTCGTCGCTTTTTGAAATTGACCTCTTTTAGTCGTGAATTTATGTTAACATCAGTGTTTTGTTTTGAAAGTGGGGAATGACATGCTTTTGATAGTTTTCAGCCGGTCTTAACTTGAAAGCGTCCAAAATCTTTGTCACCTCATTGTAAGACCGTATCTTCCTCTTCATTGAATCCTATCGGTGGATAACATAAAATTGATTTCTTGGAATTTTGAGCTGCAATACGTTCTCTGATGAGGCTTTTGAAGATGTTGACGACCTCATGCACGAGGAATTATGAGAGCGTAGCACATGTCTTACGTTTTCTTTGGAGGAAGGTTGGCTTTTTTTGCTATTGGATTGTATCATCCTCATCTGATGCGGGTCGTAAGTGCGGAGAGTGTTTAGTCGGCGCCTGTGTTGGATTTGTTTGAGATAAGTACTGTATGTACTAAATTTGGAAGAATAGAGTTTTTGTAGTTAGACACAGTAAAGGTTGGGACGAATAGATGCCTTTGTCTTTGAAAGGTGAAAGGCTTTTTAATTTGGGCTTTTTAGAACTGAGTCCATTTTTAACTGACATCAAACTTTGGGCTTGATATTTTGAAGGCGCCCACCATTTGAACCTGATCACTAGTGAATCTTGAGGGAATGGGCTTGGATGAGCGATTGGATGCAAATCCCAGTGAAAGAATCGAGGGATCGTAGTGAGGTGAGAAGAGTGAATAACTATTTCCATAAGGGAAAAAGCTTTCACAATTTGATTTGAAATAATCAAAACTTTTGATGATTTCAGGGCAGAAAATATTTGGATTAGCTCCCATAAAAAGCCACCATTCACGAAACGATTTGGTTTTGAACTTTTTCATTCGATTAAAACACACCGAGGAATGAGAGTTTGGCACGATACAAGCACATGAGTACCAAGCATTTTTGTAGTCGTAAAATGGTTTGAGGATCAGTGTTGAAATCTTTATGAGTATAAATAATGCAGTCGAAATCCTTTTCATTTAGGACTTTCAAAATTTTGCATTTTGAATAAATAGTCATTCACTCGGGAGTTCGTAGTGTGAGAAATTTGAGCAGACTCGTATCACAGTATAAATTCGTAATTTCACGGGTTTTGAGTATTCGTTGGAAATGAAATACTTTTCATTTAAAATCTTTTTGATTTGAATCTCACCAGAAGCTGATATATGATCAGGTTCTAAAATTTGGAAGTAACAACCTATTCTCTTTGTTTGGTAATACAGAATTTTGAGGAGTTTTGAAAGAAGGGTTATGGGTTTCCCAAAACCGAAGCTTGATTTGAAGTTGGTATTTTTCATTGCATAAGAGGCTTTTGAAGTGAGTTTGATTGGATCTGGCTTTTGTACTCATTTTCCTGTAAAAATTCAGTGAAAGGGAAATCGGGGTAAAACATTTGAAGATTCTTTGATAAATTCAATTTCAAAATCAAAAAGCAGATAATAGCTTGCCGTCATAAAATCCCAGATGAGACTCAGTTTTGAACATCTTTTGCAATATTTCTTTGCACTTTTGCAATCAACTCTTAAAAGAAATTTTTTATTAAAAACATCTTTGGAATTTTGATTGTACATAAAACAATGGCTAAATCTCTTTTAATTGATTAAACTAGTGTGGACCTCAGACAGAAGTGAAATCTAGCAATTGAAGTGTTACCCCATTTTGAAAATCTTGTTTCAAAATCCCACCATATCCTATGTTTGAAACATCTTGTCTCTATAGCTAGGAAAGGCTTACAGGTGAAGGATACCTAAGCTTTAGGAAGTTCCTTAACACAGATTTGACTTTGTTTGACTGACACAGGTATGTTTTCTCGGACCGGGAGTAAAGTTTTCTTTAACGTGCCTGGAAGCAAAACCCAGACAAATCCCTAGGTTTGGAGTAAAACTCAGCTCTATGATTAAGGCTACCTAAAAACCTTTGTAGCTTTATCTGTTTTATCTTTGATTTCATTAGAAATTTGTTATACCGAAGTCTTGCTCTTTTGTATAGAGTTTTATTTGACCTTGAAAAATGTCAAATCCTAAAAACCTAATATTTGTTTGAAACAATTTGATTTTTGTTGCAGAGATTACCAAACCGTTATCTCTAACAATTTTTTGGAAAATTTTTAAGTGTTTGAAATGCTCTTCTATTGAATTTGAAAATATGAGAACATCATCAATATAAACAATAGAAAATCTAGTGTATTTATTGAATATTTCATTCATCATATTTTGAAGTCTGAATGAGCTATTTTGAGATCTGTGACATTACATTCAAATTCATAATGTCAATCTGGGCTAATGAATCTTTGTTTTGTCTGCATCTTGGTTTAATTTGAATTTGCCAAAAACGAATTTCATGTCGAATTTTTAGAAAAAATTGTTGCATTATATCCTTTGTAAAAATCCTTTTGTAGTGACTGGATACCTAATCCATTGTAGGACTTTATTAGAGGTTATAATTAATCATAACAGCAGATTCTCTTTCAATTTAAAACTTTTGGACATAAAACACTTCATCCATAATTGAATATTTGGGTCTTATTAATTTTTTATTTAAGAGATCATTAATCTCTTTTTTGCAATATTCAAGGAGTTCAGGACTTATTTGAATAGGTCTTGCCTTTGTTGGAATTTGGTTTTCAATAAAATCTTTTTCGTATGGTAATGAAACCATATGTTGTTTTAATTAAAAATCATTTGGTATAGAAACGAGATACATTTCTATACATTTTTTAGATATTTTTTATTCTTTCTTGAATTTGTTCTAATTGTAAAATTTTCTTGAGTTCAATATGCATATTGTATTTCTTTTGAAGGAAATTTTACATGTTCTGTTTTTGTTGAAGTAAAGAAATGATGCTTGTAACATGATTTATTTCTTTGACTTCTATTCCTCTTATAAATTCAAAAAGAATTTCTTTATTTCTATATTTAGTTTTTAATCCTTTATCATCTATTTGAAAAGGATAAAGTTGTGTGAAACTAGTTCCTAAAACTCAATTTGATGACTTATGTTTTTACTAGTAAGAATGAAGTTTTAATACAAAAATACATTTTTGCGAATATGACAGCCTGTGTGGTATTTTTGTATTGAACCTTCGAAGGATCGATACTAGTTGATGATAGTCTTTGAAGTTTACAAGAATAATGCAGTAGGAATTAGCCTTCACATATACAATTCATCGACTCTGAATCAAATTAATTTATAAAGCAACGTATTCAGGATTGATTTTCAAGTTATCTTTAGTATACCATCTTTGTTTTTGTATGATAGTCATACTATGTACAAA
Organism: Tetrastigma voinierianum; assembly: GCA_016808115.1. Taxonomy (NCBI): domain Eukaryota; kingdom Viridiplantae; phylum Streptophyta; class Magnoliopsida; order Vitales; family Vitaceae; genus Tetrastigma; species Tetrastigma voinierianum. The sequence goes on along the minus strand of JAEQBH010004988.1, from coordinate 33,341 downwards.
AGTTTCAACTTCTTCATTTGTTTCTTCTGTTATAATTTCTTTTGATTTTCAATATCAGTTAGTCTATCATTAATGTTTTGTGTAAAAGTTTTAATTCTTGAATTTGAATTTTTATTTGTTTTTACCTCTTTGTGTAAGTCTTGTAATGTTCTTTGGTTCTTGTCTTTTGTGATATTGTAAAAATATACTCATTGTATAAGAATTTGACAAAGTTTGGTTTTGATTTGATTTAGATTTTGTTGTTCTAAAATTTTTCTTATTAATATTTTTCTTTGTTTCTTTCATCTTATTTGATTATCATGCTTCATTAACGGTTCTTGTTTATTGTGTATTATTCTTAGACAATTTCTCATTTTTCATTCTTTTAAATTTGTTTGAGATTTATCAATTTGAGAAGATGATATTATTCTCGGAATAATGATGCCCGTTATCGATAAACATTTACTTTGTTTAACGAGTTAAGAATTTTATGTGACCCTTTGACCACATTTGAAAACGTCAGCTTCTTATGTTTTTATTTTGTTTGTTCTCGGGTTTTGGATTTAAATTTTTTATCCTTTTTAAATATTTTGAATTTTTATAAGGTAATTCCTATAAGGTTTTGATTTTTTGGAAAATTGAGAGGGTGGAATTGGCATTTGAATGCCATGATGAGCCAAAACCTAAGTCTTTTCTAGAAGCTTTTAGGTCTTTTTTAACTTGATATTGAAGCTTAAGTTGAGTACACAACTTAAGACCTTCTTTTTTGATTTCACTTATGAGATCACCATATGTAAGATCCTCATATGAAATAATTCCGTTAAATTTCTCCCTTAGAGATTCTTGAACCTTTTCAGAGAATGCTCTTGGAGCCGTAAAAATTTTCTTCGATGCGGTCTCTGCGTGGATCTTAAATATGAATTTTGCTAGGAACGCATCATGATACCATTTGAAATCACTAAGTGTTCTACATTTCATTTACTGATTAGGAATTCTTTACGCATAAAACATTGGATCTCCTGAAATGTTTTGTAATAGCATCGGGAAGTCTTATGTGACATCTGATTGCCATACAATCATCGCCCATGACTTAAGCATTTTTGTTGATATTTCATTAATTTTTCCACAGAAGAATTTATTATTTGATAATCATAAGGCTGTATTGAACATGTATGATCTTCTCCTTCTATCAAATAAGCGATTCTTGCCGATTTGCATTCCACGAAGATAGCAAAAATTTTCATGTTCGATAAACCATATCAGTAAATTTTGTTGTTGTCATAACTGTTTTGTTTTGAGTGTTTCTCCTCAAATTGTAAATCTGGAGGAGTTGGCCTTTGATAAAAATTTGTGGATCTTTGATGCCAAGTTTTTAACTTGTTTATTTGATCTTCTTCTTTTTCAGAAGTATCTAAATTTTGTATAAGTGTTTAAACGAAATTTTTGTTTGATCATATTTCCAAGACTGAATTGATCTTTGAAGAAGAAGGATCTTCAGTTCTATTGAACTTAATCTTTGTGTTAGGATTTTTATTAGTTCATCATTGTTTTGGTTCCTCCCCCAATTTAAGAAGTTTCATTGATGGTTTAAATAGGGTTTTGGGCTTTTCATGGTTTTTGTTGCTTTTCTTCATTTCAGTTATAAGTTTTAGTGAATTTTCCTTCAATTCTATTTAATTGAGAGGAAATCGTTCCTAACATTTGATTTGTAAAATTATTTTGTTTTTGAATTCCTTTTATATCTTTTAATTTTGTAATTCTATTCTCATCTTCATTTGAAGTTATGTTTTGAGAGAAGGTGAGGCCAATTATTTACATGCCTGAGAACTTTTTGATTTTTATTTCTAGCCAAGAGAGGGGATGAGTTGATACTATCTTCTTTCGATAGTATTTGACTTCCATTCCTTTTGAAACATGTTTATTTGTGAAAAAGGATATTTATACAATTGTTTTAAACTCTAAATCATAAAATATATGATGACTTTATTGGAATATTCATTTCCATTGTTTCATAGTTTTGATACCATTATTCTCTAAATTTTTCTTTTTTATTTCTTGGGATAATTTTGAGAAGAACATTGCATTTTCTTTATGCTCTTCGATTTGCTTCTTTTCTGCCAATATTTAACATACTATTTCAACCTATTCTACCATACATCATCCTTCATACTTAGCTATTAGAGAACTAATAATAATTTGATGACATGTTTTGAAAATCGTGGAGACCTGTCTGGAAGAATTTTTTGATCATTTAGTTAGGATTCTATATTTTAAATGAATCTTGAAGGGAATAAATATACCACAAAATTTAAAATTTTGTGTTTTTATTGATCTCTTGGAAGGAGTCTGTTTTCTAAATAAAATTAGAAGACCTTGCAGTATGAAATCTTATTAAGTTTTCTTTTCTTGGTTCAAATTTATTTGACATTTCTTAATCATATCTTCTGTTATAAGTAAAGTTTGATTTTGTTAAAATTAGACTGAAGTTGACAAAAATTCTTAAAGAAGGCCATTATTAACTGTTCCCAAAATGGGTTTGGAATTGTTGTCTTGAATTCTTTTCGTTTCTTGCCAAGTTGCGAGTTTGATCTTTTGGTGAAACAAAGTAAATTTGGATTAAGCTAACAGTCAGTGCCTTTTTCCTGTTATCTCTATATCACTATGAAGTATATTTCTTGATCGGATCTGCCTCTCATGTTTTGAGTTTTAGATGTGTTTTTGGGATCCCATAAAGACTTTATGAATGTCTTATCTGTTCCTACAGTCTAACTTTCTAGGTTTTGGACCGCTCTATTAAATCTACCACGGATGGGATGTATATTTGCCCATTAACCACAGGAATCTTAGATTGATTCTGCTGTCTTGCATCAAGACAAAAAAACATATGGGGTTTGTGCATAACCTAACACTAGTTAAAGTTTCTTGGACCGACTCTATACTTGGAAAGGATTTTAGTTTTTCTTTTTAGATTTGTTCTAGATCACCAGTCTAAGTTCAATAGTTCACATTTAGAACCTATTAGACTCTATATTTTCAATTTTTATTCTATAATCTTTTTGAATTCTAACATTCTCTTTGTATAGTTCTTTGATGTTTTTGTTTTGGCATTTCCAATTTTTATATACTGTTCCCAATCTTATAGAAGCAGTTTGTTTTCAAATTGTTGGGTATTTTCTTGTATTTTATTAAGTTGTTCATCAATCTGGATGAACTGATATTTTGAACAAGTTCTTACAAAATTTGAAGGTCAGTTTGTTTATATTCTTTCAAAACAATTGGTTCACGAGTTGAGTGTTGGTCAAAGCCCGGTATGTCAGATTTGAGGTCGTAGTAAAGCCCGATGAGGTAGGTGGTCCGGTGTGGTCCCTCTATTATCATGAAATCAAATTCGGAATGATATCAAGTACATCAAGCAATAAAAATTAATCACCTTCACGTATACAATTTGACGTTTCCCAGATGTGTTAAGCGTATAAAGCTGGGGGCATGAAGCTAATGTGATCTTTGGGTTAATACAAAATACCACAGGTCATGTTGCAAAAATGGTAATTTGTATTAAAACTTCATTCTTACCTAGATAAAGGAATAAATATCAGTTGTTTTAGAACTCTGCTTTCCCTATACAATTATATCATTTTCAAATAGATGATAAAGGATTAAACCAAATATAAAAATCAAGAAATTCTTTTGAATTTATAAAGGAATAGAAGTTAAAGAAATAAATCAAGTTGAAGATTTTGTTTGCAAAACTGCTAAAAACAAAAACATGTAGAAAAAAATCTCTGATAAAAGCCCCGAAGAAAATTTACAATCGAACAAATTAAATAAAATGTCTTCCAAAAACGGATAAGCTAATCTTCTTGCTGCAGCTTTTAGTACATTTGGAATGAAACTATATGAATAATATAGAAAAGTTTATTTGAAATTCAAATTCAACAAAATGCAGATATATTCAAATGATCTGGAATAATGGAACATTGCAAAAAGAGATTAATGATCTTAAATAAAAAATTAATAAGACAGTCATTCACCATGGAGATGTGTAGCTTTTTTATATCAAAAAAGCAGAAATTGAAAAGAAGGAACTCAAGGTTAGTGATTGATTTATATAAGCTGAATATGATCTACAATGGATTAATTATCGATACCTAATAAAATGATTTAATTCAAGGACACATAAATGCAGCAATTTTCAAATTCAGTATATTCTAGTTTTATTGAAATTCAAATTAAGCAGAAGCGAGATGCAACGGCATTCCTGATTGTTTGGTTTATAGATGAGATATAATACTCAGTTTTGATGTAAAAATATCTATCAGTTTCAAATAATGAATAAGTATTCAAACGAATACACAGATTTCATTATATATTGACATGATGTTCTCATATTTTCAAATTTTTCAAATTCAATAAGAGCATTTCAAACACTTAAAATTTTTTCAAAATTGTTGTAGATAATGGTCATGATTCTAACAAAAATCAAACACTGAACAAATATTAGGTTTTTAGGATTTGACATTTTTCAAGGTCAAACAAAAACCTATACAAAGAGCAATAGACTTTGCTGAAGAAATTCCCGATGAAATCAAAGATAAAACACGCTACAGCTACCAGTAGCCTTAACTATGTAGTTGAGTTCTACTCCAAACCTAGATTTCGATGTTCCCTTTATTTCAAAGGTTAAAGAAAACTTTTACCTCGTCCGAGGAACATACCCAGTAGTCAAACAGTCAAATCACAACTTAAGGAACTTCCTTGCTTAGTATCCTTCACCCGTGCCTTCCTATTATGTGGCATGATGTTTCAAACATAGGGATATGGTGGGATTTTTGAAACAAGATTAAAAACAAAATTTCAATTGTTAGATTTCACTCTGGTGTTTGGAGTGGTCCACAATTGAATTATTCAACGGTTAAAAAAGAGATTTTAGCCATTGTTTTATGCATTCAAAAATTTCAAAGTGATGTTTTTAACAAAAAATTTCTTTTAAGAGTTGATTGCAAAAGTGCAAAAGAAATATTGCAAAAAGATGTTCAAAACCTAGTTTCAAAACGCATTGGCTGTAGACGGTAAGCTATTTTATCTGCTTTTGATTTTGATATCAAATTTATCAAAGGATCTTCAAATGCTTTGCACTCGATTTCTCTTCACGGAATTTACAGTGGAAAATGAGCAAGCAAAAGCCATATCCAATCAAACCCACTTCAAAAGCCTCTTATGCAATGAAAAGGCCTCAAACTTCAAATCGTTTCGAAGTTTTGGGGAAAACTCATAACCCTTCTTTTCAAACTCCTCAAAAATTTGCATACCAAACAAAAGAGAATAGGTTGTTACTCCAAATTTTAGAACCTGATCATATATCGGGCTCGTGAGATTCAAATCGCATTTTTCTAAATGAAAATATTTCATTTCCAACGAATAATTAAAACCCGTGAAATTCTACGATCATAACAGATATCTGATCACATCACTTCTCATGTCATGAACCCCGAGGGAAATGACTGGCTATTCAAAATGCAAAATTTCAAAGTCATAAAATAAAAAGGATCGGGATCAAAAATATTTATACTTATAAAAGATTTTCGAACACTTTGATCCTCAAACCTTTGATTTTTACGACTACAAAAACGCCGGTGACTACGCGGCTAGATCGCGCCAAACTCTCATTCCCGTTTTTTAATCGGAATGAAAAAAGTTCAAAAACTTTTCCAAATCGTTTCGTGAACGGTGGCTTTTTCGAGTCAATCCAAATATTTTCGCCCCGGAATCATCAAAAGTTTTGATTATTTCAAATCAAATTATGAAAGCTTTTTCCCTCCTGGAAACAGTTATTCACTTTTCTTCGTTTTCACTAAGGATCCTCGATTCTTTGTCAGACTTTGCACTCCACCGCTTCATTCAGCTCTTCCATTCCCTCATTATTCGCTAGAATTCAAAATCAAATGGTGGGTCGCTTCGTAAAATTTCAAGCCCAAAGTTTTGATGTCATTAAGAAACTGATGTGTAAGCCCAAAGCCCAAATTGAAAAGCCTTCATCTTCAAAACCAAAGGGCTTATCTCAAACAAATCCAAAGCTGCAATAAATGTAAACACTCTCCGTGACTTGTCGACTGCACTCGATGAGGATGATACCCAGCTGGCACCCTTCCTCCCGTAAAGAAAACGAAGACATGTGCTACTTCGCCCCTCCCTTACACTCCCCTCAGTAAGGAGGACGCCATTCCTCTCTGTGCTTTTCCTTGTCTCAGAACGTACAGGCTCAAAAATTCCAAGAAATCAATTTTACATGTTATGACTCGATGAGGGGATTTATATAGCCCAAGAAGACAAATCTTCTTCCTCCAAAGAAACGAAGACATAGTTACTTCGCCTCCCACACTCCCTTGGAGTAAGGAGGACGTCATCTTCAAAAGCCTTTGTCTCGTAGAACGACAGCTCAAAATTCCAAGCAAGAATCAATTTACATGTGTTATCCACTGACAGATTCAATGGAAGAGTGGAAGATATGGTCTTACAAATGGTGTGACAGTATTTTGGATGCTTTCAAAAGAAGACATGACAAAAGCAGGCTGTCCCCCACTTTCAAAGTTGTTCCACTTCGTTAGCACAAAATTGTCGACTCAAAAGAAGTCGGCCTAAAGCAGATGACTCTTCAAAAGTAGATAAGATTCCATTTTCAAAGCTTCACATGTGATCCAAACGCTGGACGCCAAATTTTATTCAAATCCACTCGATTTCAAACACGTTGAAGCTTCGCAAAATTTTCCATATGCTGAGCTGTCTCTAACAAGGTAGGATAAGTTTTTGTGAATGGTGATAGAAGAGCTAGAGAGAGAAGCCTGAGAGCATTGTATCCAAATTTCACCACTGCTACTTTCCTGATCAAAAGCTTTCAACAAAGTTTGTAAGTTTCAAATTTCAATAAATTTCATTTCAAATTTCAATACTGTTTGAATTTTAATTCAAATACTACATACTGTTTGCATGTTTATTCAAATATCTTCAACTTCAAATAGTATATCAGGCTGGAAACCTCAAACCTCCCTGAACTCCACTACAAAGGGAGTTTCAACAGAACCCACAAGAAAAAAAAAGTTTCGGCCAGACTAAGAATTTCAAAATATCAAGCATCGCTTCAAATTTTTAATATTTACTGCTCAAATTAATATGTTCAATTGTTTAAGGTCCTCAGATAGATTTGGTATCGTGAGTTAAAGTTCTACAAAAATTCCTTGGATTAAATTTGTATTTGTATTCTTTCAAAATAATTCGCATTCCCACAAGCAAGGTCAGTCACCCTAGTATCCGTTGGTCACCTAAAGCCACGAGGTGGTATCTGCAGGCCCCCAAATGTTGTAATCCCAATTACTGTAGCGATATAAATGTCAAATTTTATCAAAAGATTCAGAGTAATTGTTCAAATACTGGGTTTCATCCGTGATTGGCGAACAACTAGACAAATACAAGAAAATACCCAACAATTAGAAAACAAACTTTCTGTTTCTATAGAAGATTGGGAACAGTATATAAAAAATTGGGAAATGCCAAAACAAAACATCAAAGAACTATACAAAATAGGAATGTTAGAATTCAAAAAAGATTATAGAATAAAAATCTGTGAAAATACACATTCAATAGGTTCTGAAACAGAAACTATTGAACTTCTAGATCTTAAAGATCTAGAACAAATTCAAAAAGAAAAATTCAAAATCCTTCATATAGGAGCTATCCAGGTAGCAACAAAACCCTTAACCAAGTTAGGGTTAGACAAACCTATACAGTGCCTTCGATTGCAAGCATAACCAATTCCAAGACTCCCTTTAGGGTTAATGCAAGCAAATACATCCTTTGGCCCCCGCAGATTTTACTCGTTATCCAAACTCAGAAAGCTGACCGCATTTAACTATTAAGAGCATTCATAAAGCCTTGACTCTAAACGTTCAAACTCAAAATTATGACATGGATCCTAGATCAAGAAATATACTTATAGTATATAGAGTATACTATAAAGTAATGACTTCAATAGTCAATCCAAATTACCTTTTGTCTTCACCAAAAGATCAAACTTTAATTTGGCAAGCAAATGAAAAGAACTCAATACCATAATTCCAAAACCTATTCCTCGAATGCTTAATGCGCCTTCTGAATTAATTTCAAACAACTTTAGCCCCAAAACCACTAAACAATTAAAACTATTGTCCATAAATGTAAGATGGACAAGGAAATGTTCAAATAAATTTTGAACCAAGAAAAAGAAAACTTAACAAGATCATACCGCAAGGTCTTCTAATCTATTTAGAAATTAAAACTCCTTCCGTAAGATCAAATGTTCAAATAAATTTAAATCTCAAGAAAGAGACTATTCCTCTTACTATTCTGCATTTAAAATATACAAGAATTGAACCAAACATCGTGTTCTTCCGTGATAGTTCCAACATTTTTCCAATGATTGCCAATTAAATGATTTAGCCTTCGCCTTAACACGAATAATGTTAATGTGTCTAAATGTATGTTAATACTTAAGAAAAGAAGCAAAATCAAGAACATGTTAAAAATCGCAATGGCTCTTCAAATTATCCCAAGTAAATAAAAGCCGATAAGTTTTAGAGCGAGATGTAGTATTATAAGCCTGAGAAAGATTTGCGATTCAAATTAACTCATCGTTAGTCTTCCTCGATCAAAAGTTCTTTCAACAAAAGCTGTAGTTTCAAATTTCAATAAATTTCATTCTCAAATTTCACACCGCTTGAATTTAATTCAAATATCGTGACATACCGCTTCGCATGCTTATTCAAATATCTTCAACTTCAAATAAGATATCAAAAATGGAAACCTGCCTCCCGAACCCACTACATAAATGAAGCCAATGCGAAACCTACATAACGCCGTCGCATTTCAGTTAATTTCAAAATATCGCACTCTACCAAATTTTTAATATTTACTGCTCAAATTAATATACGCTCAAATCATGGCGCCCAGATAGATTCAGATCAGCCTCAGCCGCGAAGACGTGTGGGAGATCTTAGGCTAGCCATTGGAGGGAGAGAGAAGGAAGACAACTTATGGGATTGGAAGGAGAGGTGATTGGATTGGAGAGCCATTTCCTGGAGAGAGAGAGAGTAGAGAGAGAAAGAGGTCTCAGTTGCTGAGGTTGTTGGCCTTAGGTTTAGTTTCCTCCATAGAAGGAAAGAAAGAGAGGAGGGACCAAAGGCCCTCCACAGCAAGATTTTTAGAATATCATGTGGAGCATAAGTCGACCGTGTCAAAAGCAGCTTCACCTGTCTTCAGAAACGTCAACCGAGAGGAGCAGTCGCCGGATAGGGGAGTTGAAGGTGGAGAGAGAGAGAGAGAGAGAGAGAGAGAGAGAGGGAGATTGTGGGATAAAACTGATTTTTTTTTTAAAAAAAAATTAAGAATTTTGAGTTCCGTTAAATAGGACATATGATGAGAGAGAAAGGAGAGAAGGGATTTGATTTGATTTTTAGAAAATAAAATTTTTGATGTTCAATTATAGATGTCGGCACATAACAATTTTTAATCTGTTAAGTAAGTTACTATTACATGAGATGACAGACCAATAGGATACCTAACCCCTAAATTAACTTATAAATTATTCTGATCAATTACCCTAATTTTTTATCCTTTCTTCTAGCTAAATAAATTTAAAAACATCTCAGAATAATTGTGTCTCTTCTAGTATATTTTATTTTAATATTACACATCTTTCAACATACATGTGAACATATTTGTTGAAATTTCGGAGAAGGAGGAGAATAGTTGTTTATCTTCTAGTACATTACACATCTTCAACACATGCGAACACAATTGTTGAAATTTCGGAGATGGAGAAACCTGACAATGCCCCCACCACTAAGGAGCATCCTATCAGATCTCACATGGTCTTTATCCTCACGTGGATTTTCGACCATTTTAAATAATTAATTTAAACTATAAATAAAAAGAAATAAAGGGTGTATTTGTTTCTGTTTTTGATGATTGTTTTATGGATCTATTTTTAAAAACATAAATAATATTATTTATAATTTTGAAATTGTTTTATTCTTGAAAATGAAGGAAGGAAGAAAAAATGTTTTTTATATTTTTAAAAATTGTTCTTAATATTCTCTCATTTTTCAATTAAAAAAAACAACTATGAATTAAATTAAATGTGTTTTCTGTTATGTGTTTTCCAGATTCTTCTTTAAAAAAAAAAAACCCAAAATCTTGAAGATGAATTTCCATTTTTGTCCTCTGGAATGGTAGGTGACGACGTGACTAGTTTACACCGTCCTAAGATGTTAAAAAGGACGAAAAGCAACCTTCAGTTAATGCGCCTCCCACTCAATATAAATAGAGAAGCTCCTCCTGGAAGCCACCTACATTTGAGAAAGAAGAAGATGCATCATCCACCGCACGAACCGCCTCCGCCGGGCCCTCCGCCGCCACACGGCCCGCCGCACCACGGTCCGCCACCCCACGAACCACCACCTCCCCACCACGGCCCGCCGCCGCCTGGCGGCCCTCCCCCACCACGGTTTCAGCACGGTCCACCTCCTCGCTGGACCTCACGGTGGTCCTCCTATTGCGGGCCTAATAATACGGCCCCACCGCCACTGCTATGCCTACCCTGAGCCTCCTTCACGCGCGTATATGTGGCGTCCATTGTTGGAAGAGGTGTGTTTGTAATTCTTGTTTTCTTGTTTTCTGGGTAATGTAGTAAATAATACCCTCAGGTTTGGCATGACGTGGGGGTATTCTAGAAACTTAGAATCTTATCCGTAGTATCTACGTGAAGACTGAAGCGTGTTAAAATAAATGTGACTTGTGACTTAAGTCTTATCCGTATGTGTTCTGTTCTTCTCCCTTGCTGTCGTTTTTAAAGAAAAGTTAAAAATGATTTAAAATCGTTTTGTTAAAAAAACAATAGAAAACAAGCAAATTTTCAATTATTTTGTTTAAATACAGATAATAATGAACAATTTTTAAAAACATTAAAAATCTATTTGATTTATGTTTTTTAAAAATAGGTATTAAAAATAGTTTTTTTAAAACATAAAAAATATTATTCTAGTTTTTTTTAAAACTGTTATTAATATCTAAATTTTATATTTTTTATATTTTTTCAATAAGGAACTAAATTTATTATTCTTGTTTACTTTGTTCTTGTTAAAGAAACAATTTTAAAACACAACTCAAACATGTTCAATTCCATACTAAAACAGTTTAAAATAAGAATCAAGCTATAAATGAAAACTGTTTTAAAAAAGAGAATCAAACATGCCCAATGAGAGTTAATGATATTTAAAGCCCAAAATGGCAGAAATAAGCTAATAATCGCATATATTATCCTTATCCACCCAATCTATAATTACAGATATCAATGAGTGACCATCACGTTTATATCTTTAAGTCCAATTTAAATATACTTCACAATATGATATTCCATTCACGTTATAAATATATGAACTTTTTTTTTGAAGAGTAAATATATTAACTTTTTCCCTTTTAATAATGTAAACACATTTTAAATTAAGTTATGAAGATTTTTTAAGTGTATTTTAAATAGATAATATTTTATATCTTAATCAAAGAACATTCCTAATGGCTTTCGTGATCGTTGACGGGGAAAACGGTCTGGAAAGATAATAAATTGGGCTTATTTTCGGTACTAAAATTAAATATCCCACAAACTCTTTTTAGCGTAGTCCACATTGAACGTTGCTTCTCCTCCATAAAGCAGACAAGATTATATATTAAGCCGTCAGTTCATTAAAGAAATAATTAAATCACTAAACATCACTACTTAAAAATCTGCGAACAAAGCTTTAACCCCGTGAAAGCTCTCAGGTTCCACATCGATGGGAACAGGACTTTTAAAGAAAGATATACAACTACTCAGGAAGGAGCATACCGAAGGGCACCCTGGGCCATGGTGCTTATGACTCAAGACATGCTCGTTCACCACGCGCGCCGCGCCGCGGTACGAGTGTGATTTACCCAAGCCCTATCCTCGAGAAAGGTGTCTACCGGCCGTATGTATATATTTTCGTGACCTAAAACGCCGCTGCTTTGCAACGAAAGCATAGGTTACCACTGACCCCAAACGCCGCCATTTTGGAAGCATCGATTGACTAAATGGAGTGTCTTCTCCACACAGCACGACTACGCCTCGCTTGCCTCAACAAAACGCATGACCACCTAAGCCTACGCCTGCACTAAACAATCACGAGCAGTTTCATAAATAGGACACACATTCAAGCATTTAAGGATAGGGGAAAAGTTTTCATTACATATCATCTTCATTTTAAGAGAGCAAGTTCTGCACAAGTTTCTGGTTCGTTAGCCAACCATTAGGAGTGCTTTGCTTTATGTTGCGAGATCATTTTATCCTGGGAGACGTATTGCCAAGAACTCGAAGCACCACTGCGAGGGCAATAAATTATCTTAAGGAAATTGTGTCCAACACAATACTTGATTAGTTTCTGATTTCTGCAAAAAGGTTCCATTTTATTGCATTACAGTTCTGTTCATCATTTTTTGTTTTGTTCTCATAGTCATACTGATATAGGAGGTCAACAATCTTAAGACAATTTAGGGTTCATAACTGGAAAAATCAAGAGAACTACAGCTCTGGAATTTGGCGAACTCTAGTATCCCGTTTTGATTTAAAACTGCTTATTTTGTTATTTAAACTTAACATTCGCTTTCTCGAAACGCAATGGCTAATGATTCATCTCTACCTATAGTGCCTCCTAACGCCTCGTTATAAGACTACCGATCAGAGTCATGGAGAGAAGTTTTAAAAGTTTAATGGGATAGATTTCAAGATGTGGCAACAAAAGATGTTGTTTTACTTGACCACTTTAAATTTGATCCATTTCCTTCGGCAGGACGCTTCCCGCATTAAAGCGAAATGAACCGATAAAGTTGTGTTGGCCGCCGCGTGAAAGCATGCAAGATGCTAATTTCAGGTTACAACTACATTCAATGTTTGGATAACACATCGATAATGTATTGCGCCTTCAATACTACAAGAGAACTCGGGAACTCTCTTGACAAAAATGCAAGACCGAGGATGCAAAGGCTCAAAAGTTTGTAGTGGAAAATTCCTAGACTACAAGATGCTGATTCAGCATCATGATCACCAAGTTCAAGATCTGCCGATTTTGTACGACATACACGTAAAGGGACGCTCTTAGTGAATCCTCCAAGTGGTCGCACTATTGAAAATCACACCCCTATGGAAAGAATTCAAGAATTACCTAAAGCATAAATGGAAGGAAATGAGACTTGAAGACTTAATAGTGAGGTTGAGAATAGAGGAAGACAACCGTGCATCTAAAAAGAAGGCAGGCAAGGCCATCATGGAATCCAAGGCCAATGTTGTAGAACAAGGGCAGACCTCCCACAATAACAAGAAGAGGAAGCACAATGGCAATGGTCCTAAGCAAGGTCCTACAAAAAAATTCCAAGGCAAGTGCTATGTGTGCAACAAGCAAGGCCACCGTGCTAAGGACTCTCATAGTCGCAAGGGCCAAGGGAATCTAAAGAAGAAACACCCTCAAGCCAATGTGATCAAGTGGATGCCTTAGGGTGATGTTCGTATTATTAAACCTCTCTAACCGTAGCTCAGGTGAACTTCATCGCGCAAAGAAGACAAGGAATGGTGGTGGACAGGCTACCATCATGTTTGCTCTCAGACAAGAAGATGTTCTCTTCATATCATAACATAGATAATGGAGAACAACTTCAGGCACCTCTTCCATGCCATTGCTGAAGGTAGTATCATGAATGACACTGGCGTTAACTCAATGATAAAAGTTGCACAAAGTTAGAAAATCTGTTAACTAGTGTTTGACTATTGTTGAGTAAGAAGGGCTTTAAGTTGGTGTTTGGTTTCGTATAACTTCATCCTCACCAAATTGGGATGTATTGGGAAGGGGTACATGAGCAATGTGCTCTTCAAAATGAATGTGTAATGACTATTGCATTCTATTAAAGAATATTAATGTAGAACACACTTCGTTTATATGTCAGTCTTTAAATGTGTGGCATGGTAGACTAGGACATGTAAATTATAATACATTGTGTAGATTAATTAATATGGAATGTCTGCATAAATTTAAAATAGATCCAAATCATAATTGTGAGATTTGTGTGGAATCTAAATTTGCAAGAACTTCTTTTCAATCAATCAAAGAAGTAAAGGAACCTCTAGAATTAATACATCTCGCATATCTCGTGATCCAAATTTATTTCAAACTAGATGTGGTAAGAAATATTTTCTACATTAATTGGATGATTGCACAAAATATTGTTATGTTTATTTATTAAGAAGTAAAGATGAGGCATTGGAAATGTTTAAATATTTCAAGAATGAGGTGGAGAACCAACTTGATAGAAAAATCAAGGTGATAAGAAGTGATAGAGGTGGTGAATATGAAGCACCTTTTGATGATTTTTGTTCACAACATGGTATACTACTCCAAACTACTGCACGCTATTCACCTCAACAAAATGGGGTTGCTGAACGTAAAAAGAAATGATGAATGCATTACTATTAAGTCTCCGACTACTAATTTGCAGGAAGCAATTCTTTCCGCAAATTATATTCTCAACCGAATTTCTCAAAAGAAATCCAACCAATCCCCCTATGAGTTGTGGAAAGGTCAAAGACCTTCTTACAAATACTTAAAAGTATGGGGGTGTTTGGTTAAAGTGGTGGTACCTATACCTAAAAAGGTTAAAATATGATCAAAAAACAGTTGATTGTGTTTTCACTGATATGCACACAATAAGAAGGTGATATCGCTTCTCTGACCATAAATCAGAAATGTTTGATATGCATGTCAATACTATTATTGAGTCAAGGAATGCATCTTTATTTGAAAAAGTATTTCCTTACAAATCTACACAAGTGTCGAATTCAAGTAAAAGAACTCATGATACTGCAATAAGCAGTAGTCAAGGCCAACAAAATGATGATGAACCTAGACGTAGTAAAAGAACTAGAACATTTTTTATCATTTTAAATAATTAAGGAGGCATTTTAAATAATTAATTTAAAATATAAATAAAAAGAAATAATTAAGGAGGCATTTTAAATAAAATAAGAATCAAACTATAATAAAAAACTGTTTTAAAAAGGAGAATCAAACATGCCCAATAATGATATTTTAAAGCCCAAAAATGTCAGAGGAGACAGCCACACCGCATATTATCTGATCCACCTAATCTATAATTGCAGATATCAATGAGTGACCATCACGTTTATATCTTTAAGTCCAATTTAAATATACTTGACAATATGATATTCCATTCACGTTATAAATATATGAACTTTTTTTTTGAAGAGTAAACATATTAACTTTTTTCCCTTTTAATAATGAAACATATTTTAAATTGCTATGAAGATTTTTTAAGTGTATTTTAAATAGATAGGGTTTTATATCTTAATCAAAGAACATTCCTAATGGTGCATATCCTAGAAATTGGCTTCAGTGGGCATTTTAATATATCAAAATTTTGTCATGCTTTCATGACCAAGTTCGATTCACCCTGGAAACACATACAAATTTTTGAAAAAAAAAATTAGCAGGACAACCAAGTATACCACTAGGCTAAGGCTAATGGTATAGGACTTGAAGATTTCCTCTACAATATGCTTTCACACCAAGTCTGATTCTCAATCTTAGAAACACATATAAAAATTTTGAAAAAAAATTCATGGGACAATCCATTATCGACTTATATATATATATATATATATATATATATATATATATATATATATATATATATATATATATCTCGCAGCAAATCCTAATGGCAATTCAAGCTGAGAACTTCCACCTGATGATCTGGGGAGTGACAATCTCTTCATAAGGAGCAACAAGAGAGTTAGATTATGAGATACAACAGATGACCTTGGGGTGGATATCAAGGTTCAGCCACAGATCAATCATCAACTCCTGCACGGTCTCAAGATGGTATCGATCACTTGGGACAATATGTATCTACGATACGCAAATAAGATGATTAAAATATTTAAAATTGTTAAAATATTATATAAATTTAATAAAACAAATTTTTTTATATTTAACATTATTAAATAGTTAATTAAGATTCATGAAAGATATGGGATGCTAATGTCAGGTACTATGGGTACCTGCTCTACTCTGCCCAGCCCCAAAGAGATTAGTCTAAAAAGCCACCGACCAGAATGCCTCGGGTGATCTTCCAATCTCAGGTATCCCAAAGGGACTGGTGCCCAAAAGCTAGCCGGCCCAGAACGCGCACATCGTGCCGTCGCCGTGCCCTGCACCTCATATCCTGACGCTTGCCTAGGTGCTTATGTTCCGATCTAAGAACTCCACCAAATGAAGCTGCCAACCGGCTCTTCATGTTACAAGTGTAGATTCTCCCATGAACCAACCTCCTCGCCTCTAACAGAATAGGAAAGCACTCCTAGCGGCAGCCCTATCAGGAAGGCAGCTATGTAAAAGGAAGAATAAGTCATCCTTCCCGAAATAAGAGTCACCTTCCCCTATCATTATGGGAAGAAATCGTCTACTCTTCGAGCAAGACGGATCCCCTTTCTCCGTCCATAAAAGAGAAGCAAGTCACACCAAACGAGGTACGAGATTCTTAATCGTGATAATTGTTGCTCTAAGCTTTAAGTCTTCAAGAAAAAGACTAACTTTGCCATCGGATGGGCGACGAAACACCACCGTCGTCTTCTTATTTGTTTTGCCGGTTGCAGCTAACTGTGAATGCTCCGACGATCCATTGACTCTGAGAATTCAGGAGACTACAATTGGCGCCGTCTGTGGGAAACACCGAGCAAGAAATCTCAGAGGCGATACGCGAGAGCTTGGGTACACCTGCTCCCAGGTGACCTCCCGATCTCCGAAGCCTTTACAATTCTCAAACATCCCACCCGATCGTCAACTACCTATGTCCAACAAATCACAAACTCCAATTCCATCGAGTAGACTAGTCCTTCTGCTGGCGCCAGGAGATGAAGATGAAGCAAGAGGAGCAGGCCCGATAAATGGATGAATTACGAGAACGAGCGGACCGTTTGCAGCAGGAAAATGACCTCCTACGAACCCACTTAGAGTCCAGCAGGCCTGGGAACCCCCAAGGTGTAGCCCAAAATGAGCCCCTAGCCCGGGCGAATAAAGGGAAAGAGCCCCTCCTACCCAACCATAGTGATAATCAAGTCAAGGACTTACTCTCTTCTGACAGCCTCCACTTCGTCGCTTCACCACCCCGAGCACGCGCTTCAAGTCTAAAATAAACCTCCTCGCCAAATTCCAACCACATGAGCTGAACATCGACAGCCGAGCACGGGGCAGAGGGCGCAGGATGGACCCCGCTCACAATTCTCCGCTCGACATGTTGCCGCCTACCGGGAACCGCCCTCCATTCTTACATGCACAGATCCGCCGGGAGCTCCTCGTTCCGCATGCTAATTCTTTATCCCCCCCCTGCTCAGTGGACCCTACGACATGTCGCCCCTCCCTCGGGCCAACATATTTTAGACTACGAACCTCCTATTGGATTCGCATTCCGCCGCCGCCATGTATGACTCCGGCCCTCCGATCCATACGATCATATGTCAGACTTCAACCAAGCGATGATTCTCAACGGATGATGTGACTTCTATAAAGTGTTCCTGAACAAATTTCAAAGGCCTCATTGGCCCGTTCCAATAAGCCTTGTAGGGCGATAAACTCGCTCGGGCGAGTCAGGCCGTGGTTCGCTTCCCCAATATCTATGCCTGGGCCAGTGCGGTAGCGGAATATCGCCTCCCTCTTGCCATCCTCAAACGAGAAGACGAATCCATCCGGGATTTCACACGCAGGTTCGGACAAGCTGTCTAGCATATTGATATATATAGTATGGATGCGGTCCTACAAAACTTCCGGAGAAGCTTTGCACCAACCACCCCGTTTTTCCAGTCTTTATCCCTAGATCCGCCCGCAACCATGGAAGACACTGAAGATAAGACTGAGCCGCTCGAACTGTGAATGCATAACCACCCAGAGTGGCGCCTACCAAAGGCTCATCCACTATAAAGGCAAAACTGTAACAAGGGTCGGCGCCCGACGGGCAACTGAAAAGCGCAAGGAGCCCCCAAGACACTCCTTTCCCCAACATCGCCTATGACAGTTCCTCCCCTTATTCAAAGATCTTCCGATTTCCCAAGTGGTTCTCCTACGAGGGCGGGTTTCACCAGCCAGAATGCATCCCTAAGGTGCGATTATCATAGGGACCATGGCCACGAGACCAACCCTTGCCAAAGCTTGAAGTTCCTAATAGAAAAAATGATTCGAGCTGGGCATCTCAGAAGATATATGCAAGAGCCGCCAATGTGTAGCGCCCGCCCCACTCCGACAGGATCGTTGTTGATATCGAAAGACGCCCCAGTCCGCCAACCACTCAACTCTATACCAAAACTCGCCCAGAGCCGATTAGTCCGTAAAGCAGAGAAGAAAAATGTCTGAGCGCCTTAGTCGTGTGGAAATTGTAAACACCGCAATAAAGGGAGAACACCACGCAGAGCTCACCATCGACGCCCAATATCCTTCCCCGTTAACCCTACTCGGCCATACCCTCACACGATGCACTTGTACTTACCGTCTCAGATAATGGTTTTCATGTGCAATGTGGTCCTCGTAGATCCGTGCAAGGTACCGATGATTACACCTCCCAAATTTTTAGCGGGATGAGTCCCGATTGATCATCTTACCTACCGCAGGTTTTTCGGTTTAAATTCGGCTACCAGACGATACGGATATCGCTTCCCGGCCGTAGGCGGGGCCTTGATCAGCATGTTCTCGCAGTGGAGGACTGGGCCATACAATGCCATCTCCGGGTCTACATGGCTACACGCCATGAAAGCCATACCCTACATACCATCAAACCACGTTTCACCGACCGCGGTCGGCAAGCTGATCTCTTCAGTGGAATTTAATTAGTCGTGGCGACAATGCTATCAACTCCAGTGGACGTGAGCTAAAGCGAGTGCCCCAAATGAACCAATTCCGAGGATCAACCCCGTGAAGAGCACCGCGCCATCCACCCGCCTCGAAAGATGTGAGAATCGCCGCCAGCTTGATCCCTTAGGAAGCCACGCCCTCGACGGCCTGACAGATGCATCTACGCGAAGCACCCTCCCATATGGGAGGAGAAGGTCCACTATGTCGTGGCGCCCGCAAATAACGCCAATGTGTTCACTTGGACTCATGCTGATATGACAGGAATAAGCCCCACGCATGCCTCACATGGACTAAATGTCACCCATCCGCCAAGCCGGTCAGGCAAAAAGTGAGGCGCTTTCATCCAGACCGCCACTTGGTAATCCAGGCCGAGGTCGGCAACATCTCCGGGCAGAATGGATTTATCGAGCCAAGTAAGTACCCTGGACGCCGCCAACGTGGTGGCCGCCCGAAAAACGGAACAAGGGAGAGTATGTGTGGATTATACAGACCTCAATGACGCATGCCCGAAGGCGACGCCCCAATCGCCTGCAGATCGATCGCGGAACGCCTTGGCCGCATGGTATGCTATCTTTTCTGGATGCCTTCTCAGGATATCACTAGATCCCCATGCACTCCCCAGACGCAGAAAAAACATTTTTCATCACTCCCCATGGACTCTATTGTTACAATGTGATGCCTTTCATTTGAAAATGTCAGGCTACCTATCATAGGTTGCGGACCAAGATGTTCCGCCGCGTTCTAAGCACAATGGAAGCTCCATTTCATGATATGCTGCAAATCCAAGCAAATACTGATCACGCCGCTTCATCTCCAACGTATATCTCGACCTCAAAGAATATGCAGATGAAATCAACCCCTAAATGTGCCTTCAAGCTCACACGCCGACCTCGTTTTATGGTGACCCAAAGGGGCATAGAGGCTAATCCTGCACAGCTTAAGGCCATCTTGCAATCCTCGACTCCCACCTCCAAGAGTGGGTCCAACAACCGACGGCCGATCGTCGCTTTTGGCGCTTTATTTACCTGCTCACGTAATCGCTTGAAACACTTCTTCACTACCCTAAGGGGAGCCAGTCGGGCCGAATGGAATGAAGAATGCCACCGGGAATTCGTGAGCAACTGCAACACCATAGAGCCCCCGATTCTGTGAGCCCTGGTCGGTGACACTCTATCTTTACCTACAGTTCTATGATATAGCAATCGTGAGTCACCTGGCTTAAAGAATGCGGGATGCAAAGTCAGGCCTCGTGGTTCTGTCGCTGAAGTCCTTAACCGATGAGACCGTAAGATATAGCACCTCGAACGAAATGCTTTAGCCCTCCCGATGCTCGCCCATAAGCTCCTCGCCCATACTTTCCAAGCTCACCCCGTCATGTTAACCCTGATCTCCGCCACTCCAAGGCCACAATCATAAACCTGATATGTCCTGAAGGATATTCAGCTGGGCAAATTTTTGGAATTGAGCGAGTATGGCATCCAGTACAAGCCGAGACTTTTGAATAAGGGTCAAGTCTCGTTGGACTTCTCACGTGTAAACCCGCGTTCTCAATGCCTCCCCAATAAACAGCCAATGGACACTGTGTCGATTTCGGGGTTCCTAAACAAACAGGAGCCTGAGACGGCTAGTAATTAACTTCCTAACCTGGGAAAGAGTTGAACAGCAAGACATTTAGGCTTCAACGCCACTAATAACTAATCGTATACGAGCCGATAGCCTGACTTGAGTCGCATCAAGCATGTGCCGATAATCTTTCGACCAAAGCGATTCACGCCTAGTCATTTGACAGTTAATCTGCACTAATCCAAGGATCCTCGAATGACGAAGTATGCTTCTCTGGTCAAGAAGAAATTAAACACCCTCTCGACCTGGAAACTTAAACATGTCCCCCGGGACCGTAATGAGGGTCGCGCTCGCCGTGGGCCGCTTCCATTCGATAACGTAAACCGTACTCCCATCTGCTACTACCGAAATGTGATTCCTCTATACTAGGTGCCCAAATAAACCAGATAGAGGAGGTTTCCCCGTCCTGGATGGATCCCATACAGCTTTACATAGTCACGGGAGAACTACCTAATGACAGAGGTAGGGCTCAAAAAATTCGTATCTGGCCAAAGCGTTCTCCCAAAGAGATTGTGCAAATGCAACTAGCCCCCGGGCGGGCCATACCTGAAGTGTCTAACTCTCGAGCAAGGCCAGTATGTGTTGGATGAGTTACTCCAAGGTATATGCGAAAATCACCCAAGGGGAAGAATACTAGCTCACCCGCCACACGTTAGGTATTATCGTCTAATTATGAAGCGGATTGTTGCTTGACATTGGCCAAAAATGTGACCTCACTTAATGAATGTCTCCCATCTTGAAATCACCGTGCAAGATTTGGTCTCCATTCTCTAGCCCGTGGGCCATTCTGGGTCAGCCGGGGGATTGATATTGTGGGTCTCGGTCTCCAATCGGACCCGCCAAAAGAAACTCATTACTGGTCGCCACCGATTATTTCAAGAACTGACAGAGGCCGATGCCTTCATCCATCAAAGATGTAGGGATGCCAATTCTGGGCTCATCTAGAAAACATTGTCACGGCTCGGCATCCCGGTGATCAATCGTAGATCCGATAATGGCCGCAGTTTGACGCCAGTCTATCTGATTCACAGAATTGAAGATAAAAACTCAGACTCTACCCCTCGGTATCCCTAAACAATGCCAAGCCAAAGCCTCCAAAAAACTCGCTGACCGCCCCTCGTGCCAAGACTCCGCTAAAGCGGAAATGGGGCGAGGAACTAGCCCGAGGTGCCGCCTATAGGACCACATCCTAGAAGCCAACCTAAGATTCTTCGCCTCACCTACTGTGATGGAAGTCAAGATCCCCACGAAATCGCCCCACCCACCATCCGTACGCCTACGCCCGAATCGAAAAATGCAGACCGCTGGTCGAGTTGGGACGCTAAAGGACGAGCCACGAAGCAAGAAAGAATATCGAGTAACACCCCACTAAACGCCTCGCCAGCAAACTCGATAACAACGAGTGGTCTCAGTTCCCAATGCGGGCGATCTAGTCTGAGGAAAGTTTTTGAGAGAATATCATGGAATTCTGGCAAGTAGGAAAATTCCAACCTAACCGAGAGGGACTGTGATTAGTCACACGTCCGGGGAGAGTTTCCAAGTGTCCTGTGCTATGTATTAAAACAGATGAACTCCTGCATTTAGAATGAATGCCAGCAAACACTTGAAAAAAGGTATTAATTAATCAAAGAATATCTTTATTTATCTACTTCACCGCAAGATATATCTGCAGATATCTATACTTAACGCAAAATCCATTTGCAAGTCCGAAAGGCGCAGCTTTACTCGACCGTCGTCTCACAGAGATAACATCTACCGGGTCAAATCATAAGTCCTGGTAATGGCAATTCAATCGACCCTTACCCGGCCTAAAGATAGAAGATAACATCTAGATGGTCAAATTATAAGTCCTGTATGCAGCTTCACTGACTCGCCTCATCTAGCATCTATAACATCTACTGGGTCAAATTATAAGTCCCAGTGGCAAGAACCACTCGACCGCCTCCTACCAAAGGAGATAGATAACATCTAGTTAGTCAAATCATAGTACCGTGGCGCAGTCATCGATTCGTTCTACCAAAGATAGATAACATCTACCGGGTCAACTGAGAAACCGCGGGCGCAAACATCGATTCGCCGGCCCAAAGATGTATAACATCTAACTCGGTCAACCATAAGTCCGAAGGCATAGCCATCGACTACTGTGCCCTACCACATAGATACATCTTAGCCGGGTCAAATCATAAGTTTGGGTGGCGCAGCCACCGATTCGCCTCGCCCAACATAGATAACATCTACTGGGTCAAATTATAAGTCCCGTGGTGCAAATTAATTAACTCGCCCGACTCCAAAGATGTATAACATCTAGCCAGGTCAAATGACAAGTCCTGATGACGCAAGAACCGACCTATCCTACCAAAGATAGATCACGCAGCTGGGTCAAATACAAAAGTCTGGGCGACGCAATAAAGTGACCTGTCCGAGCTACCTGGTGATCTCTTCCCAACTCGGTTAAACTAAGGGTCTGGATTGACGTAAATTGAACGATCATCCTACCAAAGATATTTCACTTTCTAGCCAAGCCATTGGAAGATTCATAAGTCTCTAAGAAGTAATTAAAAGACCTATCCTGGCCAAAGATAGATCACTTCCAAATCACTTCCAGCTTGATCTTAATGCAAATACTGGCGACCTAGTGAACGACTTATTCGCAACGACAGCGGCCCATCCTGGCCAATACCGATGCTTCTGCAATGCATAATACTCGAATGTAGTACTCAACAAAAGACAAAGCAAACCCGGATGGCATAACATTAAAACATTCAGCAGGATATTGAACAAAGATTAGCAAAAAAGAAGAAGAAGAAGTAAATTATTTGGTACAACCATCGAACAATATAAGTCTTATAAAAGCATTCAAACCCTAGTTGGCTATGATGTCGTCAACTCGCCACGACAAGGCGGACCTATTAAGAATCGCTTCTTCCCTCCCAAGCAGGCGGCCCAAGTACTCTCCTAACGATCCCCGCAACGGCACCCGGTTCATTGCGTGAGTGGTTGTCGAATGGGGCAACGCTGCAATAAAGAACCTCAGCGAAAGGATCGAAGGATCCGCATTCCATCCGGATCCGAGGTCAAGCTCACAAATGTCAGGCGTGAAAAACGCAACAACCATAGCCATAATTGAACAAATGCCGCTGAATGAACTTCCGTCTCGACTGCCTCCCTATCGCACACCTTCTCCGAAAGGCGGCACTATCTTCATAGTTCCGAGCTCCAATTAAGGTAAGTCTCGGCCTGCCAACGACCGCTCTTCTTCTTCCGCCCCGCAAGTCACTCAGGCCAACGCCTCCCGAGTGGCTCCATGCTCGAACTCCACTCTCTGGCGGGCATTTTCCACAAGCGCGAGCACGGCCAACCCGAAAGCTCGCACTCTATCTCGTGCCAGTATTAACCCGCCTTCGGCCGCTAACTGCCATCATCGCCTACGGCATGCCTCATCTCTCTCAAATTAGTTCAGCGACTTCGCCAGATTTCTTAGCCTCCGCCTGTGCGATGACACGCTAACTCGGCCTTCTTTAATGAGGTCAGATCTCTCGCTCGCCATTCCTCGATTGAAATATATAATCTGTAATGTCTAAAGATCCCTACCAGTTCAAACCGTGGATGTCAAGCGCCATGTTCCGAACAATGGCAACGACATGCAAAGAAACCCATTAGCAACTAAGAAAACAAGCAATAACGCTAATGCCACACGACTAACTCCTGCATCTTACCACTTCGGCCGACCGGACTAAGTCGCGGCTCGGCCTCAGATCCCGCCGGCCGACACCGGAAAACTTCCTGGGTAGAAGCAAACACCGATAATCCCCTCGCTGAAGACCCAGCCCGAGCGACCAACAAAGACCAAGAGAGCAAGGATGCCAATTGCCCAGGTCCGATCGGGCCACTTATCGCTCCACGATGAGAGCGGTCTCGGCGCAGCATATCCTTCACCTCCTCCGCCCCTGTACACACACCTCCACCTCAGGTCCTACCGTGGTGGAAGGTAGCCATCAAGATCACCGGTCCCACGATGGGCCTGGCACCGACCGCATGCTTCGACCTACTTGGTTGCTGTCTTCAACCCGATCCGCGCGGATTACTCGAGTGCCCTGAGCCGATCATCCCTGCTTGATTCCTGACGGCCGCCCGCCCCGACTCGCTCGACCCATGGGCCCCACCGGAGAGAGCAGGGGATGATGATTGCCTGGTCCCCCAAACTTTCGTCAGCGGTGGGCTAACCATCGGCAAATGGGTGTGCTCCTGGCCCCGCGGCCCGACATATCAGGTGGTGTCTAACTCATCATTGAACTCCACCTGTCGCTCTCCTTCATGCAAGTACAGAGCCATCGAGCAAATTTCATTCTCTCCCTCTCTTTTTCCTCCTCCAATCTCGGGGAACCTCCGTGTTTCAAGAGAGGGAGCTTAAGGTACTAAATCCTCCCCCTTGACCCCACAAGACTCGGCCGCTGCCAGATCGCCCTTTCCGTCGGGCCCACTCACTCTGGGAGGCAGTCCCAGCACTGGGCAAGAGCAAAGGTTCAGACTCGCACTCCTAGTTCTTTCGACCAGAATGAGGGATCGAGCTAGAACCCCGCTCGAAAAGCGAATGACCCTGAGCATGCTCCGCCCTTGCACCCGACTCGATGCTCCGACATTCTGATTCCCCGAGGAGCTGGGCGCCGCTAAACTACGCGCCGCAACCGCAATCACAGCGCTCTCCATCACACTACACGGAATAACCGAGAGGATATAAGGAGTCGGGTCAGGTTCAATACAAATGTTCTCCTCGGAGTAAGCAGCCCATAGTTGGCGCTCCCGTCGGAATCTCCAAAAGTCTACGGATCTTCTCAATGCTCAACTTCTACCCGGGCTTCACTACCTTTCCGCTGCCTTTCCTCGTATAGATAACCAACGTGTTAACGATCAAAGCAATAACAAACGTCTGCATAGCCGATAATCCAGATCCGGCCCAACTACACACCTGGGAAGGATTGAGACCGGTTAACATTAAATGGCAACCCGGGGGAACCCGGGGTCTCATCCCAAGGACCCCTCACTAGAAACGCCCCTTTCGCCTCCATCTTAAGCGAGTCGGGAAGCCCATTGACGATCTGCAATCGCGGGCTCAAAACCGACATGGACATCCGGCCACCCGGCCCTACACTCAAAAAGTAAATCATGAGAACCTCCACCAACGAGAGATCAGTCGTACAATGGTTGGGCACGCAATACGGGACAGATACCTAATCACATCAGCGGATAAGGCAAGGGCGCCAAAATGCAACATTTAATCCATGGCCAAAGATAGAAAGGTGAGTCTTGGCTGCTAGATGTTCCCTGCACTTCCCCTTTTTTAGGCCTTTCTACAGCCAGAGACCAGTTACTCACCAAGGGTCAAACAGTGCTAAGGAGCGATGATGGTTACCTGGAGAATGAAGTGCGCGAGTGCCTGCAACGATGGCTCACAAAAAAACGCAAGGTCAAACTAGCCTATTCGCAGTAGTTAGTCGCCGAGAGGAAAGTAGATTAACCAAAATAACACGAAAAGGAAAAAGGTGTCACCTAATGTCTATCTATATATCGCGCCTGGGCCTGCAATGAGATGCACGTACCGGGATGACTGATCAGATGTTCGATCTCAACTATCACGACTGTCGCGCCTAGCACAAGAATCTAAGGTGGGCTAAGCCTGTGGGTTTTCTCTCAAGCGATTAAACCTACCATTACAAGTTTTATAATATCCAACAAGCCCCAATTAAAACGTAATGTCCATACACAATCGTAATAGCGTACTAAGTCGTTAAAACACTAATTTTATTAATCAGACCAAAATAAGGTTCGACATTACATACGATGCTTGTTTCCAAGCAATCATAATACAACACGACAACCTAATATTCATAACATCCGAATCCAAAAGAAAGAAAGGAGGCATTCACGTCGAGCCAAGAAAGAGCCACCGCCAAGCAGTTAAGGAAAGATGAAGACAGGTCGAAAAGAAGCCGCCGGCAGAGCCAAGAAGAATGGAAAGATAGAGATGGGGCTGCCGCAGAGGCTAAGAAAGAGGAAACTGAGAGGATGAGGCTGGAGGGAGGTTAAACGACCCCTGCCGAATTCAGCCGGGGGTGTCCTCGGACTCCATTTAAGTTCTAGAACCACCCAAAGACCCCCTGACATTCTCCGACCGTCGAACCACAACTTCAAATCGACCCATGATTAGAAGGCGCTCAAACGACCTGAAAGAAAAGAGGCAGGTGGAGTGAATGGGTGTGTGGGATACGATCATCCTTCATCCCTAATCCAAAGGCCATACGAAGATTCAATTATCTTTCTCTAACTAAGAAACTTGGATAACCAATGAGACAACTAATCTACTTCAATTCAGTCTTTATAGCCGCCTAAATCTTGTGGATCAACTCTAACAACCCACAAGATCGACGCTTCAAAGTTTCCAAAATTTACGTTGAAAATTAAGCAACATTAATGGTCAATTGTTCCCTATAATATGGCGATCAAGCTTGTTCCTTATTTTTCCGACTGAGGATGATCTTCCTCCTGCAGAACTGGGCATCAGGGTACCATGGTCCCAGCCACTGCACTTCAAGAGCGCCTCCCAAAGAGATTAGCCCAAAACTACCGACTCCATGAACGCCCTCTGCATCTTCCCGCCTGCACCCCAAAGGGACTGAGGCCTGTGCCGCCCGGCCCAGAACCGACCACCTCATACCCCGGACGCCTTTTTACCAAGGTTCTTATTTTCCTGTTCGGCAACTCCACCAAATGAAGCTTCCGCTAACCTGGGCTCATAAAAGTGTAGGTTCTCCCACGAACCAACCTCCGCCTACCGTAATAGGAAAGCACTTAGCGTAAGAGCCTTATCGGAAGGCAAATATAAAAGGAAGAATAAGTCATCCTTCCCGAAATAAGAGCCACCTTCCCCTATCATTATGGGAAGAAATCGTCCACTCTCCGAGCAAGACGGGTCCCCTTTTTCCTTCCATAAAAGAGAAGCAAGTCATACCAAACAAGGTATGAGATTCTTAATCGTGATAATTGCTGCTCTAAGCTCTAAGTCTTCAAGAAAAAGACTAACTTTGGGTTATCTGAGGGGCGACTTAACACTTCAATTGTCAGTTTTCTTATTTGTTTTCAGATGCAAAATACCTAGTGAATGCTCCGACGATCCATTGACTCTAAGAATTCAGGAGACTACAAATGCTAACAAAAGAAATTATTTTATATCAAGCTTAACATCTTTTTAACAAAATGTCACCAAATACACCAATCAATACCATGTTGAATGATCTAGGGGCCTAAATCATCATCATCATTACCCCACGATGAGCATACAACCTGATGATAATTTGCATAATGAGAACGTGGTTGGAAAAGAATTGTTCATCGCTTGAATGTCAATGAGATGATTGGGCTCGGGCTGATCCATAATTAGGAAAATATGACCTTGGAGGCTACTCGGGCTCAACACCATGCTGATAGTATCCAAAACCTCGATATACAATGCTACTATTATCAAAATATTTGTCATATCCATAGGAACCATTAGCTCGTGTTCCAATAGTTGAGTATTGATCAAAATCATACCCACTAAAAGCATTGGAAGAATTATCACTACTTCCAAAGCTATGATAGGATCCATCTCCCATTTCTCACTCCCCTGAAATGAGGTATTGATCCTAAAGTCAACGACGGGCGCCATCAATCCGCTACACCGGACCGTAATCACGCCTTACGGTCAGCTTATCATTACTGTGAAATGTAATGGGCCTTCCGTGTTTTCATCGTCTAATATGTCTAGCCTATATCCATGATCAGTATCTTGTGTGGCATAACAATTTTCATTTCCTTGTGCCCATGACATGTCATGATCAACTTGATTAACATAACCACTATCAAAAGCAACTCGCTCACCACCACCGCCCATCGCTCCATCGTGTCTTCACTCATTCCACCGCCACCACCAATGTCAGCACTCTATCGGGCTCTATCACCATCATCACTACTAGAATTTGAAACAATTATTCGAGGAGCCTTACGTTGACGAGAAGAACCAATGTCTCTTCCTTGCACAATATTGCTTCCACGCCTACTTACCCTATACTTGTGCCACCATCATCATCACGAGCTACTTCTTTACCTTCTCTAGAGGGAAGATCTTGATCCAGCCAAACCAAATTATCAGATGATAAAATAGGTTCTTCTCCTTCTCGTATCCACTCATCTAATATATCATCATCATTAAAAAATATGACGTAGGTCAATCGATCATATTAAATCTTCATCGCTTCGCTCGCTACTACAAGAAAAGTAAAAATTGTTAATGATAGCTTTTTCACAAAGCCAAGATACTAAGATATCCGTTAAGGATAGTTAATGTTCATAAATGTTGATCATGCCAGCATAAGAAAACTTTAAAACTTAATTCTGACATATAGATATGTTATGATTTGCTCCATTTATGCATTTGTTAAATAATTTCTTGTTAATATAACATATGTCAAAAGTTGCTTTCTATTTCACAAAGCTTGTACGAAACAAACTGTCATATCGCCTATAAGAAATCTATTAATATTATTTACCTTATAAATTTCAGTTTTCATGGAAAAGGAACCCTAATTGTATGCTTATTTTGAAATTAAACTGCTCATGTTTCAAGTATGATACTAATCATCAAACCTTATAACAATGAACATAAACTAGTAGCTGAGGTAAAAAAATTAATATACATACATTTGAATATAAAAGTATAATCTCATAAATCATTTTAAGTTACTCTCCATTTTATTCATATAAAACAAATCTAGCCAAAAATACTATCTAAAATAATACATCGACTTAAAATGAATTCTCTAGCATTTCTTCATAAGAGATACTTTTTGTTTCTTCATCCTTGTCGTCTTCATGGCATTTTTTGTGGATACCTAAAAGAACAAAAAAAAAAAAAAAATTTAATAGAAAATAGAGCATAAGATATAAAAATTTATTATTCTTTTTCATTGGAGAATACATATATTAACCTCGTCAATATCATAGAAACAAGTATTCAATATCACAAGTAAATATGACACTAAAAGAAGGAAAGCCAAAGCCAACGATGATCGACGGTATAAAGGAATTTATGGGCTTTCCACATCGTAAGGTACAAAAAGCTAGAAAAAAGACACTTATGAACATGATTGTGACACCTCTTCTCGATCCAACCCGATCGCGGTCCGAACCGAACCGGATGCCCGATGCCAACTATTCTCAGGACACTCTAACCGCAAGTGACCCTGTTTGAGCTTAAGGTGTCATATTTTTTTTTTTTAAAACTTATAGCATTTAAGTTTGTTCATTCATATAATGTTAAACATTTAACTTGTATTATATTCTGTAGCAGTGGATTACAAAATATATACAAGCTCTATATATGGAAGTGTTCAACATTTACAATATTTATATTGTTTACAAAATAAACAAAATTACATATACAAAATAGACCAAAAGGTCTTCTAGTGGGCACCTAGTGATGCTGCCTTCTTGACATTGATGCGGGATTGTCTCTGGTCTCTCCGGTTTCTCAGACTCACACTTTGATGAAAACACCTCGTGCTAAGTTTCACGCTAGTGGGAATTAATACATACGGATGACCTCTGGATCGGTAGGGTCTCCACACTCTATACACAAAATGCATATACTTATGACACATATAACATTTCATATATACTTTTCATTTCTTAGTATACTCTTTTTCACAACATGTTTCATTTTTTATCATATTCATATACTTTTACGCTCATCAGACTTTACTTTGTTCTCAGAATCGTGATAATTATCACCTGATGAAGGTTATTCTTCATATCATGTCATATATTCTTACATTTCATTCAGATATACTTGTCATTTTCTTTTATGTTTCATGCCCTGCAAACACTGTGTGGTTTTATAGGAACAAACTTGAGATGTACCAAAGGCAAAACAACACCCAGGCATGCGATCTTCTTAACCTAGAGAGTACCTGGCGCATATCATCGCTGCGCATGTTTTGTTCGGCGCCGTATTAGTGACCCAAACGAAATGTGATATACCCTGGAAGGTATCATCAATCGCACGAGACAAAGGACTATGCCATGTAATGATCCAAACTAGATCTATGTCATCGCACCCAAACGGGGCCTCACATTCAGAACCGTATAATCGCAAAGAATCGTGATCTTCCTGGCAGGGGCATGCTCTATCTATCCCTCTACTAGGTTCTAAGTAGACAATCCTTGTGTATTTTATATTCAATATATATCTCATATTATGTATGAATAAGTATGATTACCACATATTCTTATTGTTTTTCATGATTTCTGGACCTAATGTGAGCTCCACTTTTATCATGATATATATGGCTAGATTCGACTCAATGGGCTTTTCATGGAGTCCAAGAACACCCAAAACGGAGTTCGGATGAAGAAATTATGACCTTCCGAAGTTTGAGGTCACACGTAGTCAAACCCAATCGAGCTTCGACTTAACCGGCCGTGAGTTGAGCTTGACCGCTCAGCTCACCTACCGTTTCTCCACAAGCACATGAATGGATTCACTCACCCGCTTTCCATAAAGTCCAAGAACACCCGGAACAAAGTTCTGACAAAGAAGTTATGACCTTCCGGGTTGAGGTCACACGTTAGTCAAACCCAACCGAAATGATTTGAACCGGCCGAAGCCGAAGCCGAGCCGACCCTACCGGAACACCGTGACTGTCCATTGAGCAAGACTGGTTTATATGCACTAATTAGCCAGACGTGGGCCGAACAAGACCAAGGAGGAAAAGTGGCCATAACTTGGGCTACAAGGTCCGAATTGGAGAAATGAAAAGTTCCCAACATCGCTTCATCGATGTGGCTACAATTTATCGAAGGACTCACTACCAATTCCTTTTATTTCACCCAAAATCGGCTCCTGAAGGCCCAGCTAACGCGCGCGACATCAAAATGCAAATTTTTGTTCAAATTTGCAACTCAGACCTTTCCCAAAACAAATATATAGGAGCCTTAGAGCTCTTCTCAACTCAACTCTAACAAGAAATGAGTTTGGGAGTTTCCAAACCCAACCCATACACAAAATAGAGGGTTTCAAACCATGTATCTATATTTTCTATACCAAAATTAGACAAATACCATACTCAAATCCATACAAAACACTAGACTTCCATACTAGAATCCATACTAATATTCATAGTTCCATACCTGTGATCTTCTTTTTCCCTTCTTTCTTTCTTCTCTTCTCTTTTTCTTCTTCTTCTTCTTCTTCCCTTCTCTTCCCTTCTCTCTTATCCGTTTTTGCTCTCTCTTTCTTCAAGACCAAAATTAGATATTAATCTTGGTCTTATCCTTATTTGATCTTATCCCCTTTTTATTTCAATTTTTCTCTTGGAGCATCCTCGAATTATCTGGGCTAAAGGAGGAAACTTCCTCCTTTCCTCCAAGCCACTTTTCTTTCACAATTTTTCTTTCCTTATTTTTATTATAATATCTTTCTTTATTACTCGTCCTCCAACTCTATTACTCTTATAATTTAACTTATGCATATTCCTACTAGCATATGAACTTATTAAATTATGACCCTGTGTCTTGAATTGGTAAATTCATAATTTACCCTAACTTTTGGATTCCGTGTTCTTGTTTATTTTATTTCTGAAAATATATTTTTATTTTTATTATACCCTAAACATATTATAAACCTAGGGTATAATTTGATGTTACAATGATTGCCTTGAAAACTAGCTATGTTATCTTCACCCTCTGATCATTTATGAGAAATTATGCAAGAAATTATACTCCTACATTAACCTCACGCATATACACAACTTCAATGTGTGAAGAGAATCTTCAATCATTTTAATTTATTTTTACCATATCAATTCAATTAGAGGATTTACCACATCACATACACGGGTGCAACATGATCAACTGTTCTGTATCAGGCAAAAAAAAAAAGAATTCAGGATTCTTCCATTGAAATTTTCAATATGATGATATAAGCATATAGATGGCACCTATAAAGAATACATCAATTCATACTTACATCTACATGGGCTCCCAAAATTCCCAAGTTAAATGGACAGTTCGTAGTTTTACTATGCCTTATCTTAAAATTATATTTATACTTACGAAAAGGAAAGAGAAGGAAAAAACTAAGAAGGCCAGGTAGAAATTAAGCATCAATAAAAGCTGGATTCTGTCTCAGAAGCAACACACCTGTATGAACTTGATTTCGTGATCAAGTATCCAATAAGAGCAATCGACAATCTATAACATACATTGGAAAATTAGTACAAGGAAATCAAAAGAGGTGCCAATAAAATGTAAAAATCAACCAACCTCACTCTTTCTTTGTACTTTTGCTTCTCCATCAGCCTCAATGGCATCCAGCTTAAGCAACAAAACCAAAAGCAATTCAGTCATTACAACAAATTCCTTGTCCATAATCTTATTGTCTCCATGAACAACTGAAATAAGAAGATAGTTGACAACCATTAATTTAGACCCACTTTGGAAGAAACTGTTAGTTTTTTCCTTACATGACTTAGTGGCCTCATGTACTTCTCTTGATCCAAATCACTTGATCTCTAGGAACCCATATATCATAATCATCCTGCTAAAATTTTTAAAAAACCAAGGGATTAAGCTTAATATTCATTTGTATTAATTCATTGCATCTACATTTATCAGAACTATCAAAGAGTGAGTGATATAATA
>JAEQBH010004987.1:0-242582 GCA_016808115.1 Tetrastigma voinierianum | reverse complement strand
AAGTATGTCATGGATATATTGAGGAAACTGCATGCTAGATCAGAACCCGAGACACTCCTATGGATCCGAATGTCGTTTTTGTTCCTGCATGTGGGGAGCCTCTACAAGATCCAGAGATATCGACAGCCTGGGTGGGGAGATTCCAATCCATCTCACCATCACCCGACCGAACATTTCCTTTCTTGTGTGTGTGGTTAGTCAATTCATGCAGTCACCATGTGATAGTCACTGAGATGTTGTGATCCGTATCCTCCATTATATCAAAGGAACATTGGGTCTAGGGGTGTTATATGAAAACATATGTCACACCCAAATTATTGGATATTGTGATGTGCAGACCGGGCGCGTCGCCCGCATGCACGCTCCACTCAAGATATTGTGTATTTACTGAGGCAACTTAATATTCTCGAAAGAGTAAGAAACAAGATGTGGTGGCTGTGTCTAGCTACGGTTCGAAAGATCGGTACCTACGACTTTAAAGAATTCGCGACCATATGGCTCAAACAGCTTCTTCAGAGCCAAGATTTGGGCTGATGACAAATGACGTCAGGTGCGAGCAACCAAGCAGCCCTACATTGCTTTCAACCCCGCTCTTCATGAGAAGATCAAAACATATCAAGTGACTAATACTTCATTCGAGAGAAAATTCGTCCTAAGATACATGACTGCCAATTTCATTAACTCGAGTAACCAACCAGCAGACATTCATCAAGTCTCTCCGAGGTCTAAGGGATTCAAAGACATTTGTAAATAAGTTTGTACTCCCTTCCTTGGTTCAATCTAAGACATTTTCACTAAGTTCCTTTGGTTTATTCCCTTCCCTTTGTTGCCCCCAATGATATGCGATATGCGACTTCAGATCGCTCTTTTCATCCATTCTAATAAGAAAACATCATTTCTTATATTTCTTCACAATATCAAAGCTTCATAATGAAACATATGACTAACACGATTCTAAGAACTGCTCCTTCGTTTTTAACAGTTTTTTTACGGCTTCCTTTTCGCAGCCATGCAAGAAGAAGAGTTGGCTGATTGGCATAAATGAAGGCAATAGTGGAATTGAACAATTTCAAATGAAACGTGAAGGTGAATCGAATCCAGAGTTTTCCTTTGATGACAGCTACTCCAGTAGTCCAAATCCTGCCGTGTGCTTTAGTGATACCCAATTAGAGATCTTCCACCACCGGCATGGCATACTTATTTTACATCTTCTGGCAGCTCTAATGTCTGTCCTTCGCTTGTCGCTTGGTTTCAGGTGGTACGTCCAACGTATCATTTTCTTTCCCTTCTTTGAAAGTGATATGATCAGTAGACTTTTGGCATGTGCTCTGATTGAAGACTTTGATTAGTTTAACATGACTGTTGGAGTACTATACCACAAAATCAAAGAAACTAAAAAAACTTTGGCTAAGCATTCAAAGCTGAAATTAGAAAATATGTTCAAAGTCACTGAGAACCATCCAGATATCACACTGATAAAAATCATATTTAGGTAGCAACTACTCCTAGCAACTGTGAGAGTTAAGTCCTTGGGGCAATTTTTTTCCTGGTTTTTTTGTGGCTCTCTTGGGCCTGTTTTGAAACTGTTTTTTGTTCTCAAAACAATGAGAACAAGGAAAACACGAAAAACACGTTGTTCTCGTTGGTTTTTTTGTTTTATAAAACACAAAACACTGAATTCAGAAAACAAGCACAGTTTTCAGAGAACAACAAAATAGTATTCTCATTGTTTTCTAAAATTGCTCGATAATATTTCAAACACATGAACCAAACAGGCCCTTTGCTGCTGCTTCTTTTTCTTGCATTGTAAATTAAAATGACATTGGGTGATGAGCATGACACATTTTTGTATCACCATGTATTTTACCTTCCTGACAATTTTATATTTTAGTCCTTTTTTTTCATGACTTCTATGCTGTGACATGCACATACAGTTTTGAAATAGGTGCGCTGCTGAACCCGGTACTCTCGATCATGTCCAAGCTCTAGAGCTAATACCTTAGTACTTGTTAGGAGCAAAATGCAGCCTGTTGATTAATTATAATGTTTGGCTGGCTTGTTAGCAAAATGGAATCAGTCGATTCGTTCTAATATTTTTTCCGGGTCTCCATGTGAAACTTATTTGCTTGCAGAGAATTGGGATAGGTCAGAGCTTTCCCTGGCTCCTGGATTCAGCTCTTTGTGCTGGTGTAATAGTCCATGGTGTCTGTGACTCAAAACCTGAATTCAACCCCCTCTTGTTTCCCTTCCCACTCATACCTGGCTTCCAGGAAGTAAGGCGGAGCTACATCTACCTGCTTGCCGGTTTTGCATCTCTACCTTCTGACTCGCCTTGGCCCCATATCAAGCGTTCTATGCCATGGCTGCCATAGGGTTCATCTCCTTCACTTTCAAGATCATAGAGAGAAGGAACAGAGAGAAGGGAGAGGCATACTTTAGCAGCCGGAAGCATTCTCATAGACACTGAAAGATCCAAAAGTTTTGTTGTGGTTAGAGATCCTTACAACTCCCTTTTGTACAATCAATCATGTGCAGTTTGCTGATATGGATGACAGCAACTTCCATGGACAGACAGCTCCATTTGCCTTCAGTTTTGGTGTCCAAGCTTTGTCAGCAACCATGGATGTATAACCTGAAAATTAGTGAGAGAAGAAAAAAGAAAGAGAGAATATGAAACTCATGACATGTATTGGTTTTGTGACCCCATTTTGAGGAGGGGAAATCAAAAGCTAGAAGACAGGGAGTATCATTTGTTGGCTTTTTCATTGGGAATTGATGGTGTTGTTTTTTAATCCTGCTCATTGGCAAGTTTTACTCCGTCTTTAATTGTTTTGAATCCTGCTTCACTGGAGGCCACCCACTCAAGTAACTTCAGTATTTTATGGTTTATCCGATCGTTTACGGCTGGCCCTATGGGTTTCCGGTTGATGGTGTTGTTTTTTACCAACAAGTTTGGTTAATGGATTTCCAGTTGATGGCCCTTTGATTGAATTGAATGCTCCCTAATCATATAACTCCATTTCTTTTCTTAGTTCCAAGCTTTTGGTTTTGTGATTGAGATTTTCCAACTTGTATGTTTGTAAATCAATCAATATTTGTAAAACAATAATAAATACAACAAATAATTGAAAAACTACAAATATTGATATTTTTTCCATTCATAATCAGTGTCTTTCCGATGTCAACCTTTTCATATTCACATATTTTCATAAATTAAAATAATAATTTACATATGCCATTACGACTGTATCATATACTACTCAGCTTTTTATTAAGATATTAATGATTATAATTTGATTCAATGCTCTTATTCATACAAAAACACGAAAAACAAATTAAAATCCATACAGGACAACTATTTATTTAAAAGTTAAAATTTGTATAAAGAATGTGGTGAAGGTAATTTAAGGTTAAGAATGATAAAAAAATCATCCCTTTTATTTTAAGAAAACATTTAGAAAAAGAACAAGATGAGAGCAAGAGAGAGGCAGTTAGGATTATTAACCAATTCTATCATCTTTTTTACATATTTCTAATAAGTAACTAATTTTTAAATGGATCAATTAAAACATATTTTTAAATGACAAATTTCATTTATTTGTAATATTAATATATGTCTGATTTAAATAGATATTCATATACCTTTGAGAGAATTATGTTTGAGGAATAAATTAGTTCAAAATTGACAAAAGAGTCTATAAAACCTTCAAAATCTCTATGATATAAGTTTGTAAGAGATAAATATACTCTCAAAGCTGCCACATGAGCTTCTTATTTTTTAATTTTTATTTTTTGAATGCGGAGATAATAACCCAAAGAAAAAAAAACTAAATAAAAAACCAAGAAATTTTGATTGAATAATTATTATTATTATTTTTTACATCTATCTACTAGATATTATATTGTAGTATTGTATTTTATAAGGATTCGAGCTTGTAATCTTCGTATCTCCACTCCACTCTTCTTTTACCACTCTGAGACAATCTTTGTTATATGATAATAAGCAAATAATCCAAAGAAAAAAAGTAAATAAAAGCAAAAAAATTACTAAATAATTTTTATTTTTATTTTAAATCTATTCACTTTGCATATTGTATTAATATTATGTTTTATAAGAATTCATACTTTGAATCTTCCTTGCTCCCATTCTAATTTTCACCACTTTAACCAAATTCTTTTGTTATATTATTAACCCAAAGAAAAACTAAATAAAACAAAGAAATTTTGATTAAATAATATTCCTTTTTTTTAATTGATTAAATAATATTCTTGTTTCCATATTTATTTACTTTGCGTTTATTGCTATGTTCTTATAAGGATTCGAGCTTTGAACTTTATGTATCTCATTCCACTAATTTACCACTTGAGCCAAGTTTTCAAAGGTAATTAAATAATATTCTTAAAAACCTTCCCAATTTTTAAGATTCATTTTTTAGAAAATACATAAATACAAAAATAATAAGAACAAAAACAAAGTATTATTTTTTCTTATTTTAGATTTATTTAAAATCAATAATATTAATGTAAAGAATGGTTGAAAATAAAGTATTATGAACAGAAGTTATTTTTAATATATATTTGAAAATATAAAAAATACATTAAATTAATAAAATTTTAAATTGCTAACAAATTTATTTCAATTAAATATCAAATTATTTTATAGATTTTTAAAAATACTTTAAAAACTGTAATATTTTCACAAAGTCATTATAAATCATAACCTAATCTTTTGTTTTTTTTATACATTTAATAAATAAAATAAATTAAAGTAAAATTAAATTAATGACTATATTACCAAAATTTTTGTAATTAGATTTATAATTTATTTATTTTTCTTGAAAATTTTAAGAAATATGAAAAGGAATTAGTTAAAATCTTGTTTATTATTAAAGCTATGAAATAAAACCATATGTAACTAGAACTAATTAAAAATTCATGTAATTTTAAATTTGTATACAGTAGAAAAAAATTAAAATTAATTTTAAGAAGTATGCAAAAATAATTATTTAGTTATGAAACTATTTCTCATTTCTTTGGTTTCTTCCCTTTAACTATTTATTTATAGGAAAATAGAGATACAACAAAAGTGATTTTATCATGTTTTTTCATTATGTAAAGTATCACCCAAAGAATCAATTTTAATTCCAATTAGTTGAAAAAATATTTATTTTAAAATTATCTAAAACGTATATAAAAATTTAAAACAAACTAAATAAATGTCAAAATAACATACAATAATAATTTCTAAGCTTTGAATTTTTTTTCTTTACATTTTATTCATTTATCTTTCATCAAATATAAAATTTCTTTTATGTTTGAGTTTTACACTGAATTTTTACATTTCTAATCCTTCTAATACTTCAAATTTTATAATACAATTGTTAAAAAGGTCATTAAGTAATGGTAAATCAAAGTAATGTGCCAAAGGGGTGAGAAGAAAAATGAAAAGGTGGCATGGTTGCAACAATCCTCCTTGTTGCCTTGCTACTCACATCTTATGAATCCTTCAACCTTATGCTTTTATTGATATTTACTTATGACACGAAATATATATTTTTTTTTAAAACAAAAATTAAAAAAAGAAGAAGTAGATATTGGGTTTGATGATGATTTCTATTGAATAAATCAACCTACACACAAACAAGCAATCTTTTCTCACCAAATTAACTTTTCTTCTGTAAAACTGGTCACAAAGTCAATTGGCAAACCTAATTGTTTTTATAAACTGCCATTCCTATCAGTTGCCAGTCAAATTCAGAAAAATGGAGGGATAAACAGAAAGAAAAAAAGGCAATCACATAAACAAACTAAGTGAATGAATGAATCATATAATTTTACAATTTCTTCTATTCATATATAAACATTTTCTATTGCTACAGAATCTAATCTGACTGTAAGAGAGAGAGAGAGAGAGAGGTCGATTATTGTGGGCTATCTTTCTCAGCAGTCTGTGCTTGCGAAAGCCACTTCCATACAGCAACACCTCCTCCTCCAGCTCCTACCAGTGAAAATAGACCCCCTCCTGCCCTGACTCCATCGTCCTAACTTTGCTTTCCATATATCTTGCCCTCACTCTAAAACTACACCCTGTCAAATAAATAAATAAATACACGAGTGATTAATTGAGTAACAAACCCACAACCCACAATCAGAAATGAAGGAAACAATATTCAATAATACTTACAGTGGTAATTCATATAAGTGGACAGATTTATCATCAATAAAAGAGCACAACAGTATTGGTTTCTCGTCTGCATCATGCATTCCAAACAGTGCTACTACACCCTAGTACATATACATAATAAATAAATTTTATTCACAATAAGACACGACTCCTTAAATATCAGCAGAGCTCCACATCACCAATTTTGAAATCCAAGAAGCCTTCAGCAGTGATCATAGCAAGTGCTTTAAGTGTTTTTCTTAAAAAAAAATCTGTGTAACACTTCTAAAAATATGAAAAGTTAGGGCCACTTGACAGGGTGATTCTTCTACTTTGTGCAGAATCACTAAGTCAAACGCACTCTAAATCATTCTCAGGGTCAGGAACCCTGCTCTTCAAAGGTCTAAGGTTCCAGTATTTGGTAAAAGTGTATTGGTTCCTAAGCTATGGCTATGTTCTCTTGTATAAACATACAGACATAAAAAAATACCATTCCCATGAGTAAGACCTAATTAAAGAAGACGAAGAGAGAAAGAAATATCCAACAAGGAAGGATAAAATACATACATGTTCTTCCTTATGCGCATGGATGACTTCCAAGCAACCATTTTTAGTATAAGCCCAAGCCTGCAATGACAAGAAGAATCAGAAAAGAAAGCCCTGCTGATAGTTTTGGGGCCAATAAACATTATATAACTAGAAAAACAAACCTTAATTGTTTGGTCCAATGAACATGATAATAAATAATTATCCCAGCAAAGAAGAGACGTTACGGCTGCACTATGGCCAGTTAGTGTCTGAACACACTGCAATGTGTCTAGGTCCCATCTCTGGAAGCAAAATAAATAAATAAATGATCATTCATACATTGCGAAATAATTGAACAAACAGCAATTGAACAATAATAGAATTAAGTAAACTAGCATAGGCAAGGTGTTCTGCAAATTAGTTCATATTGAAATGTTCATGACTGTTGTGAATCAAAATATATGGATCTAGAATCATAAATTAGTAACTTCTGTCCTTCAAGGGTAAAGACACCAATAAGCTACTATGCTTGCATTCTATTCTGTAAATCTAGTAGGAGTGAGACTGGAATGGAGTTTATATATCAAATTTTGACACCTCAATCAGCAGCAGTCAGGCTGATATCTGTACAAACTACTCATCACAAACAAAGGGTATTAACATGGAAGAGAACTTGATCACACTAACTTACTCGAATAGTGTTGTCCATGGACCCAGAATACAGACTGCCGTCCACTTTAGTGAGCACGCCACAACTGTGACTCAAAGTTGTGACAACTGAATGCGTTGGTTTGCGGATTGTATTTCCATGCCAATACAAGCTTCCATCCTACAACAAAAAGGAAAATTGAGAACAAGAAGCAATCATTTTGTTTTGGAGAAATATAAAGAGAATAAGATGATAATGTAGACGTGCAGAGAAGACAAATGTTGGGATGCACATGATCACATAAATTTGAAATAGAAGAGAAAAACATAATTAGAAAATTAAAACAAGCCGTTGGAAAAGTAGCTAGTTACCTGCATGCCAGCAAAAAGCATATCTTTATCCGATGTCTCCAAAGCAAAACTTGACCAACTGGTCCTTCGAGACTGTATTCAGCTGAAGTCTGAGTGTTCCAGACCTACAAGAATCACCAACACGAACACCATTGAGCATACCTTTCATTGCACCCAACTAATCCGTAAAAGGTTAGGAATAACCATGCTTGCAACTTTTTTTGTTAAGTATAAACCATGATGGAAAATTACCTTGACAAGGTTCCTCAGTCCAATAAAAATCCATGGGCCATCACTAATTAAACACCCAATTTCACTACCGAGATTAAGCTCTCTAACACACTGTCCAGTATGACAATCCCAAACACGAAAAACACCATCTCCACTTCCTGTGTAGAGCTTGTCTGAGCCTTGTGGAAGTGCAATCCCAGTAACAGCCTGGCAGCAAAAACCAAATTACAAAAGAGACAACTGATAATATGTATTGGAAAAAGAAAATAAAATAAAATAAAAGCATCTCTAACTAATAACACAACAAGTACCTTGTTATGCCTCTTCGTTGTGTTATCTTCCAAGAACCAATCCCAACCATGAATTCAGCATTGGCCTCATCTCCATTAATCATACTTTGCCGGGAATCATTCTTTGGAAATTGCATCGCATGTGCTTGTCAGAAAGGCGACTTTGAGGCTCAGGTCGAATTTTTCATGCTTATCTCCATTATTGCTGGTTCCCAGTATCATACTTTGCTGGCTATCTTTCTGGGAAATTGCATCACCTGTGCTTTTCAGGAAAGATGAATCTTGAGGCTCAGAGTCAAGATTTTCATGTGAATGTTTTACAGTTCCACTTTCCTCCGCGCCATACTCTGTAATTTATATGAGGGTGATTGCTTAGGTTGAGGGAGAGGGTTCTTGGTCAGGGTGCCATCTCTGTTATTTGTAGTTCCACCTCCTCCGCTTGTTAAGGCAGATGACATCTTAGAATTAGGCCTGGCTGCATGAGACGGCTGATTTGAAGTTTGCTGATAAGGATGCGCATTCCAGTGATAGGTGTGGTTGGTAGGCTGTGGCACTCCCCCATGGCCAAACCTACATGGGTTCCTATTGCACCTTCCTTGAAGCCAATATCTGCAAACAGCACCTTTCTTCCCATGTCCTCCAATTCGCCTTACTGAGGTTTGTATTGAACCTTGACATCCATCACTGTATGTAACATAAAAGACAGCCAAATAAATCATCCTCTCCCTTCAAGGAAAACTCCTTGCAAAAGTTTCCATTGAAATAACACTGATCAATGAATAACGGATCTCAAAGTCTGAGAATATATGATCCGGTTCCAATTGGATCTTAACAAGAAACAATAAACAGCGACAGCGACAGCGGGTTCAATCACAAATCAGATTTGGTCAACCCATTGCGATGCAATCAAACAATTGAATCTTTCAATTCCCAAAGGTCTCTTTAACGGAAACCCTCGATACAAATAAAGAACCTAAAAGGAAGGTCTTGCAAAGGAATCGGAAGGCATAAACCTACAATAATCTAAACGAAAAACTATAGACATGATCTTGAATAGAAATATATAAAGAACCAATTCTGGGATCCAATTAACCAAAACCAAATTCCTGGAATCTTGAATACCAGAAACCACTTGATCAAGAACGAACCCTAAATCCAACAATCACTCTAATTCCAAAAAAGAAGACGAGAAAAGTCGGAGGACGACGATCGAGAGACGAATCAAACCTTGAGGCATTCTTGATTGTTGAAGATCGAAATCGAAATCGAAATCCCTGAGAGATAGGATACGAAGTGGAGGGTAAGAGAGAGAGGTTGATCTTCTCACACTACTGGCCTTATTTATACCTTTCCTTCTCCCCGGATACGTTTTCGTATAATACAAGAAAAGGAAAAATATATATTTTTAAAAGATTTTCTAAATCTTGTTTTATCATTTTTCAATATATTTTTAGTTAATTTTTTGTGGTTAAAAATCAACGCTATACTATATATAAAGACGAACTGTACTGTCTATTCAAATATTTTTTTTTCCAAAAATAGTATCTCATTTGTATTATATACTTTTATATTAATAATATTTATGATTTTGTTAATTGATCGGATATAAAAACCGTTATCTTAGGATATCATTTCAATATTATTATTATTAAAAATATTTGGTTGAAAAACATCAAATATTTCAAAATTTATAAATTTAATCGTTCTCATATATTTTTTTTCAAATAATGACAAAAATACCTGTACATTTTATATTTATATGTTTTTTTATAAAAGAAAGCTATTTTTACAAATAAAAAGAATAATTAGTATATTTTTATAAAATGATAAAATTTTGACGAAGAGTTTAGAAATGTTTCTAGACCCTAAAAACACTTTTAAGTATTTATAAGATAAAAAAAGGCGTTTGGTAATATTTTCAAAAATGTTTTTTAAATTTAAAAAAACACATTATAAATTCAAATACCTACTTGTTTATCCTATTTATTTTTCCTTAAAACATCTATTTATTTAGTTAAAAAAAATCTAGATAATACTATACTTTTTAAAAATCTTAAATAATTTAGATATTTTTAAAATATTTTAAATAATTTCCTTTATAATCATAAAAATTATTTTATAAAATAATTATTTTAAGTATTTATTAATAAAAATTTGCATGTGTTTATTATTAATTAATTCTAAATCTTTTGTAAATATTTTTATAATCATATGAAATAATTATTTTGAGGTTTTATTAATACAAATGTTTATTCATTAGTTTAAATATTTTATAAATATTTTACGATCGGATAAATAATTATTTTAGTATTTATTAATACAAAGGTTTATATATATTTATTCATTAATTCACTTATTTCTTTAAATATTTTTAAAATTTTTTATAATCATAAAAATAGTTCATTTATGTTTTTTAATATAAATTTTATATGGGTTTATATAATTTTTATAATAAAAGTTTTTATTTATTATGATATCCTATTTTTATAATTAAATATTAAAATGTCTTTTTTAGTAATTTTAATGATATAAAAACATTGACATGTTACAAAAAAAAACCTTTATAAAATCACTTTTTTGGATTCCTTTAAAAGTGTTTATGATAGAAGCGTTTTGGTTTGAAGCGTTTCTGCCAAGAAAAACGTTTTAGTTAGAAACGTTGTTACAATTTTTTCATATTAACAATCTTTAACAC
The DNA here is from genome assembly GCA_016808115.1 of Tetrastigma voinierianum. Lineage (NCBI taxonomy): Eukaryota > Viridiplantae > Streptophyta > Magnoliopsida > Vitales > Vitaceae > Tetrastigma > Tetrastigma voinierianum. The sequence goes on along the minus strand of JAEQBH010004987.1, from coordinate 231,676 downwards.
TTTTTTGTTTGAAAAATATCCTTATATGTATATATATCCTATCGTCATTTTATTTAATTCATTAAATGGTGTTTCTTTTTCATAGAAAACACTACAAAAATTGAATTAAATAATTTTTATATTTAAAAATAACTAGTTAAAATAATTTTATTTTAATATAAGTAATTAAATATTATTTTTGGAAAATTTTCATTAAAAGTAATATTCATTTCTTATCTTATATTTCTAAAAATGCAATACCATAAAAACAATCTTAAAATTTGATATAGATAATATTTCTTTTTGCTAGCACATGTAGTAGAGGGTTTTAAAAAAAGACAATGTTCCTTTTTAATTATCATATTTGATAAAACAAAAACAAAAATTTTATAACTAATCTTGTTTTTTGAAAGGAAAAATAATATTATTGATTTAAACTTTCAATAAATCGATAGATCAAAGATACATGGATGAAACAACATCCAAGTTAATAACATAATAAATCGGCATAAAATCTAAAAATTTGATAATATAATGACTAGAATATCTACGACTTCAATTCTTCAACATATTGACACCATAATTTGATATCTTCCACTTATCAAATCCATTTTGCCTATCTAAATTACCCACTGGCGGATCCAGAAACTCCGAGAGATGTGGGCGACCCGCTTAATAAATTATTATTATTTTTCGAAAAATATATATCAATATATAGAAATAAAGTACTAACAATTATATTAATAAAAGTTTAAACTTGAAGGATAGAAAAAGTACAAATCAAGCTACACTATGTTTGTATCATGAGATAATATATTTTTTTATTTACTATCCATATTTTGAAAACGATTCAAAATGAGCTCATGGTCAATGTAATCAAATATCTCTTTCTACGATACCACTAAACCCGCTATTTAACCATTCATCCCCCATTCTATTTCGCAAATCAGTTTTCACATCTTTCATAGCAGAAAATACTCTTTCAACAGATGTCACGCAATAGGTAAGTAATATCAATTGAACTAAACGATAACCACTCCGAAAAACTCTATCTTCATATTCTTCATCTTCTTTACACATATCCAAGTCTTCCGTGACAAAAAGAATCGACTCATCTATTCTTCATATCACTAAGAAAATATTGAAGTCAAAAGAAATGCCACAAATAAAAGACTTACGTGTTTCACCTGGAGCAAAGATCAAGATGACATAAAGATATCCATATCAAAATTAGAGAATCCATTCTTTAGATCAAGATATGCAATGCAACTGGCAAATCCATTGCCTGGTAGTAACGACGATTCATCTCTTGTATAATTGAATCAATAACCTAACAAAATATTAATAGTAATTAAATTAAATATTGAGACAACTTTTATTTAAAAAATAAATAAATAAAGTCATAGTTTTCGTATACTCATAAAATATTTCCACTGATAATATTGATAGTTTATGACCGTTTGTCCATCCCTCTTCATTCGAACTAGTCTTGATACTATATCTTCCATATTAACAATTGAAATTTTATTAACTTGACAAAACGTCTCTACTTCGTTCAACAAACCATCCCATCCAGATTCTCTTAGACTTTGTAACTCAATTTTCACAGCTTTGATCTGAATAATAACATTTAGAATATTTGCATCTTTCTCTTGCAAAACCATAGATAATCTATTTGTCATTCCCAACAAACGTTTCATCAATATCATAGGAAAAACAAACTCAAAAGTCTGCATCCTTTGGTACAACCCCCTAACTTGAGCTCCTGATTCGAGTTGAATGCTGTCATCAAACACAATTTGTAAAACTTCCAACACCGATGGCCACATATCTATGAGGCGAACAACGATGACATAAAGGTGACCCCCATCGAGTATTACCTGCTCCATGCAGCGAAGTCTCTTGATTTTTTCCCCGCATCAGGTTATTTCTCCATTCTCAAGACGCTCTACCTTCTCTCATGTTCCTTTTGTCGGTTCATCCGACCTTTTGCAAGATGATCCACATGTATTCAACTTATAGTGTGTAACAAAAACTATAAGTATATCGATTTATTTTGCATACAACAACAATTACTAATCAAGTTATGCAAAACAATGAACATACCATGCGTATGATTTTCTCCTCAAAATAAGTGACTTCAAACCATTAAACTTTCGCCTCGCATATTTGCCGCACTTAATATACCCTTTAACCTCTCAATCTCGACAAAGACAAAAACCATACGACAAAGAGATTCAATAGCTTCCTTCAAACATTTTTCCGATGTCTCCCTCACGTGAACCAAACCTAAAAATCGCTCACCATTTCTCCACGCTTGTTCACATATCTAATCACAACAAATGCATTTGTTATTTCACCGAGCAATCACGAGCTTCATCAACTATAATAGAAAATGACTTGTCATCACAAGATCACCTAACATCAGTATGTAGTTTCAATGAAGACAAGCATTAAACATGTCTTTTCAATTAATGGAGCTGGGCTATCCGGTTATTGCCTGGAGCATTCTTCAAAACAACAGAGCCCCACCTCCCCTTACTCCTTACTATACCAATGCACTAACCTTAAAATTTCCTTCCTTAACTGACGCGGAAGACTCATCATGTCCTCTGAAAGCCAAACCCTGACCTAAAAGATAACGAATAACATCAAGAATTGCTATCAAACGAATGAGATAAGGTTGTTCACTTTTTAGATTTGTTCCCTTAACAATGTAAGCCACACTCTGTTTTTTATTTTGAAAGTTCTCAAAATCTGTTCTTGCTTTGTTTCGTGGGCACTACTAGACGTAACCCGATGGTCTCTAAATTTATCTATGGCTTTTTCCAATTAAGCAAATGCCCCAAACTCCATTTGTTGTGAACGCTCATCCCCGTGAAACTTTCGAAAAAGAAACACCAAAAACAAAAAGCAACATCTTTGCTACACTATATTCCAACCAAATATTGTCCTTAAACCAAGCATCTCTAAAACTTCTATTATCTTTTCCATACTTCTTCTAAAATATGATTGTGTGGTTGACAAGGACCTTTGGATGCGTATTCTCTTCTAATACGTCACGACATTCACATTAAACTTAATCGGCTTACGTAATCCCTGATCACTAAACAATGTCATCTTGATTAATTTTAACCATCCAGATTATCATTAATCAACATTCTCGCCATGTATTTGCATTTGGAGTTTGTACCGTTGTTCAATACTATGCATCTTAAATTGAACTTTTAGGGCATCGTTGAAAAATATCTTTTTCACTCTCAATAGAATAAAACCTACAAAATAACCATAATTCTTCAACAATTCAATATTTCAATATTACTAATAATTCAACAATTCAATAAAACAAAACAATTTCAATAATTCAATTTATTATTCAATTCAACATGCCACAATTCAACAATCAACAATTCAATAATCCAATTCAACAATCCATAATTCAATAATCCAATCTAATAATTCATAATTCATCTTAACCATCAATTGAATAATTAAAACTTAACTTAATCAATTTCAATTAAAAATAATCAAAATTAACCTAACTAAATAAATACAATTGGAAACTCAAACTCAACACAAATTTTCTCATAATAGATGCATAGATTGAAAATTATTCAAAAAATCAAAACTCAACCAATTTTCTAAAATTTACAAAACCCTAAAACCTAAAAATTTACCAAATGAGGAAGGAAACAAACCCGAAATGTTTGGAGCACCGCAAGTGGGTGACGGAGCAACGATGGAGACGTCGGAGAGGAGATGGACGGTCATCGTCAGCAAAAGCGGTGAGGGGAGGGGCGGCCTTTGGAAAATTTATCCAAATTTCGTCTGTGATCCAGTAAACAGACCAGTCAAATGAATGCAAAGAGGAGGGGGCGGGGCTCTTCTTCTTTTATTTTTTCAATTAGACCAAAATGGACGCGTTGGTCCTAATTAAAAATAAAATAAAATCTAGCCCCTTCATCCACGATCAGGCGGCGCCTCCCTAACCGCCACTAAAATTACCCTCACACAGATAAAACGACACAACAAGACGACACAGCATTTTCACGTCAGAATAAATCGACGACAAACCAACGCCACAAGCCGATAAACCAAAACGCCAATTAAACATCAACAACACAAAAACAAGATAAAACTTAAATCTTCATGGAAAAACTACTTTATTAAATAAAAAAATAAAAGAAAAATATGCATTGAAAAAAGAGGGGTATTAGGGTTTTTTAATATTTTACTAAATTGTCGTGTAGTTATATGTTCATTCTTAAGTCTTCTAAATATATATGATAATTTAATAGGTTAGTTATTTTTTCTATTTTAGTATCTCAACTTTTTTTTGTTCAATCTAAGTGTATAAATTTTTTATTTTTTTTTATTTTAATGTCTTAACTTTATTTTTTTCAATCAATTGTTTAAACTTTTAATTTTTGTTCAATCAAATGCTCTTAACTACTAAAACTTATTAGGATATTTGAATAAGAAAAATTGAATACAAAAGACATTCTCGCACATATAAAATAATTAAATTACTCAAACGATCTTTAACAATATTATCCTCTAAAGTCATCACTTAATTTAACAACCTATCCACGAGGGAGGGTGAATTGGTTTACACACAACTGGTGAATTGGTTTTCTCATGTATTGTTTCTTTAAAACACTTCTAAACCTTAGATGTTTCATTGAAGCACATTTTTTTATTATAAAGCCGAAGGTTTTATGCTCGAACTTGAGTTTTCAAAAGACATTTAAACACAAAAACCGAGTTATGAAGAATATGCATGTAAAAGATGATATACTTTAAGCGCATTAAATGCATTCATCTTACATAGATTCCTAAGCTCATAAAATCTTCACTTGATGCTTGAGCTTAGAGTTTTTGTTACTTGTCATTTTGGATTTGAAATCTTGGTTCTTTAATTTTAGTGAATTTGACTTCTAAGAGCTTGATCAAATACATCATTGTTATCTTAAGCTTGGAATATCTTCATTTGATGTTTGATCAATTTCAATATATCACTAATTCAATTTAACTTAGTAACCAATAACCTTAATTTGTTATCATCAAAATCTCGATTATATTCTTATAAATATCATTTTCACATTATGGACATTACTAATGACGAAACATATAAAAAAATTAATAAAATTGACTACTATAGGATTAATTGATATAAAAATTCTTAAAAAAGAAAATATAATAATTAAAAACTTTCAATTATCATCTATTTTACTTGTTTTCATATCCATAGCATCCAATTTAATAAAATTTTATGTTTGGTAGGATATAGCAAAAACCTTAATGTGAAAAAGATAATATTATCCTTTCAACTCATTAAAAGCCATTTAAATAATTTCATCATTTTATACAATAAAACAAAAAGTTCAAAACACTTTAATTAAAATTAAAAAAAAATGGAAAAGTTGAAACACAATCTATGTAATTAACCCTAATTTAATTAAAAATAATTTTATTCTTTATTTTAATTTACTTCTTTCATCTTATAAATTTATTCATTGGAAGTTATACTAAACGTTTATTTTGTTATAAAACAAATTAATCTACCTCGTTCATGGATAGAGAGAATAATAACAAAAAAAAAAAAAAAATCACCACATGCACCAACTTATCCTACTAGTTGAAAGCAATATTCTATGAAAGGTGTAATTATAATGTGGATGCAATATTTCTTTAAAAACATACCTAGATCATATTTTGCTTTTCTTTTCTGAAGAATATACTTCAAGAAATGAAAGAAAGAAAAAAAGTTAAAATATGGTTTTTTTTTTTTTTTGAAAGAAAATTATGGTTTATTATTAAAAACAATATTACATACAAGCAATTTTTCTCACCAAAATGACCTCTTCTTTTAAACCGGTCCTTCCTTCAAAGCCAACTGTTTTTATGTAAAAAGTTCAAATGAATTAAATAAATTTCAAATATTATACAATAGTAACTTCTTAGCTTGAATTTATTTTTTATTTATCTATGCTCTTCCCCATCCATTTTTCATCAAATGTGAAAATTTCTTTCATGTTTGAGTTTTACACTGAATTTGGGAAGCATTTTTAATATTTCAAATGCTTAAAAAAACATTTCTTGAAATCATTGTCAAGCATCCAAAAAAATCATTCTAAGTAAACATTAAATTAACTTGAGACGCTCTCTGTAAATTATATACACATTAGTCATTTTAAAATTTTCATATATTGCTACAAAACAAATGATGACTTTGCTTAGCCTGCCTTTCTCAGAAAGGTTTCACAAGAAACAAACAAGCAAGATAAGAGGATGCTTTCACGGCACTTAATCTCAGGCTCACTGACTAATTAACTCCACTGCTGAATAAGTGGAGGTCGGGTTACCCGACGCCATTTAATCGGCAGAGCCTTTCAGGATTTTTAGCTCTACCTAATTAAAATAATTCCGGCATTTAAACCCGCCCTAAGCAAATTAATTTATATTCACATATCCAAGAGATCAAATCACACAGCATTGGGCAATGCATTTAGGCCCACAATGATCCTCATAATACATACTAACCATGAAGTCAATCTATATACCTAATAAAGCATAAAGAGCTTCAAATGTTTTACTTTATACAACATATTAAAATTAGGAAAATTTAATACATGTAGATATCGGGCTAAGCCAAAGCCACAATCCCAGCTTTTCTTCTAATCCATGGTCTCTAGATTTAGCCTTCTACGCTCCCCGTGACTGGGTGAAAGGATCCTGACGATCGGGTGAGCCAAAGCCTCAAGAGGGAGAATCGCCCTATGCTACTTCTCCACCACCTAAGTCACAGCCAAGAATGCTCCAATTTAAACAAGATTCAAGCAAACGACGATCCTACTTGAATGTCTTACGTGACTAACTCCTGTATCCCGAGCCCTCACCGACTCTCTCACACTCGCCAAGCCTCGTATGAGAATTCATTAATCTATTAGCCGCGAACTCCTCTGATGAATATATATATCAATCAATATCCGACGATCGATATATATTAATTGTTTGTGGACTACTCCGATGAATAAGTATCAACTAGGCCAGCCCGACTATTGATATATTCTTTAATTCGCGACCACCCTCCTACGAATAAATATCAACCTGGCCATCTGAGCCTAGCTGATATATTATCATTTCAATTACCCGATAATTTACATTTTAGACTTACCCTCCGAACTCTCGCTTTCTGCATCTATCTCACGTGACTTCACATTCCTATATTCCTGTGGATGTTCCAAAGGCATACGAATTACGTACGCGCCCAATTCAACAATCACATGCAACATATATACATGAATATATTTACATAAACTTTAAATCACACATCAAAATTAGCTCACTGTATTTAACGATCATACACGAGAATTTTAATTTAAATCACTCCTACTAACAATGATTTCTGCCAAAAATATATATTTTTAATATCATTCCAATAATGAACCTCGCTTACTATTCCCTAAAATTCACAAACACCGGTTCACTTAGCGAACCCGCAATCCACGGCCATTCCCGCCCAAAGATATCAAGTAAGCATTTAATGCACAAATTAACACTCCATCACAACCAAACAGCCCTCAATTATTTCCACAATACTTCGCCTACAAGTATAAAATCCCAAATAAATTCCCACACCCGTCCCATGTTTCGCGATCATCAAACGGCCCTCGCCCGCCCCAAAAACCAACTAAACATAAAAACACTTAAACTGGGGAGTAAAACTCCAAGAGTGAGAAAATCCTACCTCTGAGCTTGTCAAAACCGCGAACCGTATCCACGCGCACTCGCTCCGCGTAGGAACGCTTTCCCCTCTTGTCTCGAAATCCAACTGGCCCGATTTGCGCCGGAAATCTAGAGAAGTCGAGACTCTCTCTCTGTAATCGTAAAAATTGTACTTCACTGCATCCATTCTCCAAATTCACGTTTTGGCTCACTTAAAATCGAAGACTACCATGCCACTACTTCACTCCTTTAATGACTTAAATCCACCCCAAATGATACGTGATGTCCCTGCTTCTCGGGATTCGGAGATCCTATGACTCACTTACCGTCCATTTCATCATTTCACTCATACCAATTTACAGATACGATATACGCCGTTTTCACGTGATCAAAATCGATTTATCAAAGACCCGAAACGCGATGTCTCGAAAAACGTAGCCGACCCGAATGTTCCCAAGAATCATGAATTTCACGCTGGGCTAACTAGATTTCTCACACGATTCCAACGGTGCAATCCGCTTCGCCATCCGAGATCTGCGAATTAATTACTTGACTTTAACCGTAATTAAAATTTTGTAATCAAAATTACGACTTTGCCTTTATTCCAGAATTTGGAATTTCTCGGATCTTACATCCAAGTTCGAGTTCCAATGGGTGCAGTTTACTACCTCGAAATTAGAGTGTATTAAAAAAATAAATGATGGTTTTAAGATAACTTGAAATCAACTCATTCCATTACTTTCCAAAACCTTTTACAGCGTTAAAAGACAGCGCTATAACCAAAATCTATAGAACATTTCATTCTATCAGACATTGAAAGAGGGCTGCTCTAGTCTATGATTTCTCTCCCTTCTTCTTCTTCTGATTTCTCAATTTCATCTCCACCCCTACCTTCTTCTACTACCTTTCCAAAAATGACCAGTTTCTGGCCTGAGCATCATCCTTCCTGCCGCATCATCATCAATCGCCTCTTCAGCAACAGTAGGCAAGGAGGATTTCAGGTCAAAGACCTCACCTTGGCGCCCGGTTTCTTTAACCACTACCAAAGGAAACTTCAAGGGCTTCTCAGGCCAGTCTTTGAAGAAAGAGTTCATCGCCATGAACCTGAAAACCTGCAACAGGTGTGTCTTGTCTCTTTTTATATCTGAGCTCAGAAGCTTCTGCAGGAGTGTTGGTTTCTTGATGATCGGAGGAGGCTGGTTATTAGATACACCCGCGTAACCAGAATCATTGCCTGCTAATCTTTGCTTGCAACCTTCTTCCTGATCATGTCTTTGCCATTGTTTTCTATCATGCCGCCTCCTTTTGTTACCCCTGTTTTGAAATCTCTCCTTCTTACCAAATGCCGCCTTATTATTATTCTCTTCCCTTCCATGAACTTGCTGCTTCTCTGAATCTGACAGATAGTGTCTGGGTATCTCTGCAACTTCAACGCCCAATTCAGCTTGTTTTGCCAAAATTTCCCTGAGTTGCTGCATACAAAGTTTCCCAATTTGTTAACATGAGGGGAAATACAACAAATTTCAATACAAAGTTGTCGCACGGGCAATGTTCTTACATAAACAATTACAAGATCACTGAACTCAAAAAGGCAAAGTTTCCAATTAAACAAACATAAGATGAAATTGACAGATTCCAATTCAATGGAGTCACAGGTGCAAAGCACATAAACACCATAAAATAAAATGTCGATATACATACTGGTGATCTAGTTATTTCATGACAAGTTGAAAGTGGCAAAATGGTTCCTCTACCTGAGGATTTGAAGATTACATAGGGAGGCCTCAACTAGGCCTTTCTTCTGGATTAATAGTACTATGGCTGTCTTCTTTTCCCCAATATCAACAAATTACATTAGGTAAATGGTCATTTTAAAACAAATCCAGTGAAGCATTTTCTGCCACTGATTGAACAATGAGGGAAAGTCATTGTAATTTTAAACAAGTAAAAAGATGTTAACACATCTTATAATTATCAGAAACATTGCAAGACAAAGAGCATTTCCAAAGCAAAAGGCAAAATTGTATTCCATTTATCCTGCTGTTTATCAATTTGAAAAGAACTAACAACTTCAACACAATGATATGGCAATTAAATTTAGCATTGTTCAGAAGGACAAAATTTAAAATGATGGAATTAAGATGATTCAGAGAGATCAAAATCTCAAAGGTAATCTCAGTCTATTACCCTAAATGCAGAATCTAATATATGTTCCTAGACCAAGTTGTTTTGTCGTGGATGAGAATATCAGAGCAAGTGATATTATTTAGCAGTTTGTCAATGAACTCTGTTTAAAGACAAATTCAATGTGCTAAGTCCAAGTTGCCATGCACAAGGAGAGAAGAAGAGAAATGCAAAACAACAGCCATGAAAATCATTCAGGCAGAGATTCCAACCCAAGCTTCATGTACAATTTTTACCACATATCTCATCTATCCTAGAAATTGAATTTTTTTTTTTTTTTTTTTGACAACTGGGAAACCTTCCATTAGCTTTCCATGGGGACCCAAACCTTGGGATATCTGATCACAACCAACACCGGGAAATCCAGCAGATTCAAGCCGTGGCAGGAATCAAACCTAGGACTATGCACCTATAACACACATCTTGGCACTCATCCTAATCAACTGGGCGCACCCTGATGGGCTATTGGAGAAATAAAAAATTTAATCAAAAAGCAGTACTCTGTTATGCATGGTATTCATTACAAGGTTCCTTATCAGTCCAACAAGTTTATACAGATTATCTGATAAATCAAATAAATATTTAGCATGAGAACTATAAGTTTTAGCGAGTAATGATTCTCATGAAGTTATCAAAGAAGCAAATATGTAGATCAATCTACCTACGCGATTTGACCTCTGCTTCAATACTCTTGGAGTTTGTCAACTTTTTGGCTGACTTCTGCAGGGAATAAAGTCAATTATCATGATGCTTATGGCAGATTAAGAAACCTGATGAGATTATAAGGCAGTAAACCAAACCTTATCTAAGTTATTTTTGATGGATAGTTCTTCTTATGCTCTTCACGCCACCCTGAATTTCTTGTTCTGTGTAGTTCAAAGGAAGAGGTCTGCATTGAAAATGATATAAAGATGTCATCCATAATAAAAACTTGAATTGGAAAAGGGGGGAAAACAGGAAATATGGATATAAATATAAGAAGACGCTTCCCCATAAAACATGCTCAAAGCTCATAATGATAAAGAATGAGCAGAAAAATTATTCCCTTTAAAACATTAATGTTTGGGAGGACCCTATCTCATTCCAACTCTTCGAAGGCAAATCCAAACGATAGGCTTGGGATCCTCTGCTGATAGGATCTTTGAGGGTATTTGGATAGAGGAAGAAGGTAATTTTGTCTTTAAAGGGGAGGATAACTTTAATTCAGTCTTGTTTATCTCACATTCCAAATACATTTCCTCTCTTTTTTGGGAGGTTTAGTATCAGTAGTCTTTGTAGAAGATTGAGAAGGTGTAAAGGGATTTCCAATGGTATGGAATTGGGGAGGGAAATATAGATCATCTTATTAGTAGGGATGTAGTGTGTAGACCAAAGGAATTTGAAGGATTGGGCTTAGGGAAGACGTCTTTGAGAAATTGTGCTCTCTTTTTTTTTCATAAATAAAAGAAGTATATTAAAGCAAAAAGAGCCAAAAAGCTACAAAGTATACAAGCAGCCAAATAGGCAAAAAAAGCAAAAAAAGGCCTTACTAATTCGATACTCTAGAGGCCATCCACTCCAAAAAAAAACCTATATAAGTGTTGAGCCTTCCTAAATATAATCTGTTCCAACTCCATAGGTTATAGATGTAAGAATTCTTTAGTCTCTACACGCTTAACGTCCCTTCTTTTAAAAGCTATACGGCCTCATTCCGCACGCCTAAAAAAAATACACAAGGGAAACGGCATTCCAAATCTTCTTCCTTCCTCCTACAAAAGAACCTCCAATCGAGTAAAGCCTCTTAATCGTCCCTGGGAAAACCTAATGATAATCTTCAACTAATAAGAATGATCTCCCAAAGAGAAGTGACCATAGAACAATGCACAAGAATGTGGTGAACCGACTCTTCTGCACCACCACAAAGATAACATCTATTTGGAAGTTGTCACCCCCTTCTTTGACACTTATCTAGAGTTGGGGACTTCACCCTGTCAGCTTCCTAGCGACATAGAAAGACTTAGTTGGAACACTTGAAACCCAAACACCCTTAGTAGTAGGCTGAGAGGTCATTCTCACGGGCAATTTCAGAGTTTCCAAGCAGGAGAATCTATCACCTGCAACCCCTAACTAAGAGACCCTATCCAACTCAAAAGTGAACCTTTCTTTGTACAAGGCACCCAAAAGTTTCCCAATCATGCCCATTTCTCAACTGGCCGAAGGCCTGCCAAAACTAAGATTCCAACTTCTATTCCCATCCTTTTGGTCCCACGCTTCCGCCATTATCTCACATTTGTTAACCGCAACTTCAAAAAGGTCCGGAAAGGTCAAACTGAGAATTAAGGAGCCACACCAAGGATCTATCCAAAATCTTATTCTAGTACCATTACCGATCCAAAATTTCCAAGCCCGATCCTACGATTCCTTTAAGATTCTCCTGCATCCCACCCTAGCAAGGCCTCGAGCCTACCTAGAGTTCCAACCGAGGTTCTCCTCCCCATACTTCGAACTAATAAGATGTTTCCATTTTCTCTCCATCTTTGAAGCAAATCTCCAGATCCATTTACCAAGTAAGACTTTGTTTAGTATAGACAACTTTCTCAAGCCTAGACCACCCTGCCCTTTCTTTGGGTGGTTGGGGTGGTGTGTTGTGGTGAGGAGAAGAGAAGAGAGGATGGGATGATAAAAGATTTGGAATCAAGGACTCGTACTAAGCCATCTTAAAGATTGCATTATGAAACTGATAGGATTTAAACTACCAAGAGACGCTTTGGTGTTCCTACTGGTAAATAAAAGAAACAGACTTAAGACGAGAGGCATTTTACACCGACTTGACAGCAATGTGCAATGCACAGAAACAATCTATCACCAAAATCATTATATCAATAGTAATAAAAAAAAAGTAACACCATCACTTCAAATCTCATCACGGTTCAAATAACAGTAAGGAGAAACACATAAATCAAACTAGCTATAGAAGCTCATCTAAAATTCATATAAATAAATAAAAATTTAAAAAGGATACAATTGAATGCTACTAGATCACAATTAATTTCCCAATGGGAAGTCAAGAGGATCCCTACAAAGCTCTTATTTCCAAACAAATTCTATGTCCCAAACAATAAAAATTGATTCACTTACTTGGCTATGGAAATGACTAAAATCATACTAAATCTTTTTTTTTTTTTGATAAATCTACAAGCATACTAAATCATGTAAAGGGCCAATTGTCACAAATATTGTGCATATTATCTAATTTTTAGACTGTTTAAAAAGGAAAATAAATGGCCTGTTCACAACTTCTTTTCAAGACAAATGGAAATAATTATTATAGATGAGGCCCAGCAGAAATTACTCCTTTTCCAATCTTATCTTGGTTGGTGGAATTAGGATGACAAAATTTCTGCCAAGTGTTGTTGCTCCGTCCTGTTTAGGAAGAAAAGAAAGGATTTGAAACACAATAAGTATCATCCTCAATGCTGTGTTGAAATAAATAGTAGTTAAAGTACCATGCAAATATGTAAGATATAGAGCTTCCAACAACTGAAAACAGATGCTCACAAGGAACGGGGCTTCCTTGTTGATGAAAAGGTAAGAAATGGACTTTCCTCAAGTTTCAATAATCTTAATGCATAGGTATAAGGGTACCAAAGCTGGTAGTGGATAACACTGGCAGCATGACCAACAAAATAATAGACCAGTTTGGGTCTTATAAACAAAACTTTTTCCCTTCAAACCATGTAATGAGTTACTCTAATTAAAGGTTTTTTTCTTTTATTTTGGTCCAATATTTAGATACGGCAGCCCATACGCATATAAAGAACCATTTCAGGCTCCAGCAATCTAGCGTAGCGGTGTATTATGGATCAACATCATGCAATGGCAGCCATCTGGAAAATCGAAAGGCCACTGATGACGGTTTCAGTAAAACAAAATGATCCCAAACCAAGAAAGACTGAGCAACTTCTACTGAGCCATTTTTATTTTGGTTCCTTATAAATTTGATATTTGATGTTGAATTTCTGTCTTTTCATGGGCTTGAATTGGCCTCAATTTTCTTCTACAGTTTCTTCACATATTTATGTGGGTTTTAGTTAAGGCTATCCTTTTATGTGGTACATCCGTACATGCACATTGTCTCCAGGTGCTGCTTGTAAAAGAGGCCATGGCTATTTCTATGAAGTAAACATGGCCACTATCACATCCTACCCTGTTATTTCTTTCCAAATAAATCTTGGAAACAATAAAGTCAATTCTGAAGCAGAGAACTGCAAACCTTTTCCCCTATCTTGGTTAGAAATCCCAGCCATTCCCTCTGTACTTGTATATGATGTGACTGGGACTCCTAGAATCCAGGTATGGGAATATACCTCAATGTCAAACACAAGCCCCACTCACGAAATTAATATGAATATAAGAAAGAAAAAGTAAATGGCTAGAAAACATACCCCCAATGGGAATGCCTTTCTTTTGGATTTTTGAAAGTTCGTGGGAAGAATTTTTCCAAGAGTTTGAATTATTAACATCAACATCTTTACCAGACTCTGCAACCCATGAGATTCTTTAATAAAATAAAACTGGAAGTTACTCATCCAACAAGCAACAACAAAATAGTCTTGAGGAGAAAAGCTGGAAAAGAGAGATGCATAGGAGTAAAGGGAGAGAGAGAGTATATATAATAGACACAAATCCAACAAGAAATACAAGCCTAAAATCTTCATCTTTATAAGAACCATGTCATCTGGTAGAGTGTCCCCTATCACAAGAAAAATAACCAAAGTTGGATGCCAAATAAAGAATGCTAACAGTCATACAATCCCTTGCCTTAGTACCTATTAATATGAGGAAGAATGTGGTTAAGATATTCCACCTGTCATTGAAAAGATAATACTCTGTTGGAGTAACAAATCCAAACCTCTTTGTTGGAGGCTGTCCAAAGTCAACACCTTCCCCCATCAAGCTCCGAAGTGAAGAAACACTCATGAAGGAATCAAAAATATTTTTTTGATGTAAAGTGAGCAATTGTATGGGCGTTGTAAAAGATGTCCCAAAGTATACAGGAAGTATACATAGACTATCAAAAACCTCACACAAAAGAGAGAAGGCGAGAAACCAAAAAACATCACTTGTCCTCACTTATAAGCTATCCACTCAATAAAGCTAACAAGAGACATCGGGTCCATATCTACATGTCCTAGACTAAGACCAAAAGTTATACATCCTTCGATGAAAAATATTTCACCTTTTGATGAAAATATAAACGTTTATCAAAGGTTAACAAGTTTCTTTCTCTCCACATTGTCCCAAAAGATGATATGGGAGCCCCTGTAGGGCTGTAACACATTTTAAAAAAATTCACAAAGAATCCTTCCCACCCAAGAAGCGTCTGCCATAAAGAATAGAAAAGAGAGAGAATAGCAACTGCCATAAAATCCTCGCCTTTGCACAATGGAGAAGAATGTGGTCAATCATTTCTTCTTCAAAAATGGCAAAGAAAGCACCTGTATTGCCAAAGAGAACCCTCTCTTTTGCACTTGCTCCAAAGTTAAGGTTTCCCACCTAGTCACCAGCAACAGGAAGAAGGCCACCTTCTCGAGACATGACAAGATCTGCACAAGATATACTACAGGAAATGTGAAGCATCCTTGGGTCAATTTCAAAAAGAAGTCCTACATCTACTTCCCAATCATTAAATGATCAAGAGAAACTAAGGTTCATCCACCCACATCACCATCAAATTTCCAAACCTTACTACCTTTTTTTTTGAGAGATAAAGAGGAAATCCTGGTTTCACTACGCACCCATGCATCATTAGAACTGGTTATGACAAATAAGGAGGAAAAAGAAACATAAAGCAAAATTTCATCTCCATACTACTTGTCCTTCCAAAATCCAACTCTATCCATTTCCCAATTAAAATCTAACTCAAACCAAACACTCCACTTCTTTCATATGGAATTTCATAAATTAACACCTCTTTGCATCAAATAAGGCTTACACAAATGGGGCATCTTAAAGGCTCCTTACTACACCAACAATCTTTCCAAAACTTCACTTTGCTCCCATCCCCAACTACATTTTTTTTGGATGGATAAAAGCAAGAATATATTCATCAAAAAAAGAGAACCCAGGGGGCACCATCCCCTACTACATAGATAACTCTTGAGTTGAAATCTCACTCCTTACTTATAGTTTTCCATAAATCAACTCCACAAGAGTATCACCTCAGAAAACCGCCACCCTGCTAGCTTATAGCATTATCATTATAATTTTCTATTACATACTGCCAACTATACATCAGTCTCAACTTAGAACTAGGTAGAATTCACACAATATATTGTATATTCTGCTGAGAACCTGATAATCATTGATTGTATTGTATTTACCATGCTAATTGTTTATGACCACCATATATCATCATCCTATACTATAACTTGAAACTGTAAGAGAATAGGAAGGATGATACTTAATAATCTTTTGTTTGTTATTTGTAAGTCATTCCTAGTTCCATCAGATAAATACATTCTCATCTCTAGAATTTGTTTGTTGAGAACTCAAACTGTTAAATTACAAAAAGGAGAAAAAAAAAAAGATTCAATACTATTTCCTGACTTATTAAACTATTCTAGTAATTTAGGCTATAGATAATATGCATTCATCCTCAGAATTTCTTCCTGCATCTCAAATAGGGTCTGAAGTTTCTAAACACTAAATGGCTTAGTTGTTCTATGTTGTTTAAAAGTTACAACCAGGTCTTTCAGCGGGTATTAAGAAACAACCCTCATTCCGAAAGCACTTAATAGGTGTCTCCACAAAATGATATTGGGCATGCTCACAATCAAGATGAGAACAACAGTATACTCAAATATGATTGAGATGGATACAATTATGCTATTGTAAAATAAAAAATTCTACAAAAGAAATAAAAGTGGTTAGAACTTGGAGAAGGTACCTGTGACTTCATGAAATTAGAAGGTTGTTGGTTTTTCCAATCTCTGTTGTGGTTGAACTGATGAAGCAGCCATGGCAGACCAATTCCTCTGTAATTGCTGGGTACCCACAGGTGGCTGCTTCGATGCATTTGAGCCCATCGCGGGTGGACGCAACTTGTTGTTATCTTGGTGAACATTCTCCCCAACTCCGTTAACACACATGGGAACAAACTGCTGATTAGGCATAAAGGAGGGATTCTGAGGACCCAGTGCCTGAACTAATTGTTGAAGAACATTATAAGGACTAACTTGGTTAAGGTTCGGCATAGACATGGGGAAATTTTGATTTATATTTGGCAAACAAAATTGGAAATTTCCGGGTAAATTAACCGAATTGGGGCCAAATAAGTTGGCAGGCTGTCCCAGATTGCTTGGAAACGCACCCGGTCCCAGATTTTGTACGCAATTCTGTGGGTTGAAGGAGCCCATATGGGACTGAGAAGAACCCAGATGCGGCATACCCAGATGGTTATTATTTCAAAGGCAGCAAGCCAAATTGGTTAGGCATATTGGGAATGAATGGAACTGATGATTGGGGATTGAGCATACCCATTTGCGATGGGTTTGGAAGGCATTATGGATTCACATGAGAGCCAGGATTAGGTTGTGGAACCTGTTGAATCTAGAAAGTAAAACCGTAGATTAATAATGTTAGAAACAAAACAAAAACCAGACTGTAGAGAGAAAGAGAGAGATAGAGGATGAAAGTGAGAAACCTGTTGAGAAGCAGGGGGCGCGGTTCCAAGGTATGGATTGAAGAGAGGAAGCATTGGAGAGTGAAAGACGAACAGGAGCAGAAATTCCTGCCTCGGGCTTATGTAGGGTTTTAGGCCAAGCGTTAGTTACTTCATGGATGATTCTAGTCTGTAGGGAGCCTGGGCTTCTCACTCACTCCAGGGCCTGCTCCCTGAACCCCCAAATATATAAAAAATAAGAGTAAATCTATATGCACCCCTTTATTATCTCTTACACACCCTAATACTAAGACACCCCTTTATTATCTCTTACATCCCATTCCATAACAAAATTTTCCCATCCTACCCTATCGACACCTCGACTTTGTTCCCCCAAAACCCATCCTCCCATTTCAATTCAAAACAAACCCCCAAATCCGGAGAACCGACCATCCTCCGCACCCAAACCCAGAGAACCCACCATCCTCCGCACCGAAACCCAGAGAACCCACCATCCTCCGCACCGAAACCCAGACAACCTCCCAAATCCGGAGATCAAGTAAGTTTGCTTTGATTTGCTGCATTTTTTCTTGGTTTATAGCCGAATTTTGTTTTTGTGATCCGACCTTTATTCCTTGATTCGCAAATACGACTAGCCTTCCGACTACGTTTGAATCCTGTGAATATCTTAATATTTTGATTTTACATGTCCCGATCTATTGTTTATGACGATTTGACGATGTCCGAAATTTGATTTCCTGTGGATGTCCCGAAATTTGACTTCGTGATGTCCGAATCCCCAAGGAATGGGCTCGATTTTTACAATGTCCGGATGTTTTGATTTTTACCGGATTTGATGATGTCCGGATGGATTGCATTTAACCGGATTTGATGATGTCCGGATTTGATTTCTCACAAAGACTAGTTAATATCGTTAAGAGAATTCCTGGACAAGTTGGTTGAACTTTTGTGTTGTCTTTTTATCTTTCATGGGAGGTGCCTAGAAAAACATATGGAGTGTGATTGTTTTGATGTGAAGTGCCTCATCCCACTTGGAATTTTTATTGAATGATGAGATAAGCATCATATCAAAATTTTAACTCCACCTTAATAAAAATAAAAGTGCATACTATTCCACCATATATTTTTCCAAAGAGACATTCTACGAGTGATCATCCCACGCATATTTTTATTTAATGATTATATTATTTAAGTTATCAATGTTTATTTTCTAAATGACATTTAACACGTACTTTATGAGAATATACATCTAGTGCACCTCGCAGAATGACTCCATCGGGATCTGAGCGTAGACTACGTGTACACCGAGAGAGGCCGAGCCGCCAGCAGATCCAGATTCGGGCTGAAAGCATCCCCGCATGATAGTACGAGACCAGTATATTCGAGGGTGCTCCCGGAGGACCCATTGAGATATATTGGGCGGAGTTTTAATAAACATATCAGAGCGAAGATACGGCTGAGTGTAAACAATCATCATTCAAAGTCAGATATATATATATATATATATATATATTTATGTTAATTTTAGTTACGTGAATCTCAATTGTAATTTATTTGCCATTTTATCAGAGGATCGAGCACCATTGAAATCGGGTCAATCATGCAGCAAAGTCGCAGCTGGTGGAGCTAGATACGGAGAGGTCTCAGATTTATGAGATCGTACATCCGGGCTGGCATCGTTGACTAGTTGCGCCATCGGAGCTGCGAGCAATTCGATAATGGCCGGCCGCGTGAGCGTGTGGCGTTCTTGCAGACCACGGCGCATTTCGCGGCGCGCCGCTTCGTGAGATGACCATCACGCCAGACGACGCCGATCCATCTTACACATACCTGTTAACGGATCGATGATATCATCTCACAACTCGCCCATGTGGACGATGCCAATGCTTTATCGGGTGGAGTCAAGGTACTACCGACGATAGCATCAGAGAGACGAGCAAAGGTCGCTCTCTTCCGGCCGACTCATCGTATCGAGGGATCATTTCGACTATTACGGATGCTGGGCCATCCGATGATGATATAGTGTTTGCTACCGAGCTTCTTGTTCCATCCGCTGGGTCGCACTCTATTCACGAAGAGTGCAAACTAAAGGTCGCAGTGAGTGTACTGGAGCCATTCCGACCTCAAAGATGGCTGTAGCCATGCTCGGGGTGCAAATTGTTCGCATATCTATACAGGCAACTGACTACTGCGACCAGGTTTGAGGTGCGACAGTTAGGTGGCTACGTGACCCTTTTACAGGTACGATTGATGACAATTTTCGATAATTTGTAGATAATTTTCAATTATCGATGATATTGATATTAATTATCTTATTTATTATGTAGCCCGACGAGCGAGTACTTTCCGAGATGTTTTCTCCGATATACGTGACACCGAAATCACGCCCACGTGCACCGCTCGAGCCGACGTGATTCCGCAGATATTTTGCAAACTTCGCCCCTCGGGAGAGACTCCGATCGACAGTGCATTTCAAAGGTCCACGGGAGCCATGAGGATCACGAGTCGAGCACCCTTTCCCATATCAAGATGGTATTCTGACGCATGTGCCGCGATGTCGCGAGCTCCATACTCATCCGGAGCGGTCTCACGCCGCCATTATCTGCATCTATCCTCCGCGGCCTTCACCTCCACGACCGACCGCAGATCTTATCGACTGCATCGAGAGATGGACGACCACGATCGACCGGGATCGTAGTCGAGGTCGCACGTGATGCCAATACCTCGTGCCTCGTGGAGAGAGTGTACCCAGAGTATATGGTCTCGTATGATCGCATATCGTGACGTGATCGTTCAACCTCCACACCTAGGATCATGTTTCACACAGATGCACGATCCCCTCGCCTCACATGTCAGATCTACCAGCTGATATCGTAAGTTAAATATGGACTTCGTTTGACCTAGTAATCTAAATCAGACATAATTTCATACTTAACTTTTTTATTATATTACTACATTAAGTTCACATATTATTTATGCAAATAAGAATGCCGTAGCATTGACTTTATTGGAGGCATGATATCCGGGGAAGAGACCAGAGGTTGATTATTTTTGGGTGCACCGAACGAGGCGCATGGCATAATTTGGCTGGCCGATGAGACTCAAGATTCATATCACTCCATCACCGCTCCAAAGATCTCATAAAGACACCAATACCCGCTACGCATCCATTTTAGCCCCACTTTGGCTATCCTCCACCAAGATCGATGATCCTCCACCACACTGACAGCCTCCTCCACCAGCTTCAGCTTGCTCCTCCAAAAGACTTCCATAATGGATCCTTCAAAGACTGCACCCTGATTCTACCAAAGATCTACCATCATGGTGTCTGCTCGAAGAGGAAAAAAAAGACTTAGTTTTATGTTTATGTATTACTTGTTAGACTTTTAATGTTAAAATATAATTGATTAATTTTATTGTATTTTATTAGTTGTTACATTACATTACCTCCTTCAAAGACTTCAATAATGATTGAGATTTATTCCTGGTCGTCATAAAAAGGATTAAATAATCATGAGATCTACAAGATCTATGCACAAATGCGAAAAGAAGGTGGACACTATAAGTATGGAATAAAATCAGATGAAGGAACTCACTTTCTGTTTCTATCAACAATAAATCAATAATTAAGAAAACTTCACAAAAAATAAAGCAACGGAATATAAAACAAGGACACGTGATTTAAAAATGCGATAAACTACAAATTATAAATCATCCGTCTGCTGTAGATACATCATGTTTCATCTAAATCAATTGTCTCTTGTGTCGCCACATTCGAGTTCCTGGTCCCTAATGATGATCTAAAGCCTCAATCCGAGGTACAGGCAAGGGATCTCCATCCTCGAAAGCACACTCAGTATCGGTAATTACGCCAGCTTGCATGCAATCGAGGTATTGGTGATGTCGAATCCAGGAATACCTAAAATAAAGATCGTGCTTTGTCAAAAAACAAAAATATAAAAACATTAAACTTAATGACGAACAGAATATAATTTAACATACCTATACGAAATGACAATCCTCAACAAATCCAAGTGCAATCAATTTGTGGTGAAGTGGTGCAGTGGATACATTCATGGTAGAGAGGTTAGGCATTGTCTAATCGGAGTAAATGGACTAACACAATATCAGACTCGCGAGGCTATCAAATGACCTATGTCGTAAAGTCATCCATCTATCATATGGAGCAAAAGAGTCAAAACATGATAATGAATTAACCAACTCAGCAACACGGTCAATTGATCCATACAGTTGAACATACTCATCATGAAAAGAGTAACTTCTCCATTGCCCAAGTGTAGTTGTCTACACGCTCGGCCTCCAAGTATACAAATGCCACAGAAAAAGTCAAATTTGTTGATGTCACACCTACAATCTCCGTATGTAGGCGATATCCGTTGGTTTTATAAGTGCAATCCATACTTAGAACATCGCAGACGATTCAACAACCGAATAGAAGTAGATGTGCCCAAAACAAGCCCCTACACAACTGCCTCGACTCATCCTTCCGGCGACATTTAGCATATTTACATTCATTCTTGTTTCATTAGTTGTCAGACGGGCATCTACCTACACTATTAAGTAGTCGATGTTTATGACGCGGTATCAGATATCATTCTCATAGTGCTAACATTATACTCATCATGATTTTTTATGCATAAGAATATTCCGGTTTCACTAAGTTCTTCGTCATATCTGATAATATAGTTTTCCCCATCCGATAATCGACTAGCATAAGGAGCGACTCATTCAATTGTTTACTCGCTGATGATTATGAAATCCACAAACAACTTTAACACTCCATTCATCATTACTAGTTAACTTCACAATCGATTATCTTAATGTCAATCACATTTTTTCATTCCAAAGGCTCTTTCGATTCAAGGTCTAAGATTCGATCACTTATTCTTCAGATGCCTATAGCTGCTCCATCACGTCACATGCAAGGTAACTCTAGCTTTCTACTATCTCCTTTATCCGATCTTTGTATCACAATAACAAATCCGCTCTCTTTCCCACATTCCTGAGCCTCTCCATTCAATCAAAGCATCCCACTACAAAATATCCGGATAATAACAATTTATTAATTTCGATATGTCTTAAACAAATTACTCTAACTCTTCTTTAAAATATTAAAATTACCTCACATTACTAAATGCATCACCGAGTATCAACTAATTGTCGTGAAAGTGGCCGTGATGATCCAAATTCATCTCGCAAAAAATAAAATGCGCATTAAATTCATCAAATAACAATGTCCAAAGAAAACTCGCAAAAACAAAGAATCTTTTATCGCTCTTCTTTTGCATGTTTTTATGAGGAAAGAAGATTCCAGGGAAACTTTACATGTTTTTTATGAAATTGTTATTTAGTTACTATTAGTGTTGATTATTAATTGGATTGGCTAAGAAAACCCTCTCTCTGGATATGGGATTTTTATTAACTTGTATAGTGGGTTTACACACCTCAATTTGAATCATCGAGAGGTTCTTACGGATTTGTAACCGAAAAATCACAAATCCGCATTATCAACCGAAAATCACCCATCCGGATTTCCAAATCCGCATGTAACCGCTTATATTTCAATTTATCTGATATAACAAACTGAATATGTTCAACTACCTGATATAAATAAACTGAATATACTTCCTCAATTTACTTATATCACAACCGGATATATTTCATTTTAACGGAGCATCACAAATCCGTCATAATGAAACCATCCGATTTTGATATCCGGATGTGAGTGTGATCGGATTGTAAACAAATCCTAAGTAATTCCGCATTTCAATATCCGGAATAAGTTATGATATCCGGATTTTCGATTCCGGATTCAGTATATTATACGGAAAAAAATATGAACCTGAACTTCGTCTTCTTCCTTCTCCACCGTTTCAAAGCTAATTTCAACGCCATTCTCACTATTTTTCAACGCCATTCTCGCCTATTCTCACTATTTGTTTAAACGAACACACTTCGACATTAAATAAATCAAGGCAGAAGAAATGAGGAAGAAAAAAAGAGACGAAGACGCGACAGAGACTTCCCAATTGTGCTTTAAGGTAAATCGTGATTTATCTATGTTATTTTTAATGGGATGTATAGAGAAGAACATGGTATGTAAATGTAATTTCTTAAAATATTTGTTCTCGTTTAAAAAATGTTTTTTGAAAACATATAGAAAAATTATTTGTGTTATTTTGGATTAACTCCATATTTTCTTTTATTTTTCAGAATTAAAATAGTTTCCAAAAAATGGAAACTAAATAGGCTTTAATGCTATGCTTGGAACTATAATAGAGTACGAGGGAAATAAATATATATATATATATATATATATATATATATATATATATATATATATATATATATATATATATATATATATATATATATTTAGCTTGTTTAGTTTTTATCTTTGAAACTATATTTTTTACAATAGATTTTGAAAACAAAAATATGTTCTCTAAAAAGTGTTCCTATTCTATGATATTATTGTAAAACTATACACAAACAGGTATTAAGGCCCTCTTTATAGTTTTTGGAAAAGTGCTTTTTATACTAAAAAACAAAGATAATAAGGAAAATGTAAAACATATTTTATCAAATTATTCTTTATGAAAAGCACAAAAACACTAACTAAAACAATAGTAATAGTAATAGTTTTAAGAAAAAACCGATGTATTTTCAAAAATTATTCTAAAAAACAACTATTAAAAATAGAAACCAAACAACCCCTAAGGAAAATGATTCTCATATTTGGTTTCATCGTCAAAAATATAAAGTAAAATAAATATAATCAAAATTCCTCAAATTTTATGCATTTTTAAATTTCTTAGTCCTTACCCCTTATATAATAAAGAGAAAGTTGAATAAATATATAGAATTTATTTGAATGAGTAAAGGTGCAAAAAACCCTCAAATTTCCTCAATATCCTACTCTACACCTCAAACCTTTTGGGTCCAACAGTTCCACATGTTTTCGCCCGTAACTCAAATTAGCCCCTACCATAACTTTAGACATTAAATGTCAAAAACAACGTTACATTGGTTGTTGAACTAGCCATGTAAATAGCTAATGTGGTAATTTTTTGCCCTGATTACATTTAAAACTTGAGGGGCTACTAATTAAGGGAAATCAAAAGCCCTAATTTCATCTCTACCAATTTCTTCCAAAATACAACCTTCGAGACAAAGACAACCCTAGGTTTTGCTTCAATTCTTCAGCCCTCTCTAGTTTTGCTTCGACGGACCTTCCTTTCCGATTAAATATCGTTGGATAATTATGGTAGAACCTCAGCAGCTATCGAGAAATTTGGAAGTCGAATAAGGGTAATTTCTTCTTCCATTTGTAAATACGTTTTGTGTTGTGTTGGAACCTCACCTACTGTTTGAGTTATGTCTTACTCTTTCTGCATTTGTGTGTTGTTGTCTACTAGTTTCATGAATAATAACAAATAAATTTAATTGGGCCTGGGATGTTGAATTCCAGACGCCCCAACTCGGCACCCGGTGTCAAGTGAGAGTGTCATTTTTTTTTTCCTATTTACTATAAACTTATAAACTTTAAGCTTGTTCATTCATATAATGTTAAACATTTAACTTGTACTATATTTTGTAACAGCGGATTATAAAATATATACAAGCTCCATATATGAGTTGCTCAACATTTACAATATTTATATTAAGCTTACAAAAGAAACAAAAATATATATACATTAGACCAAAATGGTCTTCCAAATGGGTACCTAGTGATGCGCTGACTTTCTGATCACACGCGATTGCCTTGCCCTCTAGCTTTCTTCCTCGTACCTACACTGATGAAACACTCTTGCTGTTTATAGCTTAATGGGAATAATACTGTGATCTAATTCCCTAATAAGGATCATCTCACTTTAGACACATGCATATACTTATAAATAAATATAACATTTACATATATTTATCAATTTCTCTATATCTACTTTTTCATAACATGTTTCATTTCTTATCATATTTCATAAAATTTTTGTGTCATCTTACACTTTACTTATTGTTCTTGTAACCGTATACTATCATCACATAACAGTGTTATGTTTCTCATATCATATCATATATCATATACATCTCATTTGCGTATACGTGTCATTTGCTTTTATGTTTCATGTCTACATAAACCTTAGAAGTGGATACGAGAAAGAACTGTATGAACCCAAATGTATTATCATTGTACGAAACAACGATCTCGATCTGTATGACCCAAACAGGGCTGCTATAATGATCCATACGAGATCTATGTCATCGACCCAAACGAGGCCTTGATATCTATAAACTGTATGCTGCAGCAACTATATCCCTACAGGCATGCATATCTATCTAACTGTTTGATCATAAGTAAGCAATCGGTTTTATTATGTTTTCTTAACAATCTTTCAAGTATTTGAAAAAGATATCTCATATACATGAATAACTACTAATATCATGTATACTTATGAGATATTCATTATCAAATAATCTCTTATAACATTTAACTGTAATTTTTCATATAACAAAATTATACGTGTATTCTCTTTAGCTTTCATAACACATGTTATCATGATCATATTACTATGATGCATTATTTCATATAACAATACCTTTATATAACCTTTATACAATTTCAATTTCCATAACCAATTATGCCTGAACAATTTGAAGCAGCTCCTAAGTCCATTTTCGACTACAAATTTTGACCATGTAAACGAGATTGTTAGAGAAAGTGATCTTTTAAATCAATATACCCCTATGTCTTAAGTTTCTTATGGTTCAAACATCATGTCATTTGAACTTTTAATTTGGGAGATATGGTCTAAACATTCCAAACTGCTCCTAGATAATTTCCAGAAACAAAATCTGGAATTGTGTCCTATATTTGAAAATTTTATGGAAATGTTAAAGACATAATTTGACCATAATTTCTTCATGAAAGTTGTTATTCCATATGTCCATTTTGTACAGAAATTTGAATCATCTCATTTGGATGAGTATAACTCAAGTTATGTTTTAAAAATAACCCGACTATCTACCAAAGGGATTGTTCCAGATATGATTTTAGGGATATAATTGTTCTCTTACTTTGATGAATTTTTTGGGTTCAATGGGGTCCAAATTTGGATATACTTATTTCAGGGAGATTTGATATTCTAGATGTCTAGTTTACTCAAAAGTTTGAATCACTCAATTTAGATGAGTGAAACTCAACTTATGACTTAAATACCAAAACTGTTCCAAAACCCAAAACTGTATCAAAATTGACCCGAAAACAGAACCTCCATTTGACGAATTTTATGGGTACACTAGGGTCCAAATTTGGATATACTTATTTCATGGAGATTTGTTCTCCTATAAGTTTAGTTTACCCAAAAATTTAAATCACTTGATTTGGATGAGTGATGACCAAGTTATAGCTAAAATAAAAATATGGGTTTAAAAACGGATAGCATCTCCCCTAAAACCCAACATTTTTTCTATATAAATTTTTCCTCCATTAAGGACCACAACCAAACCAAACAACAATTCCAAACAAAGATTCTACACAAAAAGAGGTATTCCAAACCTCCAAACAATTATCCATATAAATCCATACACAATCCTACCAAAGTTCCATACAAACAATTCTATACACAAATTCATACCAAAATTCCTTACATATCCATACCTTTGCTTTTCTTTTCTCTTTCCTTCTTCCTTCTTCTCTTCTCTTCTTCTTCTTCTTCTTCTCCTTCTCTTCTATTTGCCTTATCCCAAAGGCCAAAAATGAGATATTTTGCCTTTCATTAATAAGGCCATGTTTGACCTTATACAATTTTGTATTACTTTTTGGGTTTTTGCTATTGGGTCATTTATTTTGCTATTATTTGCAAATCAATTTATTCATATTTCCACTTTAACTTATAATCTTCTTATCGTATAACCTTTGGGTCATAGATTGGTAAATTACCAATTTACCCTTGACTCTTGAATTAATTTCGGATTTTTGCTTATCTTATTTTTAGCATTAATTTTATTCTAGAAAAATATGTTTTTACTTTTATTAAACCCTAAACATGTTATAAAAATGTTAGGTTATAATTTGGGGTGTTAAGTAACTCTCCTCTTAAAAAGAATTTTGTCTCAAAATTCATACCCGAATCAAGAGTTGCGGGTATCAAGGGCCTCATAATGGGGCTTCCTGGGCCCCAAGTAGCCTTCGCCATGGTGTGTTGCTAGAGCACTTCTCTACTAATCAGATTTTACTTATTCCAATCGTCACCTCTCAGCCAAAAGAAATGACTTCATCATATGAAAAATCTACTTGTACTTCAGATCGGTAGTCCGCGCAACCCATCGAGCTGCATTCGAAGCATCGCATATTACGAAACACATCGTGTAATTCGGGGCTAACTCGAAGGAGGCCAATTGATAAGCCACATGGCTAATACGCCCGTAATCTCATATGACCTCATGGACCCTTGACTAACTTGCCTTTCTCGACTCAAGCCGTGAGAATTTTCTCCACTAACGATACCTTTAAGAAGACTCACTCTCCCACTCATATTCAATATCTCTCCTATTTAGATCGGGCATATGACTTTATCGGTCACTAGTCAGCCTTAACCTTGTCGGATAACTTGTACTTCTCTCTCTCTCAGATCTTTACTATGTTCGACCAATCACCTTATGCTCATTCAATCATCTAACATACTGTGGTTCTACATCTCCACTCATACAAAGCCCGCGGTGCCATGTCAATGCTTGGACGATAACTATTGTTATAGGAAAATTCTTTCAATGGAATATACTTATCCCAACTTCTAGGAAATTCCATGACATAACTCTGTTACTGCCTCGCTAATTTGTATCAATTCTCTAATCAGCCCATCCGCTTGCGTGGATGGAATGTCAGATCGAATTCACTCGTACCTAAGGCCGATCGTAATTTCTTCCGGAATTTCGATGTAAAACGCGAATATCTATTCGACACAATAGACAACGGTATACCATGCAATCGTACAATCTCTTTCACATATAGCTTAGCTAGTCGATTCATAGAATAGTCCATCCTCGACTCAAGATAAAATGCAATGACTTTGTGAGCTTATCAACTATCACCTGCATAGTCATGTTTCGCCAGGAGGTAACCCGACACAAAATCCATGATAATGTTATTTCCCCATTTCCATTAAGGAATTGGAAGGGGATTCAATAATCCCGCTGAACTTGAAATGTACTTTGACTTGGTCGATACATTAAACACTGACACGTATCACATCTCTTTCATTCCTTTCCACCAATAGTGTCAAGCTTCAAATCTCCGATACATTTTGTATTACCTCCAGGATGCATGGTAAACATCGTATTATGAGCCTAAATAACAACTTTTCTTTAGCTCTTTATCGTCTCGCCGACACATAACTGCTCGAAATATAAACTTCCACCTTCTTCATCGAAAAAAAAATTTGTTTTATCACCTTCTCCGATCATTTGTACCTTTTTCCGTGAATTCTACATCATTTTTCTCGTACTATCATCATTTGCTTTAAAATCGTTACGCTATTAATCGTAGCCTAATAAAGCTCTATCATCCGCTAATCTCCATTCACTATGTTGAAGTGACATTGTTGCCACCGGCTCTTCTCGCTAAGGCATCCGTTATCACATTAGCTTTTTTTGTGGTACCACAGCAACTACAATATTTTTGAATAACTCTAACCACCTCCGCCGCCTCAAATTTAATTATTTATGAGTCAGCAAATACTTGAAACTCTTAAGATCTCGTGTAAATTCTAAGATTTTCCTATATAAATAAAGCATCACTGAAGGCTTTCAAAGCAACATTACTACAACCAACTCTAAGTCATGCAGTGGATAATTTTGTTCATGTGGTTTAACTCGCTGATGCATAAGCCACTACTTTCCATCTTGCATTAATACATATCCTAAACCAATGCCTGAAGCATCACTGTATAAGGTGTACTCTTTTCCCAAGGTAGGTCATACACACTGTGCTTCAACCAAAGATTTCTTTCCAACTATCCAAACTATTCCGACATTTATCCCGACCACTCAAACTTTACTCCTTTCCCGGGCACTGGGTGATGGAGAAGCTATGACAGAAAACCTTTCACAACCCTATAATATCCACAGGCACAAGAAACTCCTCACCCTACACTTCAAGGCTGCCTGACCTACACCCGCCTCAATTTTTATAGTGGTCCACTTTATTCCCCTCGCTGACACACACATGCACCCCAGAAGAAAACTTTCTTTTAGCCAAAAGTCACACTTTATTCAGTTTAGCATATAACCTCTCTTTTCTTAATGTCTCAAAGACTATTCTCGATGTTGTTCATGTTCCTATATATCCTTAGAATACAATCGATCAATATAAAAACTATAACAAATTGATCCATAAGGCCTGAATACCTCTATTCATTAAATCCATAAATGCTACCGGAGTATTAGTCAAGAACCCAAATGTGGCATTACCAAAAACTCATAATGGCTATATCGAAGCTCTAAAATGCGCCTTCTAAGACATCGACATCTTTCACTCTTAATCGATAATACCTCGATCGCAGGGTCTATCTTCAAAAAAGACACCCGCCCCTTTAACCGGAGCAAAAAGATATTCACTCGTGCAATGGGCACTTGTTTTTCACTGTCACCTTGTTGATTTGTCGATAATCAATGCACATCCGTAGAGTGTCATCTTTCTTTTTCACAAACAAAACAGGTGCACCCCAGGGAGAAACATTGGGTCAGATTAACCCTTTATCCAAAAACTCTTGTAGTTGAATATTTAGCTCTTCAACTCCACTGAGCCATCCCGTATGGTGCCCTGTATGTGAGCTGACCCCGTAAAATCTCAATAGATAAATCCACCTCTCTCTTTTAGGTGGAATGCGCAATTTCTTCTGAAACACATTCGAAAATCTTCACAAACTGCACATTTTCCACCCCGTTTGACCTCTTTAGAGTCAAGAACCAAAGCCAAAAAAGGTCTATACATCCTTCTCAACAACCGTCGTGCTCAGATAGCCGAAATCACATCGACATCACACCAACACCATGTACTATCACTTCAAACCCCAGATCGTAACATCTAAGCACTACTATCTTTATCGCAATCAATTATAGCCTTATGTTTAGACAACCAATCCATTCCCAAAATCGTCAAACTCGAAATGGTAAAGGTTATCAACCCGAAAAGAAACTCTCTTGCTCAGATTACAATTAGACAATTTCAGACACGCCATTCACGCTAACATCAAACCCCAAATGGACCGGCCCACATGCATGTCATATGCTAATTGCTCGACCGTATCTTATCAAATACATAGTTCAATGCATGGCTACGAATGAGTGGATCTGTGGATCAATCAATGCATGCATCCTAATATCATAAAGAGAAAATATACCAGCCACACTCCTGGGAGCACATCAATCCTCACGAGCCCCATAGCATACACCATGCCTGCACAGAGGTATGTGATGATCCACTATCTCGCAGACTGCGGCCTCCCCATCCTCTATGCCGAACCCGCCACCTCGACTCCATACCTCGATCTCTCGCCAAGGTAGTGCAACCGATCTCCTCCGCTACTCTACAATTTCTATTATCCCTCGAATCTTCGAGACATCAGGCTTCAATGATCAGCACTTCCACACCTAAGCACCTCACAATAATCCGCACACACCCAAATGCCTTCTAATGCGCAATGAGGCATTCTAGAATTTCTCCATGTTCAACTCAAGCACCCCACCCGTACTAGGTGCTACATCGACCCTTCGTCTTCTCCTCTCGGCTAGGAACCATATTATGACTGAAATGAGACTCCCTATCTATTTTCTCCGAGGAGGAAGAATCTCCTCTAGAAAGCTTCCTCTTCTGAAATCTCTCTACTATTGCCTCTGCATTTCTCCCCACTCCCTTTACTGCCGCTTGAACCAACTCGATAGAAATTCCCATTTTGCCGGAGCATCACACAGTAATTAAATATCTTTTATGACTCATTTAGTCCATCTCAAACCGCTTACACCGAAATGCCTCAAGGAGGACTCCGATTCAAAGGCACTTGCTAAGATATTGTTAGCCTGGCGGCAATTTTATCGAGGTTTCCTCATGATAACAAACCAAGGCTATTGCTACCAATGGTTAAAACTCCTGAGCTCGAAAGTGGATGAGCTGGAAATTCGATTAAGCATCAAACAAGATATTTAAGTTTAAGATGACAATGATGTATTTATCAAGTTTCTTGAAGTGAAATTAAAATGACAAGTAACCAAAACTCCAAGCTTAGGAATCTATGTAAGATAAATGCATTGGTGCACTTTAAAGTATATTATCTTTTACATGCATATTCTTCATAACTCTGTTTTTGTGTCTAATTCGCATATCCTTTGAAAAACCTGTTCGAGCATAAACCTCTTCCTGCTTTTATACAATAAAAAACGCGTCAATTTAAACATCTAAGATTTAAAGCGTTTTAAAGAAAACATGAGAAAACCAATTTGCCTATTGTGTAAACCACCACCCTCCCTCTAGTTAGGTCATAGTTTCTCATATTCGACTTCGCATAATATCATAAAAATCATTTCAAGTGAATTTCATTATTTTATACGACATGCACGCTCTTTCAGATTCAAGTTTTCCTAATTCAAATATCCTAATAAGCTTTTAGTGGTCAAGAAACATTTCGATTGAACAAAATTAAAAATTTAAACAATTGATTGAAAATGGAAGCTGAGGAGACAAATAAAAATAAAAAATTTAGACACTTACATTGGAACAAAAGAAAGTTGAGACACCAAATAGGAAAATAAAATAGTTTAGATAATTTTAATTGATCATAATAGCTGATATATCAAATTTAAAAAATAAAAAAGTTTTAGACACCAAAATAGAAAAATGAGAATATAGTGTCAAGTAAAAACATCATTTATATAACTAACCTATTAAATTATCATATATTTAGAGAAGACTTAAGAATGAACATATAACTACACGACCAATTTATAAAAAAGATTAAAAAACCTTAGTCACCCTTTTTTTTCTATGCATATTTTTCTTTTTATTTTCTCACTTAATAAAATAGTTTTTCCAATAATATTTATGCGATTCGCTTTTATGTTGTCGATAATACTGCATTTCCTGGGTTTGTCGTCATTTGTAGTTTGGATTAAGCATTTCAGCCATATGATATGCATTATCTCATTATCTTCGCGCGACGCTTATCTCGTTACATTCATATATGAAACTGACTGGAGCAAACGAAGACATCAAATTGCTGTTGTGATGTTTAAGTTAATCGTCATGTATATTCTGTACTAATTATATTATCAAATCTAGATTTTATCGACTTATTATCTCATTAACCCTGATATATCGTTTCATCCATGATTCTTAGATCATCGATTTATCAAAGCTAATCGATAATATTTTTCCTTCTTTCAAAAACAAGATATTAGCTATAAAAATTTTCATTTTTGTTTCATCAAATATGATAATTAAAAGGAACATTGTCTTGTTTAAACTCTCTACTTTCATATGTATAGATATGATAAGTAAAAAGAAATATTATCTATATCAAATTTTAGATTGTTTTATGGTATTGCATTTTTAGAAATATAAGATAAGAAATGAATAATTACTTTTTAATGGAAATTTTTCAAAAATAATATTTAATTACTTATATCAAAATAAAATTATTTCAACTAGTAATTTTAAATATAAAAATTATTTTAAATAAATTTTGTAGTGTTTCTATGAAAAGACATCATTTAATGAATTAAATAAATGACGATAGGATATATATACATATAAGGATAATTTTGTAGTATTTTTCAACCTAAATATTTTTAATAATAATACACACAATATTGAAATGAGGATTACAAGATAACGGTTTTTATATCCGATCAATTTAAAAATCATAAATATAATTAATATAAAAGTATATAATACAAATGAGATACTATTTTTGGAAAAAAAATGGTATAGACAGTACAGTTCGTCTTTATATATAGTATAGCGTTGATTTTTAACAGCAAAAAATTAACTAAAAATATATTTAAAATGATAAAACAAGATTTAGAAAGCTTTTTAAAATATATATTTTTCCTTTTCTTGTAGGAGAAGGAAAGGTATAAATAAGGCCAGAGAGTGAGAAGATCAACACCCTCTTCCACTCCCCCTTCGTATCCTATCTCTCAGGGATTTCTGATTGATTGATTTACCCTCAACAATCAAGAATGCCTCTGTTTGATTTCCTCCTGTTCTCATCGTCATCCTCCGACTTTTCTCTCGTCTTCTTTTGGAATTAGAGTGATTGTTGGATTTAGGTCTGTCTTGATCAAGTGGTTTCTGGCATTCAAGATTCCAGAATTTGGTTTTGCTAATTGGATCTCAGAATTGGTTCTTATATATTTTTATTCAAGACTGTTCAGTTGTTCTTTAGATTATTATTTCAGATTATTGTAGGTTTATGCCTTCCGATTCCTTTCTTGGTAAAGACCCTCCTTTTAGGTTCTTATTTGTAATGAGTGGTTTCCCTGTTAAAGAGACCTTTTGGGAATTGGAAAGATCTGTCTGTTTGATTGCATCGCAATGTGGGTTGACTGTCTGATTTGTCATTGAACCTGCTGTCGCTGTTTATTGTTTCTTGGTTTAAGATCCATTTGGAACTGAAGGATCATATAATCTCAGACTTTGAGATCCGTTATTCATTGACTGGTGCTTATTTCAATGGAAACTTTTGGAAGGGTTTTCCCCTTGAAGGAGAGGATGATTTATTTGGCTGTCTTTTATGTTACATACAGTGATGGATGTCAAAAGGATTCAATACAAACCTCCAGTAAGAGCAGGTGGAGGACATGGGAAGAAAGGTGCTGTTTGCAGATATTGGCCCTTCATGTTGCAATACAGGAACCCATGGTTTGTGCATGGGGAAGTGCCAGCCTACCAACCATACCTATCACTGGAATGCGCATCCTTATCAGCAAACTTCAAATCAGGCTGTCTCATGCAGCCAGGCCTAATTCTAAGATGTCATCTGCCTTAATAAGGGAGGAGGTGGAACTACAACAGAGATGGCATGGACCAAGAACCTCTCCTCAACCTAAGCAATCACCCTCCTCCTTAATAAGTGCAGAGTATGGCGGAGTGAAAGTGGAACTGCAAATATTCACTTGAAAATTTTTTTGACTCTGGAGCCTCAAGATTCCATCCTTTCCTGACAAGCACAGGTGATGCAATTTCCCAGAAAGACACCCAGCAAAGTATGATACTGGGAACCATCAATAATGGAGATAAGCATGAAAATTTGACCCCAAGCCTCAAGAGCTGTCTTTCCTGACAAGCATGCGATGCAATTTCAAGAATGATTCCTGCAAAGTATGATTAATGGAGATGAGGGCCAATGCTTGTGAATCGCTGGTTCATGGGAGATGGGTTTTGGAAGATAGTCTAGCTTAAGGTATAAACAAGGTACTTGTTGTGTTGTGGTTAGAGATGCTTTTATTTTATTTTATTTTTTCCAATACATATTATCAGTTGTCTCTTAGTAATTGGCCTTTTGCCGCCAGGCTGTTACTGGGATCGCACTTCCACAAGGCTCAGATGTTCTATACAGGAAGTGGAGATGGTGTTTTTCGTGTTTGGGATTGTCATACTGACAGTGTGTTGTGGAGAGCTTTAATCTCGGTAGTGAAATTGGGTGTTTAATTATGATACTCATGGATTTTTATTGACTGGAGAAATCCCTTTGGTTGTCGAAGGTAATTTTCCATCATGGTTTATACTTAATAAAAAAGTTGTAAGCATGGTTTATTCCTTAAACCTTTTCACGGGATTAGTTGGAGTGCAATGAGGTATGCTCAATGGTGTTTGTGTTATGATTCTTGTGTGTCTGGAACACTGAGACTTCAGCTGAATACAGTTCCTTGAAGGACCAAAGGTCAAGTTTTTGCTTTGGAGACATCGATAAAGATATGCTTTTTTCTGGCATGCAGGTAACTAGCTACTTTTCCAACTGGACTGCTTTAATTTTCTAATTATGTTTTTCTTCTGTTCAAATTTATGTGATCAAGTGTGCTGCATCCCAACATTGTCTTCTGGCCGCCTACATTATCATCTTATTCTCTTTATATTTCTCCAAAACAAAAATGATTGCTTTAGTTCTCACCTTCCTTTTTGTTGTAGGATGGAAGCATATTGGCATAAAATACAATCCTGAAAAAAACCAACGCATTTCAATTTGTCACAACTTTGAAAGGTCAAGAGTTGTATGCGCTTTCACTAAAAGTGGGACGGCAGTCTCTGTATTCTGGGTCCATAGACAACACAATTCGAGTAAGTTAGTGTGATCAAGTTCTCTTCCATGTTAATACCCTTTGTTTGTGATGAGTAGTTTGTACAGATATCAGCCTGACTGCTGCTGATTGAGGTGTCAAAATTTGATATATAAACTCCATTCCAGTCTCACTCCTACTAGATTTACAGAATAGAAATGCAAGCATATAGCTTATTGGTGTCTTTACCCTTGAAGGACAGAAGTTACTAATTTATGATTCTAGATCCATATATTTTGATTCACAACAGTCATGAACATTTCAATATGAACTAATTTGGTAGAACACCTTGCCTATGCTAGTTGCATTTTAATTCTATTATTGTCTAATTGCTGTTTGTTCAATTATTTCGCAAATGTATGAATGATCATTTATTTATTTATTTTGTTTCCAGAGATGGGACCTAGACATTGCAGGTGTGTGTTCAGACACTAATTGGCCATAGTGCAGCCGTAACGTCTCTTCTTTTGCTGGGATAATTATTTATTATCATGTTCATTGACCAAACACCATGGGCTTGCTTTATTTCTAGTTATATATCGTTTATTGGGTCCCAAAACTATCAGCTGGGCTTTATTTTCTGATACTTTTGTCATGCAAGGCTTAATATACTAAAATGGTTGCTTGGAAGTCATCCATATGCATAAGGAAGAACATGTATGTATTTTATCCTTCCTTGTTGGATATTTCTTTCTCTCTTCGTCTTCTTTAATTAGGTCTTGCTCATGGGAATGGTATTTTTTTATGTCTGTATGTTTATACAAGAGAACATAGCCATAGCTTAGGCACCAATACACTTTCACCAAATACTGGAACCTTAGACCTTTGAAGAGCAGGGTTCCTGACCCTGAGAATGATTTAGAGTGCGTTTGACAGTGATTCTACTTGAAGTAGAGAGAATCACCTGTCAAGTATTTCTGCTTTTCATATTTTTAGAAGTGTTACCTGAATTTTTTTTTTTAAGAAAACACTTGTTAATTTTATGATCACTGTTGAAGGGCTTCTAGTCTGCAAAATTGGTGATGGAGCCTACTGATATTTAAAGGTCGGTCTTATTGTGAATAAAATTCTGCTTTGTTATGTATAATATAGGGGTGTGGTAGCACTGTTTGGAACAGATGATGCAGACAAGAAACCAATACTGTTAGTTTTGCAATGATAAATCTGTCCACCCTATATGAAGTCTACCTCTCTCACTAGCATATTGAATATTGTTTCCTTCATTTCTGATTGTGGGTTGTGGGTTTGCTTGGCCCAATTAATCACTCGTGTATTTATTTATTTATTGGGTGTAGTTTTAGGAGTGAGGGGCAAGATATATGGAAAAACAAGAAGTTAGGACGATGGAGTCAGGAGCAGTGGAGGGTCTATTTTTCACTGGTGAGGGAGCTGGAGGAGGAGGTGTTGCTGTAAGGAAGTGGCTGCAAGACAGACTGCTGAGAAAGATAGCCCACACACCGACCTCTCTCTCTCTCTCTCTGTACAGTCAGATTAGATTCTGCAGCAATAGAAAATGTTTATGTATATATATATATATATGAATAGAACAAATTGTAAAATCATTTGATTCATTCATTCGTCATTTGTTTATGTGGATTGCCTTTTTCTTTTCTGTTATCCTCCATTTCTGAATTTGATACAACTGGATAGGAATGGCAGTTTATAAAAAACAATTGGGTTTCCGACTGACTAGAATGACCAGTTTAAAAGAGAACTAATGCAGTGAGAAAGATTGCTTGTTTCAGTGTAGGTTGGATTTATTCAATATAAATCATCATCAAAACCCAATTTCTACTTCTTTTTTTAATTTTGTTTTAAAATATATATATATATATATATATTTCATGTCATAAATATCAAAAGCAAAGGTTGAAAGATTCATAAGATGTGGGAGTAGCAAGGAACAAGGAGGATTGCTGCCACCATACCACCTTTTAATTTTTCTTCTCACCCCTTTGCTTTGTTACTTTGATTTACCATTACTTATTATTGCTTTTTAACAATTTGAAGTATTAGAAATGTGTCCAAAATTCAGTGTAAAACTCAAACATAAAAGAAATTTTATATTTGTTGAAAAATAAATGAAGAAAAAGTAAAGAAAAAAAATTCAAAGCTTAGAAATTATTATTGTATATTATTTTGAAATTTATTTAGTTTGTTTTAAATTTTTATATACGTTTTAGATAATTTTAAAATAAATATTTTTTCAACTAATTGGAATTAAAATTGATTCTTTGGGTGATACTTTACATAATGAAAAAAAATGATAAAATCACTTTTGTTAATATCTCTATATTCCTATAAATAAAGATTTAAAGGGAAGAAACCAAAGAAATGAGAAATAGTTTCATAACTAAATAATTATTTTTGCACACTTCTTAAAATTAATTTTAATTTTTTTAAACTGTATACAAATTTAAAATTACATGAATTTTTAATTAGTTTTAGTTACATATGGTTTTATTTCGTAGCTTTAATAATAAACAAGATTTTAACTAATTCCTTTTCATGTTCCTAATATTCTTCAAGAGAAAAATAAATAAAATTATAAATGTAATTAAAATTTTTGGTATTATACTCATTAATTTAATCTTACTTTAATTTACATTATTATTAAATGTATAAAAGAAACAAAGATTAGGCGATGATTTATAATGACTTTGTGAAAGCATTATACTTTAAGGAGATTATGACGACACAAAACTCGATTTTTCATCGTTTTGTAGTTTTATTTTTGTAATTTTCTTGCTTCTTCATTTTTGTTTTAGTGTACGTGTCATGTACTAATAGATCATTGTGCCAACATCCCATTATATTGATCCAGTTGGCCCATTCAAATAATAATTTTTAAAATAAATTCAAACACGAACTTTTTCATATTCTTAAAAACAAAAAACTAAGGATTTGTTTGGTCCTTTTTAAAAAAAATATGTTATTGAGACCAATTTTTTATAACATAGAGAATATTATTTTGTCGTTCTCTAAAAATTGTTTTTATTATCTAAATTTAATGCATTTATGTTTTTTAAAAGAACTATAATAAAATATATTCAATGTGTCCAGAACAAAAAATAGTTTTTAAAAATAGTAAACAATCGTGTCCTAACATTTCTAAATTTTAAAATAGTAAACTCATAATCATAAAAAAAAAAATTATAATTATTAGATATATTTAAAGGGAACAAAATGAATTGAGATATTTGAGGGAAAAATGAAGGAAGGTGGCAGCAATAACCTGTTACCTAGTTGCTTAATTTGTTACTTACTATATATGGTTGTGATATCGGTGGTAGCAAAAACCATGACAAAAACTTCATCACTTAATATAATCTTTGTTATCATATTAAAACAGTTTAATTTCTCATTACACTACTTCAAGGAGTACTAAAATTAAAAAAAAAAAAAAAAAGGGATAGATTATATGATTAATATGAATAACATATTTCCTTTTGGATTCTTCTAATTCATGCTTTATGATTTATGAACATCTTATCAAAAAGAAAATGGTATGAATCTCGAGTTGTTAATACTACACTTAGCTCACCTAAAATGAGCTTCTCTATGCTTTTAAAGAGATAACATTTATTCGAGATCCAACCAAGGTAAGTTCATCAATAATAGTTTGGATAAATGTCATCTATTCTATAATAGATTTATTTAATTTCTGCCGTGGTTTGGCTTAATGTCTCTTAATTAAGTCCTAAGATCTTGTGGTTTTCGATTTGTTGGCATACATGACATGCAATTGAGGCTATCTAATACGATCCCACATCGGTTATACACGAGAGTGTGAAGTGGTACTTAAATTTGAAAGGTTCTCCCACTTATCAAGTCAGTCTTTTGGGTTGGACTTGCCAATTGGGCTTGATGCCATATCATTGATGCTTTCATTGATAGCCGATGTGTAGAGGGAGAGGGTTACCCGAGAAAACTCGATAATTTCCAATTTTTGTTGAAAATTAAAAAACCCATATGGGTGTCTTGTGAGATGTGGAGAGAGAAAATGAAAAGTATTCCTTAATAATTAATATCATTAATTGTTAATTGTATGCCTTCAATAAGAGAAGACCAAGACATTTAGAAGGGAAAAAATGAAAGGCTTCCTTATTAATGAATATTATTAATATTAAAGTTTAGATTAAAAAATTTTAAATTAAACTATTGTGCAAATCTTAATAATTAAACCATTTAAAAATACATAAATGAAATTCCTTAAATTTATATATAGTAATTTTTTTTTAGAATATTTTAAATATAAATAAAATATAAAAAGTTAGATATATTAACGTTTAACCTATTATTTTGTAAAAATAATAAAGAATTTTAATGTTTTTTCTTAAATCTAATTGAAATTATCATTTTTATACTTCTTTTTTAAAATAATTTTTATATATAAATTGAATATATTTTTAAATTTTGAATAATTTATAAATACCAATATATCTCTATGATATATTCGTGAAATCAAAATATTGATATATTCGTCAAAATCGATATTTTTATCATTGCCCTTATGTAGTTTTGCCTTGGTCATAGTAGCATGGTAAGGAAATGTTGTCTTGGTATTTCTAGACTTAAAATAAGTGATTAGGTTTTTTTTTTTTTTTTAACATTCACTTCATTTTGAGTTTTGAACTTTTGAAAATTTAAAATGGTAATAGTTGAGACATCGTTCTTGAAATGATGTGATTTTTGACGGGAGAATCTATATATAGATTTCGAGTCCTCTCTTGCTGCTCCACTTGATATTTTTCAAATTTCCATCGTACTGTGAGAGTAAAGCAAGAGAACGATATAAACAAAGTTATACGGGTTGGTTCTTTTATAGTCCAGAGTTTCAAACATCAATAGTCGTAGGTAAGATCTCGTTTTATTTATGTTTCTCGAGTGTTT
Source organism: Tetrastigma voinierianum (assembly GCA_016808115.1). Lineage (NCBI taxonomy): Eukaryota > Viridiplantae > Streptophyta > Magnoliopsida > Vitales > Vitaceae > Tetrastigma > Tetrastigma voinierianum. The sequence goes on along the minus strand of JAEQBH010004987.1, from coordinate 190,881 downwards.
CAGGGACGAGGCCGAGGCTATCAGGGCCAAGGCAAGACCAAGGTTCCTACCTAGTCAGGACCGATGATATCTTTCCATTGCTAACAACCCGGACATCTGAGACATGATTGTCCCTAGAGGTAGGGATCCCAGGGTTTTAGGACAGTGAAGTCCTAGTCATCCGTGGATGCACGCATTACCGATTTATTCCTCCACACCCAAGGGTCGAGGAATCCAAAGATCAAGCCCTGTGAGTATCGCACATGCTTTGTTACACAAACAGGCCAGAGGGGCCAGATTATGGGCCGAGGCAGAGGACAAGGCTCACAGGCCAGGACATTAGGGACCCAAGGGCGTGTCTACGTCATCATACCACCTAATGAGCCTGCAGATCAGTCAGTTATACAAGGTACGTTTATGTTATCTCGCCTATGGGCAAGGGTATTATTTGATTCCGGTACATCGCATTCATTCATCGCTGCATCATGAGAATTGGCCGAGGCTGAGACTTCGAGAAGCCCCAGACAAGGAGTTCTCCCTTAGGACTAGGTGAGTGTATATGATATGTCGGGCTGGGGGAGCCAGGAGATCTCTCTCGGGATTCTACCTTGACCTAAGGGTCATGGACATGCTCGAGTTTGACGTCATCCTCGATGGACTGTTGATCTCAAGATACCGAGTCGTCATCGATCAGGAGCAGGAGGCTATCGCTCACACACAAGACTCCGCATCGTGTTGCGTTTTAGGGGGACAAGCACGATGTTTTGCCCTAGACCGTATGACTCTGTGGCAGGGAGGTGTGGACAAGGCGTCGTGACAATTGGGATGGGTCGCTAGCTAGCCTTACCCTCGGACGAGGCAAGACAGACTGATCTACCTGGGTAAAGGTGAGTACAAGGATGCCTTCCGATGAGCTACTGTGAATACCTCCCATAGAGGGATGTAGACTTCAGATGGGATCTCTACACCGGGCACGTCGCCTATCTCTATGACTTTGCATAGAATGACACTAGTTGAGTTGTAGGAACTCAAGGTCTAGATACAGGAGTTGTTGGACAAGGGTTTTATTAGACCAAGCACTTCACCGTGGGGCGCTCCATTTCTGTTTGCGAAGAAGAAAGACAAGACCCTTCGACTGTGCATTGATTACCGACAGTTGAATAAGGTTACGATCAAGAACTCCAAGATCCCCACTTTGTGATTGATGACTTGTTTATCGCTGAGGAGGGCTAGTCTACTTTAAGATAGATCTTCGCACCAGATACCATTAGTTGAGAGTTATGGAGACTGATATCCCTAAGACAGCGTTCAGGACGTGGTATGAGCACTTTGAGTTCACGGTGATGCCCTTCGGATTGACGAATGCGCCAGTAGCATTCATGGATCTCATATATAGGGTATTCCAACCCTATTTAGATCAGTTCATTGTGGTCTTTGTAGACGACATTTTGATCTACTCCGCCTTGAGTGAGTGAGCACTGTGATCATTTTGAGGGTCAGCCTTACAGCTTTCTGAGGGACCACGCCACGCCAAGTTCAACACGTGGCGCGAAGCCGCCATCAAGTGAGATTCTCGGGGACGAAGTGTCAACTTGTATGCAGTTAGTGGACCTCGAGAAGGCTGAGGCTGCATTAATTGGGAGAGGTCTGAGTCACTCTTCGAGATACGCACTTGATCATGTATTACGTGAGGTTCATCGAGGATTTCTTCCAATTATAAAGACCGCCATTTGATCAACTTATGGGAGGTCAAGTTCGAGTGGAATGACCTGTGTGAGAAGGCATTCCAGGAATTGAAGAGGAGGCTTACTTCAGCTCCTATTCTGATAGTCCCGGAGAGGGGACAGAGGTACACAGTGTATTATGATGCCTCGAAGGACGGACTAGGATGCGTTTTGATGCAATCCGGGAGGGTAGTAGCTTATGGTTCCCACTAGTTGAAGAATCATGAGCAGAATTACCCCACACACGACATGGAGTTGGCGGCCATAGTCTTCGCCTTGAAGATTTGGCGCCACTACCTATACGGTGAGTAGTTTGAAGTGTATTCAGACCACAAAAGTCTGAAATACATATTCACGCAGCAGAACCTCAAAATGAGGTAACGCAGGTGGATGGAGTTCTTAGAGGACTATGACTTCACTTTGCATTACCATCCTGGTAAGGCAAATGTCGTGGTTGACGCACTCAGTCGAAAGTCATAGGGAATATTGGCTAGTATAGCTTCCCGGGAGTGGCAGATGCTCGAGACTGTGGGGCAGTTTAGGCTATAGTATAGTGAGTGGGCTCAAGGTATGTTGGGAGTCCCAGTGGGCTGCGCCGTCCTATTGGCCCAGTGATTGAGTCTGAGGGCGGGACGTAGAGATAGTGTCACGGTAGGGACCAAGTGCAGGTATTCAGTGCGGTGTGAAAATTTGACCATTCACACGTATGGTAGTCTTCGGTATTTGGGACAGGTAGTGGTTCCTCAATCGACATATATGAGAGGGGAGATCCTCAGGGAGTTCCATTGCCCCCGATTTGTTGGGCATCCAAGTGGCACGAAGATGTCGCAAGAAATCTTCGTCGCCCCAATCTTCACGGAATGGGATGAAGGGACATGTTGGGGACTTTGTTGAAAGATGCCTCCGCGTGTCAGGTTAAAGGAATTTGATATTAAACGGTAATTTACTCCGACCATTGGAGGTGGTTGAGTGGAAGTGGGAGCATGTCACGATGGATTTTGTGACCCACTTGCCATGGACACCGCGGAGGCATGATACAGTACGGGGGATAGTGGACCGACTCACTAAGTCGACACATTTTCTAGCTGTGCGGATGACCTTCATATTGGAGGAATTCTGCTGGTTGTATATCCGAGAGATTGTCTAGCTACATGGAGTGTCAATGTCTATAGTGTCGGATAAGGATCCCAGATTTACGGTGCACTTTTGGAAGAGCTTCCAAAAGGCCATGGGGACGCGGTTGATGATGAGCATCGCCTTTCACCCATAGACAAATGGTCAGTCGGAGATGACCATACAGGTTTTGGAGGACATGCTATGAGCATGTGTCTTAGATTATAAGGGTAGCTGGGAGGAGCACTTGCCCTTGAGTGGAGTGCTTCTAGCCGACACTTATTGGGGGTATCTGAAATGGCACCTATGAGGTCTTGTGGGAGGCCATGCAGATCATAGATTCTTCGAGCAGTGGGATAGAGAGCTCCATCACTGGTCGGATCTTGTAGAACACCTCGAGGAGGAAGGTGAGTCACGATCACGGCGGTGTCTTCTCACGGCTCAAAGTCGGCCGGAAGGCTACGTCGGCCGACGGTACGTCGAGGCTAGAGTTTGGGGTGGGAAGTCGTCTTGCTGAAGGTGATGCAGAGAGGTGGTCGGGTTAGCGAAAGGGAAGGTGTCGGCCCAGGGTATATTGGACCCTTCGAGATACTCGAGAGAGTGGGCACAGTGGCGTATCGGTTGGCATTACCGCCTAGCATGTCAGGTGTTCACGAGGTGTTCCACATCTCTATGCTCCGAACGTATACTCTAAATCGGCTCATGTCTTGGATTAGGGGAGAGATTTTGTTAACACGGATGGGACCTTAGGAGGGACCCGATGCGAGATCATGGATAAGCGGGACCGAGGTTTTGCGATGCAAGGCCAGTGCGGTACGAGAATGAAAGTGATGTGGCAGCTGCAGGTGGAAAGAGGAGGCATCGTGGGAGTGCAAGGACATGATGTGGGCCACCTGTCCCTTCTTGTTTAGGGATGAAGGTAAGGGGTTTAGCCGCTTAGCAATTAAATGACTAGTTTACCTGCATGAAGTTAAGTACATTGAATCGTGCATGTGTTCTGGTGTGAATGTGTGTGGAATTTCAGGATGAAATTCTTTTAAGGGGGGAATAATGTAAAACCCGAGAAAATTCAATTTTTTTGAAAAATGGTATGATAGTAATTCAGGTTGAAAATCCAGAATTTTCTTAGATCTCGGAATGACGAAACGGACTTCACCGTTGGAATCGTCTCGCGAAATCTAGCTACCTTGTTCGTTGAATTCTACAGACGATCGCATTCCGTTTTCAAGGCACGAGAGTAGCGAGTGACACTTGGCACTTGTTTGGAGGAGCTTACATTGGCGCGTGTCGGAATGGAGAAACAAGTCAAACACAAGTCTAAGTGGGACCATATTGTGACATGTGTCACCACTTGTTAGGAAAATCGAGGATTATGGATAAGAGGATAGGAAATCCCGAGGAACTGATGGGAGAGTGACATGTGGCAAGATGAGGCCTCCCACTTGACTTTGGACCAAAAAATTCGGTGGAGAAGGAAATTGGTGGGAGAAAAGAAATAAAAGAAAGAGAAAGGAGAAGAAGAGATATGAGAGAGGAACAAACCTCTCTGGTTTTCCGGCCGATCGGAGGCCGAGTCGGTTCCGTCAGACAGAAGGGAAGTTGTGCCGTGACAGGCTTGGTAGAGGCAGGAATCGGGAGTTTCAACAAACTCCAAGAGGTAGGGGTTTTCTCCTACTGAGTTTATTTTTGGTCTAAGAGCCATTCTAATGGCATGAGGTGTTTTAAGTAGGGAGCGGTAATGCGATTGATCCCAAAATTTTGCTGAATGCTAAATTTTTAGGACTTTTTTGGGCGATCCCGGGGCCCGATTTCTTGACTAGCTATTGGTCCGTGTGTCACGGTTTTATGTGTTATTGCTGAAAAATGAATAACATGTTGGTTGTGTGTAAATTATGTTATTATATGTGTATATGATACAATAACATGAATTGGCATGAAAATGGCATTTTGAAATTCATATGCATGGGGACACCGTAGAGTATTAGGTGTGAGTGTATGACATGGTTTTTGGAGAAATTATATCGAAGGGTTGTCCACAAAACTATTTATCGGAGTATGACCACTAAATTATATCAGAGGGTTGACTAATAAATTTTGAAATCGAAAATTGTCCAATGAGCTTTCAAAGACAAAAATCTTTTGTTTTGGGAACAATTTTTCATACATGACAAATGCATGTGTGAGGGAGTGAGGACTCGAGGCATGGGGCATGACATGTAGACATTCGAGTAGGAATGTGCATAATTTTACTTAAATGTGTGTGTTTTTGTCATTGCATGAGCACTTAGGTGGGGAGTAGCCCTAGTAGGAAAAATTCAACTACTGGGCATTGCTTATCGCGTCGTGGGAAAAATATTTTCAGGTACTGATGGTGCGCCGAGGGATGAAGCTCACCCAAGACTTCAATTATGAAGAAAAGGCCATATTGGCTTTGTTTTTGTGTTTTGTAAAGTCTGGGTAGAAAACCCAGTTTCTGTGTGTGTAAGGAACAAAGAGTTGTAATTAAACTCATTTTAGAGGATTAATTCATTTGGAAAGTTTTTCAGGCTTCCTATGGTCTTTGTAATAACAAGGCTAATTTATATTGAATTTAGGGTGTTTTGGAAAAGGAAAAAAAAAAAAAAACTGGAGGTGTAGGAGGAGGGGACTAGGAGTACTACCCATTTGGAATCCCTACGATACCGACGGAGAAATTCTATCGCAACATGGTTTCTTTAACCACATTGACGGGCTGTAAGCACGTGGTGTGTAAAATATGCACTATCTGTGTGAAGTGCAGCGTTGCCTCAGTAATATAATTGTACTAGTGTCTGATATCGATCCAGGGAAAGATAAATTGACTACAGTTTTGCTTTTGAGACAATGTCTGAATGAATGATTCTAGGATGGGTTTAAATACGGCCTTAACTAAAATGTTGGTTTTGGTGAATTGATAATGGGAACCTGAGGTTAAATCTCCCCCACAATACATTCGATGGATTATTAACTAAAGATATTTGTTATTAGTTGTTTATAATATATCAATGGCGAAATTGTTGATCTTACCTCCCGAGATATCCTCTCGAGGTATATTACTTTATTTCGTGAATAGAATCAGTATATCTACATCTCGACTCGGTATTCGAAATGCTTAATGTTGACCCAAGCCACCTTGAGTTGGAATATCTCTATTACAGAGATCCCATTCAAAGGCTACTCTACCCCGAATCCTGAATACCCTCGTCTCTCGAATCTCGGATCTTGATGTAAGTATGTTAATATTGGCCGGATATTATCATATAGTGCTTATGCGAGGAATAGAGCAGATGTGATAAATTAACAACAATTGATTAACATGAAAGGTTAAATTCTAATCCATTGTCTGTGACAGGGTTTGATGTAACCCTAGAAAGAGATTTAGAACATCATGAAGGAAAGAAATAATACATGTAATATGAAGAATATCCTCATGTGATCTAAATGATAATCAAAGCGATAAGGAAAACTAATACAGATTGAGAGATCATGAAGTACGTATTTGCAAGGTTCTCAATCCGTCTCTCTGGCCGCACATTCTTCCATGCCCTAGAATCCCGAGCCCCCTCGCATTTGATGATGAGATGCAGAATTTTGAGCTGGCGTCGCGACGTGATGGCGTGTCGCTGACGTGGAGGTTTTGTCGCGGCGTGGGGGCGTCGCGCGGCGTGGGTGAAGTTGACTTACGTAATAGTTGACCTCCCGCGTGTCGTGACTTGGTGACGTCGCGACGTGGAGACGTCGCGACGTGGCAGTGCTTCCTTGTCTACCCCTTATTGCTCCAAAAAGCTTCCAAAAGATGTTCTTCTTGCCTCGTAGGCTTTGTATTTCAAAATAAACACTTAATGAGATCTAACACGAAAACTATATAAATAATGCCAAAACAACGCATGAAAATGAGAGGCGGCGAGTGTAATACAGTGTTTAAGCACTCATCACACCCCCAAAACTTAATTTCTTGCTTGTCCCCAAGCAGAACTGACTCTAAACGAGGACACACACACTCGACACCATGCAAGCTAACACTAAGACAATGTGTACTCATCTTGAAAAATAATGGATCAATTTGGACTAATTCGCATACTGATGTTTTAACAAGTGTTATTGAAAGCATACATATACTTGACTTTGGTAACCGAGTTGAAGTAGGTGAAGCCCGACTAGTGCATCAACTCCCATGGTAGTCGATAAGCCATTCCCAAAACCCCTATGTGCTCATGGTGGATGGCCTCGAATATCTTAGGTCGGAAGTACCCCCGAACTTAAGTTCAGCTTACCTATTAGGAAGAAGCGAACTAAACAAGGATACGAACACCTATTTATTCAGCGACAACAAAACTAGAAATTTCTATGTAACAAAAGCAAAAAGGAAAAGAACCTAGTGCCAAAAGCGGTTTAGTTAAGTGTCCACTGTAGCGGGGTTCCGTGACTCCCCACCCCGATTGGTTAGGAGCACCGGGCATTGATTCCTTCAAACTTCACCAGGAACACTCAGCGAACTCAATGGCCTAGGTTGCGTGAGCGATCAAATATACATCCCATGTAGCGGGCGGTGAAGTCAATGACTCCGACCGGAGTTAACCGGGGCATTAGGCTTTGATAGGCCCCTCGGGCGTATAGGGATTAGGTGGATGATCCGACATTCTTATACTTATACCTATTTTTATCATTTTTCTTTTCTTTTCTTTTTTTTTTTTTTTCTTTATCCTATTGTTTTTTGTATTTTCTCTTTTTGGTTGGGGCTCAATGGCAATCCTCTTTTTCATTAAATTGTCCTATCACTTGAATGGTTCGAATCTCCCTAGGTTGGTTGAACTTTGAGTGGTTGTTCGACCTCACATGTACTCGAGTCTTAATGTGTGTGTGCGATAGGGTCTTTGAGAGTGGTGTCTTGCCTGCCGGAATTAGTTCTTGGCCCTTTTCATTTATTCAACCTAATTACCCAGAGTATCACGCGACTATATGCCTCGAACACTTCTATAGTGCAATCAATCCAAATGATCCTCAATTTTCAGGGACATACATGTATGCAACTATCACTATATGCAAAATGAGGATGTATGCAACAACTAACAAATGATTCATCAATCATAAGCAAAAAAAAAAAACAATGCACAAAAAACTCAAACAAGACCAAAACTCAAACAATACCTAAACACTATTTACAGATGCATGCAGTACTAAAATAAAACCTGACTCATATCGAACAACTAAAAATGCTATAAACTACTAACACCAAAACAATGGAAACAAAACAGCTAGAAATAAAACATAACAAAATACCCCTCCCCCAAACAAAAGATCCAGTGTCCCACTGGTAATATAAAAATATAGAAGGTAAGGGTACTCCCCTGGAGATCACTGGAGCGATTGGCGGTGGTAAGTGGAATGCATGAAGCTACTTGTGGCCCAGCTTTGCATAACTGCTTCTTCTTGAGATGTCTTTGAGGGTGGCGGGAAACGGTGTGCATGTCAGCACGTAGCGCCTCCATGTCCTGAGTAACGAGGACTCGGTGCTCCTGGGTCTCATCCCAGAATGCGTCAAAACGCTCGGTGGTGAGACACTTAGGGTCCTCGATATCGGGGAAGGGTAGGAGGACGATACTTTGGCTGTGAGGTGGAGATGGTGGAGTCGAGGCCGGAGTGCGGCCCGATGTCCTCTGGGTGTCACCCGAGGAATCCATAGCGAGCCACATGGTGGGCTCGTCCTGGGTCCACGAGGGCTCATGGCCGTCATAGACTCCCTCGAGGTTGCGGGGACACAGTGTGTCGAACCCCCGGCCAATATGGCCTTGATAGGATGAAGCCGGGGCCTGTGTCGTCAAGGGCACCAGGCTTGCACCTCAATGGGATCGAAAAGGGTGCTTGGGTTTATTTTAAAGCTCCGGTTATGGAGGATAGCATCCTCGATAGCAGATAACATAGCGTCAAATGGTATATCACGTAAAATGGCTTAGTTGAGCAAGGAGCGGGCGGTCGCCTCACACACACATTCGTCGTCGGTATAAGACGCGAAGTGATAAAGTGATGCCACACCTTAGGAATGTAGGCCAAATGCTTGGCCTTGAAATTTACTGCGTGACCCGCGCTATTGATCCGCCACTCACCCTGACCTTTGGTCAACACGCGGATGACCTCACAGTGATCGGGGTGCTTTCGGAGGCGATCGAGGCCGTGGGATATGCTCGAGGCCATGCTATTGATCGACTCCGCTGAAGTCGACAATACACCTCGCTGCGACCTTTTTGAGGGCGTGGGATCAGGTTGGCGTAGAATTCCGAACTAGCTCATGGCGGTGGGCGAGGGGGTTGTACGAGCCTTGACCGCAGCGCAGATGGTTTTCTAAAAAATCTTCGAGGTGGTGAAACCCCTTCCTGCTTAATGAAGGATCGGTTTGCAAATTATGCTGGCCGATCGGCGTCTGCGTTTACAAAGCGCTGGCGTCGGCGAAGTCGGGGCCTCAGCGGCCCGACTCCGTAGCCGGGTAGTTTAGAAACACCCAGGACCATCTTTAATCTAGACAAAACTGAGCTTTTTGTGTGCAGTACACACTAAGGGGACTCAAAAGCTTCACTTAAGGGCTTGCTTACTGACCCAAATATGACTCCAAAGTAACTCTAAAGAACCTAGTTAACCAGAAATGAAGACCTCACAAAGGACTCTAGACTAAATAGAAAACACTTGAAAATAAACCTAGTCTAATGTACTAGCCCAGGAATGGATGGAGTGGTGGGAAAAGGCCACTATGATCGAAACTAGCTCTGATGGGTGACTTACGATGGAGTTTGAGAGCAAGATAGAGGGTCCCAGCCGGTGAGAACCACCCAGGCTTGGGACTCACTGGCGCCGTGGCGAGGAGGGCTAGGGTTTTAGGGGAGAGGTTTGTGCGAATGAAGGCGAAAAATGGCTATTCGGGTTTAAAACCGATCTCACGTCGCGGCGTGCGAAGCCCGCGATCGGCGTGACGGCGTGACTAGGCGGCGTGCGGCGTGTGGAACAGCGTCGCGACATAAGCGAAGACAACGCAAATGGCGATCGCGACGTGCGGGACCACGTCGCGACGTGGCGAGTTAATGACTGTGGCGTGTGACGTGAAGAGCCGCGTCGCGGCGTGACGGAGGAGCCTCATAAAATGGCGTCGCGGCGGTGAGAATACGTCGCTGACGTGGCCAGTGTTAAAGCGACGTCGCGGCGTGAAAAATCAAGCGTCGCGACGTGTGGAAGATGAAATTTTGGCGTCGCGGCGTGAAATCACCGCGTCGCGGCGTGGCGAAACTTCAAATGGCGTGCTGACGTGAAGCCTCCCGCGTCGCGGCGTGGCGAAAACCCGAAAATGGCGTCGCGACGTGAAATCTCGCGTCGTGACGTGCGTGGCGAAAAAGTCTCCCAAGATAAATTATATACGAAAACCTCGATTTTTAGAGAACTTCCCTTGTAAGCTTCCACTTTGGGACTTTGAACCTCTGAGTCTGGGACCTACACCTCAGTCTCCTGCTGATTAAACCAACAAGCGAGAAACAACGATCATGGATACGGCTAACATTCAAAAATTTAAAGCAACAATAGGCGTAAGCAAAAAAAAAAAAAAAAAAAAAAAAAAAAAAAAGTTTTAGAAAACTTGGGTTTGCCTCAGAAGCGCTATGTTTAATGGTGCTTTCGGCGACCACAGATCTCGAGTGTGCGATATTCGTAGAAGAAAGTGGGAAATTTTTTACGCGTCTCCTTTTAGTGTGTACACCCCATGTTCAAGGTGGATGAAATACTCTTCTGTACATGCCCTTGCCCTTCTCAGTGTCTTGTTGTGCAAGAAGCGGTTTATCCCTGAAATTTTTTCTCATGTCGCCTTCGAAATCTACGTATGCGAGGTTAGAGATATCTTCGAGTTGGATCGTCGTGCGGATGCTTCATGGGGAATTTGGAATACATGGAAAACGATCTCTTCTCCTTGGACTCTTAGTTTGAGTTCGCCTTCTTGCACATTGATTTGAGCTTTTCCGGTGGCTAGGAAGGGATTCTAGAAGTATAATTGGGCGGGTCGATCTTCCTTATGTCTAGAATGGCCAGTCTCTTTGGGAAGAGCAATTTACCAACTTTTACTAGGTTTCGATTATACCCGAGGATGTTGATAAGACCTACTTGAGGTTACCGGCCCCGATTGTGGTCGATTTTGGTTCTCCCAACTTAAGCCTTTTAAACATTGAGAGTGGCATCAAGTTGATGCTGCTCAGGGAATCACATAATGCTTTGGGATACTCGGTTCCCTAGAGAATGGTATATAGAATTGCCGGATCTTGGTTTGGAAGCTTCTTTGCGGGATGGCCTTTGCATTGGAGTTAAGGCAATGACCCATACTCTTCAATTTCTTCTTGCTTGCGAGATCTTTTCATGAATTTCACATAACTTGGCATATTTTCTAATGCTTCCAAAAATGGTATATTAATATGTAGTTTCTTGAAGACGTCAAGAAACTTTGCGAACTGCTTTTCCAATTTACCTTTCTTCAACCTGCGAAGTGGGATTGGTATAGCGGAGTTCTTCTGTTTTTATGCGTTTAATTATTTCATACTGACTTTATTATCTTTGACTGCTATACGTATCTGAGGTTGCTTGGTTTGAATCTGGTCTTTTGGGATGCTTTGTTCTTGCTCTTTAGTTTTCAATTCTCTTACTGCTAGTGGCGGCTTTGGGATTTCCAACTCTTTTCCACTCCTTAGAGTGATAGCCTTGCAGTATTCTTTCCCTTCTCCTCTAGGGTTTGCCTCTGAATTGCTTGGTAGTGAACCCTGTTGCCTTTCCGTAAGTAAGCTTGCCATTTGGCCCATTTGACGCCTCCAAACTCCTTAGGCATCTTTGGCAGTTGTTCGCCAGGTTGCTGGCTGCTGCGTGTTAAGCCTTGGTTTTCATTCATGAAGGCGAGAATGGGAGGTCATCGACCGTACGAGAACGCTCTAAGTCCGTCTTTCTCGGGAGGTGGTTCGTTATCCGGGTTTGATGGCAAATTGTTACGATTATTCCGCCATCCATACCCTTGGTTATTACGATTGTCATAGCGATTGTTCGCCACCCTTGGCCTGAGTGCAGTTGCATTGGCTGTTTCCCCCATACGGTCCTTTGCGGTTGTGGTGATTCGGCAGATAAAGGACACATCCCAGGCTTGCTCCCTTTGTAGGGTTTCTGTGACAATCACGCACTATATCGCGACCCCACAAAATTCACACAGTTCCACGGGGTTGAAGTGCGTATGGCATTGGCTGTTCCTATTGTTTATTCAAGCGCTTAGTTAGTTTGTGCCATGATTTGATTATTGAGGACATCATTATACATTGCCACCAGTGTGTTAGCTGGTGTAACGCCTCTCCACAGGCCCGATTAGTGTTGGTTGCGGCATCTTCAATATCTCATCGCTGATGCCGTGGTTTCTTCATCAATGATCCTCCGGTGAGGCATCTATCATTGTTCGGGTTGTATTTCTCGGACCATTGTAGAAGGTGTGGACTTGCGTCCATACGGTTGGTCGGTGGTGAGGGACACATGATAACTCATGGAACGTCCCGATACTTAGCGAGTTCTCCCCTTCAAGTTGACCAAATGTGTTGATCTCTTGCACAGTTTTAATTTTGTGATGGAAAGAATTTGGTCAGAAATTTTTGTACCAGCTCGTTCCATGTAGTAATGGAGTCTGGTGATGGCCCAGTTGCTTGATGCTTGGCTATCAAGTGAAGTGGGAATAAACATAATCTTCAAGGCTTCTTGATGACCCCGTTGTATTTGATGGTATCGCGAGCTTGAGGGAAGTTAGTCAAATGCATGTTTAGTTCTCATGGGGTAGTCCGTGGAACAATATGTTACGAAGCATTTGTCTTGTGTGACCCGATTCGAAATTGTTTACATGAATTGGCGGCCGATCGATTCTTTATCTAGTTTCTGTATTGGAGAGTAGAGAAACGAGCTCATCTAATAGCATGTACGGATCGTCTGGCTGTATGAATGGCCTAGGCGCTTGATTTCTAGTTCGGCTTCTCTGTGGTCCAGTTTGTTCCACGCCAAAATCTTGTTCTTCAGTGTTTTCCATGACTATTAGGCGTTACCTTTCTGATACATTCTGCATTCTCGGCGCAAATCTATACGAAGTCTTTACAGCTCCGGGATCACACAAGTGTTAGTTAGTCGGTTTCTTTGTGCATGTACTCACTAAAACTGTCGCAATAACACACAAACTAACAAAACCCAATTACCAGTACTTGTAAAAATAACAAAAAATAAAGAAAAATTCAGAATATTATCTATATGCTTACTACTCTATATCAATTTAAGCCTTTCCCCGGCAACGGCGCCAAAAACTTGACAGGCTGTAAACGTGGTGTGTAAAATATGCACCTATCTTGTGTAGTGCGCGTTGCCTCAAGTAATATAGTGTACTGAATTATGCAGTATCGATCAGCGGGGAAAGATAAATTGACCTTCTGATTACTACGCTTTTGAACGATATGCGAATGAATGATTCTAGGATGGAGTTTAAATATTGTAACTAAAATATTGGTTTTGGTGAATTGATAATGGGAACCACAGGGTTAAATCTCCCCTGTCACATTCGATGGATTATTCTTCTAAAGATGTTCATTATTGATTGTTTATAATATATCAATGGCGAGGTGATCTTACTCTGAGATATCACTCTCTAGAGGTATATTCTTTATTCGTGAATAGAATCGAGTATATCTCTATCTACTCGACTCGGTATTCAGAAATGCTTAATGTTCAACCCAAAAACCACCTTCAGGTTCGGAATATTTCTATTACCTGAATCGGCTAAAGGCTACTCTACCCGAGATCCACTGAATACCTGCATCTCGAATCTCGGATCTTGATTGTAAGTATGTTAATATTGGCCGGATATTTATCATATAATTAACATGGGAGGGGGAGGGAGAGGGGAGGGGAGGGGGGAGGAGTCGCGAATGTAATCGTGCTAACAATTGATTAACATGAAGGTTAAATTCTAATCCATTGTAATGACGGGTTTGATGTAACCTAAGAAAGAGATTTAGAACATCATGAAGGAAAATAATACATGTAATATGAAGAATATCCTCATGTGATCTATGATAATCAAAAATGATAAAGGAAAAACTAATACAAAGATTCAAGGAGATCCTTGAAGTACGTATTTACTGGTCTCCCCCGTCCGTCTCTCACGGCCGCACGTTCTTGATGCCTAGGTTCGAGCCTCGCATTTAATGATGAGATCAGAATTTTGAGTGGCGTGTGACGTGATGACGTCGCTGGCGGTAGGGACTGTCGCGGCGTGGGGACGTCGCGACATGGGAATGGAACGACACGTAAATAGTTGACCTGCGCGTGGTGACTTGGTGACGTCGCGGCGGTGGAGCGATCGCCCGGCGATGGCGTGCTTCTTGTCTACCCCCTTATTGCTCCAAAAAGCTTCCAAAGATGTTCTTCTTGCCTCATCAAGCTGTATTTCAAAATAAACACTTAATAAAGTCCCCAGCACTGAAACTATATAAATAATGCGAAAGCAAACATGAAAATGCGAGGCGGCGAGTGTAATCGAGGTGCCCCAAGCACTCATCACACGTGTCTCGACTAGGCCCAGGCAAGCTCATGACATGGCACGGCGCGGCCCAGCGGCGGTTGTGCAGCGCCAATTTGAACGTGCCGCGACGGTAGATCGGTGTGCTCGACCGGAAACCTTTTGGCTGCATGTGGCGACCACGGTTTTCTGTGTCGCGGCAGGGATTCTAAACATCTTTGGGTGACTTGGGTTGCGACAAATATTTTCTTTGTCGCGATGGAGCTCTTTGGGTACGTGTTGCAACCGTGGGCGTGTCGCGAGCCGGCTATAGTCGAAGCCAAGGAGGCCTTGTGTCGCGTTTTACTTCTTTGTGTCGCGGCAGGATGGCCAACGAATTGAGCGTGATAAGCACGCACCAGCGCGGCGGCCGTGCGCGCGATAGGTGCATGCCCAACAAGGATCCGCGCGCGACCGAGCTCTCGCGGGCAGGTGCGATAAGGGATTGTCGTGACAGAGAGGCTTTGTCGCGATAGACCACTCATGCTGTTCTTTCGTGACAGAGTTGATCAGTACCAAAAAAAAAATGGTATAATGGTATAGATGAAAGAACAATAAAAAGAGAAGACATAGAAAAATGAAGTCCTAAATGAAGGTTATTTGGGAACAATACTTAGAATTAGAAAAAAGAAAAATAAGAAGGAAAACAAATAAAAAAGAAAGAAGGAAACGTAAAAGATGAGTCGAATAAGTAATATTGAAATAGAAGACATAATGATAGAAATACAAAGAATGAATTTAAATGAAACAAAAGAGGCGAATTCTATACGACATGTAGAAGGACCTAGTAAAATAAAAAAAGAACACCAAAATACATTTGAAAAACAATACAGAATGTCTAAATATGAACCAAGAGAAACAAAAATTGAACAATTAAGGAATACAGATATATACCTAGATATAGATTGTAACATAGATCTGAGAGTGTATAATTTTGCGATCTTTGTAGGGGTGTATAAGAGTACCAAGTGTCACATTGTAGTATTTTGGAGACTAAATTGAGAAGTGATAAATTAGTGAACGGGAATGGTAATAAAGAAGAAGCGAAGTTGTAAATTCACTAAGAGCATGTAAATCATAAAGCAGTAGAAGATGGGGCCATAACAAAGAAATAAAACAAATTCACAATTTACAATATTAAAGAGATGAAGACTAAATTGCAATTAAGGGGAAAGTGGAAAATATAAAAGAGGGAAATAAGCAAATTCACATTTTGGTCTCAAATTGCCCTAGCAAGCCGTAGGAGAAAGAGAGGCAAGAAAGGAGAGAAGAAGAGGAAGAAAAATGAGGAGGAGAAGAAGAAGATCAAGGTATGTTTGTCTTAGAATCAAGTGTATTTTGGATTCTTAAGGTTTGGTATGGAGATTAGTTGCTCCTTTGGTCTAGGGTTTTGTGGAAAGGTCACATGACCTTGATTTGTTCAGGGTTATGTGAGTAAAACCCCAATTGGTGTATAAAATAAACATGGAATCAACATATTCTTATATGGTTTTAGAAGGGTGGTGGACACTGATTTGAATTCATAAGATTTTCCACCTAAGGCTTGTGGTATGAGGTTCCAAACCACCAATACAGTATTTGGAGTTGTTTTGGATGATTTCCATGATGATTCTTGAGGTGTTATAGTTATAGAAGTTGTATGAGACCAGTGGTAGCAAGAGGGAAGTGGCAAGAAATAACAAATATGGGAAAAAATTTCGGAGGGTGTCTGGAATGCAGTACAAGGGGTGTACCGGTACAGGTCACCCAGGAGGCGGCTGTCTGCAGATGCGGTCGACTATCTGGTACAGGCTAATAGAATACAGCACATGCAGAGTGCCGGGTCCGAGTCATCTTGGAGTGCGGTAAGCCAAATGCCCGAATCTTTGTGTTTTTGTGGTCGCCAGAATTCGTGCAGATAATATAGGAACCTTGCTAAATGATTAAGAGAGGTTCAAATAAGATTGGAACTCGACGAAAAATGTAGCGTACCTCGCCGCCTCGGCGAAGCGTATTTGTTGAGTATGACTAAGTCTAAGAAGTACATTAAGTTATGCGATTACGTAGGAGATTAATATTTCGTCGTATTCGTTTGAGTGTGTAGGCTAAAAGCAAAGGCGGGAAAAGTGTGGAATTGTGCTCAAGTTTAGCAAGCAAAGAAGTGAGTGTTCTAAATTCATTTTGCACTGGTATTTAATGGTTTTGAATTGTAAACCATTTTCAAGAAGCAAACAATGAATTTAGAAAGCAAGTAAGCAAATGGTTTTAAATTATTAAACCATTTTTCAAGCAAGCAAGCAAATAAGCAAATGGTTTTAAATTATTAAACCGTTTTTGCAAACAAGCTCAATAATAGTAAATAGTTTTGAATTATTAAACTATTTTTCAAGCAAGCAAGCAAGTAAGCAAATGGTTTCGAGTTGTAAAACCATTTTTCAAAGAGCAAGCAAGTAAGCAAATGGTTTTGAATTGTAAACCATTTTTCAATGAGCAAGCAAGCAAAGAAAATAATTGTGAAAACATGCCTAACTAAAATCCCTAGTTCTAAGCAAGCAAACCGGTTAGAGGTATTCCGTACGTGCATGGTGGTGTTAGGATCTCATACATGCATCTTAGTTTTGCTTGGTCGGCAAACTTAGGTCATGCATCATGGCATTTAAAAGGAAGGCAGGTAGCGCGTCTGGGGTATATAGGTTATGAGCTCTAGCTAGAATTATGATGGCGGTACAAGGTCAATTCACCATATTCTAGGAAAAAAGTGATCTGGATATAGGTCCTTCCCAGCCACGTCGATGCCACGGGCTCCGGGTGTTGCTCAAATTGACAAGCAAAGTATAGGCCTCCGATGGTTGATGTTTTTATAAGCATGATATCACAGGTTTTAAAAATCAACCATTGGTACCATGTCATGAGACTTCGAAGTAGAGTTTTAAAGCAAGCGGTTGAGCCCAAGCTCCGGTTAGATTTCAAAGCGATCGGTTGAGCTCGAGCTCGGAGTAGGATTTTAAAGCAGCAGTTGAGCCCGAATCAGATTTTATTTTCAAAGCATGCTGATTTGAGCCCGGGCTCGTGTTTATAAAAGTTTTAGAAACTTCAGCTAGAAGTGCGAAATGTTTTATACATTTTTGAAGCAAGAAGTTTATAAAGGTTTATAAACTTTCAAGCAAACAACAAAAGAATTGAAAGTTTTCTAACTTTTAAGAAAAACAAAAACAAAAGCAAGCAAGTATTAAAAAGTTTATAAACTTTTAAAAGCAAGCAAGTACAGAAAGTTTTAGAAACAAGCAAGCAAGGCTTCTGGAAAATAATTGTAAAGAAAAGTTTCTGATTTTGAGATGTTTCGGCGGAAAAGCAAAAGCGTTTTATAAAGCATGCACTCAGGCACAAAGTTTAAAGCTCATTACTTTTTCTATTTTACTATTTTCCGTCTGTGAGCACTCGGTTTGGAGGCGATTAAATTCTCGACATTGTACAAGTCTTTGTTATTAGAATATTATTTAAGGAAAAGACTTTGAATATGTATAATGGAACATATGTATGTAAATAGTGTTGTTGTGAGAATGTGTTAGGTTACTGGTTGCCATATTTGGATATAGTGTAAAGTGTGTATATAGGATTTGGAATTTTCCTATAAGCATTGTCATCTTCTTTGAGGTTTCCCTATCGTACCAAAGATTTTACCAAATCCTAAGTAGTAAAATAAAAAGAAAATTTTATGCGGGTTTTCCCAAGCAAATGTCACGGCCCCGACTTCATAGGAGTTTCTAGGCGTTAGAATTATGGTGGGGATTCGTAATTGGGCCAGAGCTTTATCAGCAGCTATTGAGGTGGGATTGCAGAGTTGTGTCAGAGTTGGTATCGAGCATAAGTGTGTAGCCATGCATGTTCAAACTTAGAGTACATACATATGTAGTGATTGAAGTGTTAAGCGGAGTTGATATTTTTGGAAATTCTGACCTTTATGTCGGAAGGGACGTAGAGGTCGATCCACAGGAGAGTTATTCCGGTTTAGGCGTCCTCTGATTACTGAGAGGATGAGCATGTGGAGTTCCACTACGCCTCTATGTATCGGTCTCAGCGAATCGAATTTGGACCATCGAGCCACGAGAAGGGCTCGAGTGCAGAGATTGTTTCTGACGAGCGGGTGCGCCTGAATTGTACGGATAGTAGCTATAGCGACCCATCGCGATCGCTGACCTCCACCGCCACCCTAAGAGAGGTTATGGAAGAGCAGGGAGGGGTCGATAAGTCTGAAGCTGGGCGCCAAGCCGTATGACGGCAGTGGTGATCCGGAAGCGACTGGTTGCTTCATTTAGGCCCAGGAGTAAACAAGGTTTACGGAGTTATGGGCTGCACGGATGAGCAAAGAGTCTTGTTTTCCAGTTTTCTAATGGAAGACAGGGCTAAATATTAGTGGGATGCCGTAGAGAGGAGGTATCTTGATGGCATAACATGGGACCAATTTAATGAGGAATTCTTGATGATTCTTTCTCCAAATAAAGATTCAAAAATTGAGGAGTTCTTCAAATTAGAGCAGAAAGAACATGACGGTGTCGAATATGAAGTTCTAAAGATTAGTTAGATCGGTTCCACATATTCCAAGCGGATGAAGTCTGAAGTGCAAAAGGTTTTTATCAGGCTGACATCGGATCGAGTCGTTATTAGTGGTTCCTCGGAATGGGTTGGGGACTTGGTTAGGGGAGTCGCTGCAGAGTGAAGCCAGCACTCTGACCATGTATCGGAGTAGACGGGAAAGTAAGATTAAGAGGAGTGCACGAGGCCGTCCCAGCTGAGCTATGGACGGTACGGTGAAAGAAAGACGAGGCGGAGGTTATAGGGGCCGAGGTGCGGGTCGAGGCTATCTCACAGTCGGGGATCGGTGAGGTCCCCCGGTTGCTAGCGGTGGCACCGAGCATTCAGCCTATACGTCATATGTGTCGGAAAGCGACACCATGGGGAGTGTAGGAGATTCGGTACGGGGTGTTTCCATTGTGGCCGAGGCCATTTCATTGGGAGTGCCTCGGTGATTGGTGCGGAGCGGCCGGTCCCCAGCTGCGGTACAGAGATGAGCACTGGGTAAGTCGTCGGGGAGAGGGTTTCCCCCAGCGGAGGGACGTACGGTGCGGTGGGAGTGGTCGTGGTAGGAAGAGGTAGTGTCCGGGGATCTGACGGAGGCTCGCACTCGGGCGAAGTATATCTTCGTGCCTCGGCAAGATCTCGATGCGACTCTAGATGTGAGTCCAGCTGACATTATTTCTATCTGATCATGATGCATATACATTAGTGGACCCGGGGGCTACGCATTCATTTGCATGAAGCCATTCTTAGATCGTTTTCGAGATAGAGACCCGGCCGTTAGAGGGTCCGTGTGAGAGTTTCCTTCCAGGCGGAGATCAGTTGCTCGCGAGATAAAGTAGTCGAGAACTGATAGAGTTCGATTGGGACGGGGAGTTTGTGGATCTTATAGCTTTAGATATGAGGGACTTTGATGTGGTTCTCGGTATGGATTGGCTATCTCGCCATAGAGCCAAATTAGATTGTTATAAAAAGGAAGTAAAGTTGAATAGGCCAGGGAAATTGGAGGTAAAGTTTCGGGGAATACGCAGAGAGTTATCTTCCAATATGATCTCCACCATGGCAGCATAGAGGATGTTGCGTAAAGGATGTAAGAATTTATCCCAACATGTGGTGGACGGGAAGGAGGTATATTGGATGAGATTCGGTTGTTAGAGAATTCCCGGATGTGTTCGGGGATGATATTGCGGGTTACCTCGGAAGAGAGGTGGAGTTCACCATTGATTTGATCGAGTTGAGCCCATTTCCATTCTCCTTATAGGATGGCTCCTACTGAGTTGAGGAGCTTAAGGCTCGATTAAGAAGAATTGTTGAGTAAAGGGATTTATTAGGCAGAGCATATCCTGTGGGGAGCTCGAGTTCTCTTCATGAAAAGAAGATGGGGTTTGCGGTTGTGTATAAGATTACGGGCAGGCGAAGCGAGTTACCATCCTGTCATTATCCGCTCCCTAGGATCGATGAGTTATTTGATCGACTCGAGTTCTCGGTATACTCGAAGATAGACTTGAGGTCGGGGTATCATCGGTTGAGGTGCATGAGTGATGTACCTAAGACTACATTCAGGACACGCTACGGGCATTATGAGTTTTTGGTGATGCCATTTGGTTTGACTAATGCTCCGACAACGTTTATGGATTTGATGAACCGTGTATTCTAGCCATATTTGGATAGGTTCGTCATAGTTTTTATTGATGATATCCTAGTGTATTCAGGTAGTTCAGAGGAACATTCAGAACACCTGAGGATTGTGTTGCAGACCCTAAGGGAGCGACAATTGTATGCTAAGTTGAGCAAGTGTCAGTTTTGGCTCGACAAGGTGGCATTCCTAGGTCATGTGATTTCAGCCGAGTGGGTGAGTGTGGATCCCAGAGAAAATATAGCGATGGTAAATTGAAACCCTTGAAAGAATGTGTCGGAGGTCGGGAGCTTCCTTGGTTTTACTTGAGGGTATTATAGGAAGTTTGTTGAGGGGTTCTCAAGATAGCACCCCATTGATAGTGACAAGGAAAAGATGTCAGAAATGATTGGGTAGATGCACATCAGCGAGTTTTGAAGGAGTTGAAAGATAGATTGACTTCGAAGCTCAGTTCTGGCTTTCACTTGATGGGAGAGATGGGTTTGTGGTTTATAGTGATGCTTTAGGCAAGCGTGTAGTTTATGTTTGATGCGAGAATGATAGGGTGATTGCATATGCCTCTAGGCGGTAAGAAGCATGAGAGGAGAATTACCTACATACGACTTGAAACTCACAACGGTCGTGTTTGCACTAAAAATATGGAACATTATTTATATGAGTTCTTACATGAGATACTGAGATCATAAAAGTCTTCAATATATTTTCACCCCAAAGAGTTAAACACGAGGCAAAGAAGATGGCTTGAGTTGATTAAGGACTCACGGCTTGTGCTATCAGTACCATCCGAGGAAAAATTTAGCGTCGTAGCGGATGCCTTGAGTAGGCGACCAGAGAGTTCTTTGTTTCAAATGAGATCAGGTTATCTTCCACTGTTGGTAGATCTGAGAGCTTTAAGGGTGATATTAGAGGTTGAGGATTCAGGAGCCTTATTAGCCACATTTCATGTTAGACCGCTCCTAGTGGACCAAATTCTAGCAGGGCGATCGCGGAATCCACGAGATGATTAAGCCCAGAAAGAGATAGAAAAGGAAGCGAGAGTTTGATTAGAGATGATGGCGTGATGAGTGAAAGGACGAGAGAATGTGTGTGCGGTATGGCGAACTAAAGAGACATTATGGAAGAAGCATTCATGCGCATATGCTATTCGTCGAGGTAGTACTAAGATGTATAGAACTTTGAAAGAACATTACTGGTGGAATGGGATGAAGAAAGAGATCGCGAATTTCGTTTCCAGGTGCCTAACATCGGTAGGTGAGCGAACGCCAGGCCGCGAGGAAGGATGCAGTTACTCCTATTCCGGTGTGGAAATGGGAAAAGATTACTATGGATTTTGTGGGTCTTCCACGGACTTCGGAGGCAACGTGGTCACGATATGGGTGATAGTTGATCGGTGAGGAAATGCAAAAACTCATTTTCTACGATTAATGTTGAAGATTCATTGGAAAAGTTGGCACGATTGTATGTGGATGAAATAGTGAGACTTCATGAGGTTCCGGTTCGATAGTGTGGTCGAGACCCGATTCACATCTAGGTTTTTGGCCTGGATTTTCCAAACGGCGTTAGGTACTGCTTCAATTTAACAACATTTCATCCTCAGACGGATGGCGGTCGAGAGAGGACTATTCGGGCGTTAGAAGGATATCTTTGAGAGCATTATGACTAGATTGAGGGAGTTGGGATACTGGCTGGCGCTAATGGAGTTTCTTACAACCTTATGATAAGTATCGGTAGGTATAAATGTGGCTCGTTTGAGGCCTTTGTATGGTAGGAAATGTAGGACTCCAATGTGCTGGGATGAGGTTGGTGAGAGAAGACTAGTAGTTCCTGAGCTAGTGCATATCACTTCAGAGAAAGTGAAAGTTGTTCGTGATAACTTGAAGATAGCAAGAGATAGATAGAAAAGTTATGCGGACAATCGTCGTAGAGACTTGCGATTCGAGATAAGTGATCGAGTCTTTTTGAAGATTTCACCTTGGAAAGGTGTGTTTGAGATTGGGAAGCAGGGGCAAAGCTTAGTCGAGGTATATAGGACCTTGAGATTGTGAAGCGAAGTGGGGCGATAGCTTCGCAGTTGAAGTTACCCCCGGAGTTATCTAAGGATTCATGATACATTCCATGTCGATGTTGAGAAATATATTCCGGATCCTTCATGTATTGAGAGCTGACCCGGTCGTAAGGAGAACTTGACTTATGAAATACGGCCGAGATGGTAGATCGCAAGGAACAGGTGTTGAGGAGTAAGGTGATTCCTTTGGTTAAAGTCCTATGGAAGAATCATGAGAGGGAGGCAGCTACTTGGGAGCCAGAGGCACAAATGCGCCGTCAGTACCCTCACTTATTTTCCTAATGAGGTAATTTCCTTTCCTTTCTTTTGGAGTTTAGTTTGTTCATTTCGAGGACGAAATGTTCTAAGGAGGGAGGATTTTGTAACACCCGTCAGAGTGGCTTGATTACATGATCTTGTGGGGTGTATAAGGTACTACCAGTGTCATTGTAGTATTTTGGAGACTAAGTGAGAAATTTGATAAATTAGTGAACCACAGAATGTGGTAATAAAAAAAGAAGGGCAAAGTTGTAAATTCATAATGATATAAATATAAAACAAGTAGAAGATGGGCCATAATAGAAATAAAACAAATTCTGATTGCAATATTAAAGAGATGAAGACTAAATTGCAATTAAGGGAAAGTAAAATATAAAAGGGAAATAAAACCAAAAAATTCACATTTTGGTATAAAATTTCCTAGCTAGGCAGTAGGAGAAGAAGAGAGCAAAGAAAGGAATGAAGAGGAAGAAGAAGAAGGAGAAGAAGATCAAGTATGTTTGTCTTAGAATCAAAGTATATTTTGGATTCTTTAAGGTTTGGTATGGAATTAGTTTGCTCCACTTTGGTCCTAGGGTTTGTGGAAAGGATCATATAAACCCTTGATTTGTTGGAGTTACGTGTTAAAACCCCGGTGGTGTAAAATAAACATGGAATCAACATATTCTTATGGTTTTTTTTAGAAGAATTGGTGGACCTTTAGTTGAATTCATGATTTCACCTAAGGCTTGTGGTATGAGGTTCCAAACCACCCGATACAGTATTTTGGAGTTGTTTTGGATGATTTCCATGATGATTCTTGAGGTGTTATGAATTGCCCAGAAGTTGTATGAAGTTAATTGGTAGCAAAAGTAGCTAAAACTAACAAATCACAGGCAAAAATTTGGTGTACAGTCTGGTATAGGGGTGTCTTAGGTATGGTCTGAGAGGAGCCCAGCACGTGCAAGTGCACAGGTCCCGACTATCTTAGGTAGGCTAGCAGTCTGACTGTGCAGTGCAGGTCCGAGTTATCTTACGTGCAGTGTGAGGCTGAAATACCGGAGATCACGTGTTTTTTGTGTAATTAAGCCAATTCGTAGATGGTATAGGAACCTTTGCTAAATGATTAAGAGAGGTTCAAATAAGATTGGAACTTCGGAACTCGACGAGAAAATGTAGCGTACCTCGTAGCCTCGGCAGGGCGTGATCGTTGAAAAGTATGACTAAGTCTAAGTACGTTAAGTTATGCGATTAAGTAGGAGATTAATATTTAAATCGTATTCGTTTGAGTGTGTGAAATTTAAAAGCAAAGGCGGGAAAAGTGTGGGCGTGCTCAAGTTTGCAAGCAAAGTGAGTGTTCTAAACTCATTTTCCAAAATACTAGTGTATTATTATTATAAAGCGTTTGCTTGGTATTTAATGGTTTTGAATTATGTAGATTTCAAGAAATAACTTGATAATTTGGAAACTTGAATGCATGAATGGTTTTAAATTATTAAACCATTTTTCAAGCAAGCAAGCAAATAAGCAAATGGTTTTAAATTATTAAACCGTTTTTCAAGCAAGCAAGCAAATAAGCAAATGGTTTTGAATTATTAAACTATTTTCAAGCAACGAGCAAATGGCAAAATGGTTTCGAGTTGTAAAAACGTTTTGAAAACATGGCGATATAGCAAATGGTTTGATTGTGGCAGCATGCTCTGTGAGAGACAGCGACAAGCAAGCAAATGGTACAACGAGGGCCCAACTAAAATCCACTAGTTCTAAACGAAACAAGCCAGGTCGAGGTGTCGATCAGTGCGATGGTCGGCCCGGATCTCATATGCATCTTAGTTTTGCTTGGTCGACGAGCTTGGGTTAATGCATCATGGCATTTAAAGGAGACGTGGCATGTCGCAGTATATAAGGTTATGAGCTCTAACTAAATTATGGTGATGGCGACCTGAGGTCGTTCCACCAGTATTCTGGGAGAAAAGGTGATGAGGACCGCGAGGTCCTTCCCGCGGGCTTGATCGATGCCATGACTCCTGTGTTCACTAGAATCTGGCCAAGCAAGTATAGGCCTCGATGGTTGATGTTTTATAAGCATGATATACGAGTTTTGAAAAAATCAACCATTGGTGCATGGTCGCCCGGGCTTGGAAGTAGAGTTTTAAAGCAAGCGGTTGAGCCCGAGCTCAGTTGAATTTGAAATGATCGGTTGAGCTCGAGCTCCGTAGGATTTTAAAGCAAGCGGTTGAGCCCAGGGCTCCCACGTCTTTATAAAAAGTTTAGAAACTTTAAAGCAAGAGATATTGAAATGTTTATACATTTTGAAGCGAAGTTTATAAAGTTTTTTGTATTGTTTGCATGGCGGCACCAGCCTGGCTGAGAGCGGAGGAGGAGGAGGGAGTGAGAGTGTTTTGAGTTTGAGCAAATGGCAGTAACTAAGTTTTAAACTTTCAGCAAGCAATTTCTGCTTCTGCAAAGACACGGAAATAATTGAAAAGTTTTACGGGTTTTAAGATGTTTCAGGAAAATCAAAGCGTTTATAAAGCATACACTCATGGAGGCTCGTTTAGCTCATTATTTTCTATTTTAAAAACTATTTTCAGTCTGACGGGCACTCCGGTTATTTGGAGCGGATTGGATTCTCATGACCATTTGTACAGAAGAGTCACATTATTAATAATATTATGTAAGGAAAAGACTTTGAATATGTATAATGGAACATATGTATGTACATAGTGTAGTTATGAGAATGTGTTAGGTTGCTGGTTGCCATATTTGGATATAGTGTAAAGTGTGTATACAGGATTTGGAATTTTCCTATAGCGTTTGTCATCTTTGCTTTGAGGTTTCTGGTTGCAAGATTTTACCAAATCCTAAGTAGTAAAATAAAAGAAAAATTTTTATACGAGGTTTAAGCAAGCGTCACGGCTTAGCCGCGCGGGAGTTTTCTAGGCGTTAGAGTGCGGTGGGGATTTACGATGAGTGGCAAACTATCATGAGTAAGGGGTGGGGGTGTCATAGATTGTCAAAAAAGATATTAAAACAGTAATAAATAAATGGTCTCAAGCAATGACATTATATTTTATGACACAAAGAACAAGTTGGGATAATAATATAAGCTGAATAATGATAGGAGCAACAATAGGATGTATTTAGAAAATTGTGGTAAGGATTATCGACCCATAGTTTCAATGTATGATTACAAATTACACTACTATAGCTTTGAAAGTAGTATATTCGAAGGTGTAGATACTTTTGTTAAATATATCGTGATGAATTTTTAGGAGAAATATGGATGGCGTATAGTATAAAGACAAAGAAGAAAGGGCAACAAGAAGCTGGAATAAGCTATCACAATTTAAATCTGCCAAAATGAAGTACATATGAATAAACATGTGAATTTAGAAAATGGTATTATGATGCATTTGATAGTAATATGAATATGACAATTTTAACACGAAATACATACTACGAGGAAGTGCAGGAAATGAGTGAGTATTTACAAGAAGAATACATGAAAAATAAAGCAGAAGATTCTGGTACTTTAGGAATTTAGAATCGAATTTTTAAAAGAAAATTAATATGAGAATACATCTGTGAAAAGTACATTATAAAAGGTCACGAAGACATGGAAAAAATGATACGTGATAAGATAGATAACATCCCGAGGAAAATGAGGGTGTAGGAGTATAAGGAAAGAAAATTTGGAAGAAGCAATTAGGAAGCCCAGAAAGAAATTTACAAAATATAAAGATTTAGAAAAGAATGGGAGAAAACCATTTAAAAATATTCTGTGAAAATTCAATTCTAAAAAGAAAAATGTTATGAAATAAATAAAAGACAAGAAACATATGCAAATGTTGAAATGTGGAGAATTAGGACATTCACAGTAATGAATGTCATCAAAGAAAGAACAATTATATTATATAGAGGAGAAAATAAAGAAGAAGATTTAAAAAGTATACTAAGTTTTGATAGTGAAATGAGTAGTGTTTATAGTTAAAATGATAACAGTTCCTCAGGAAGTGATACAGAATGAGTAAAGAGATAATTGAGGAAGATGACATTTCTAAATTTGAAGTTATTAGTGTCAAGAAGATCCAAGAAGAGTAGAATGTGAAAAGCACTTTTGATAATATAGAAAATTACGAAAATCCAAAATCTAAGTTTTGATCACAAAGCCAGGAAAGGATTACTAAGATACACAAATAAAGATATATGTATAAAAAATATACAATCCATGAATACCAAAAAATAGAAAGAAGTATAACAATCAACAAAGCTAAAGGAAATATAAAGCTTAATTTACTGACAAAAGAAACTATAAATGAAACATTAAGCAAGATAAAAAATGAAAAAATAAGATAAAAAATAAAGAATGTTTAGCGAGAGTACTGAATAATAATAAAATCATTCACGAAAATCTAAATACACCAAGCCAGTTCCCTAAGTTCACGTCTTAAAAGAGTAATACATACACATGAAGCCGGCTAAGAAGTATCAGGGGATTTGCTTTATAAAGATTAATGTGCACATATGTTATAGAAATTAATGATGAATGTATGAGAGAAATTGCTGGGGGTAACAGAACCTCCAAAGTTATATATAATGGCTCTAAGTAATTACGTTTTAAGTCTTGAAGATGATATTCTGAAGAGGATTATCTGAAGAATTGATATCTTATATTTAGAGAGATTTACTTTGATAGGAAATAATAGCATAAATAATACAAGGAGAAGAAGTTTCCAAATTATAAGAGAAGATGTCCATTCACCTTTCATAATAAAAGGAAATTATTACAATGGAGAAGAGAAGTTGAAAAAACAAAAATTTTAATAGATACAGGTGCTAGTTGTAACCATATCCAGGTTGATAAGCGTGAAATAATAGGAAATATAACAAGTCCATATGTTTACTTAAAAATTATGATGAAGATTGAACAGTAGAATGTAATTTAAGGTAAAAATACTCTTAAGAAGATTCTAAGAATAGCACTTTTTGGTAGATTGTTATAAAGACAACAAAATGCAAGGAAATTGACACTATGATATTCTCTTAGGAAATAGTTTCCTAGGCAGATTAAATAAGTATAAGATTACCAAAGAAGGAATATAAATATATAGTGAAGACATATGTATTTTTCTAGAAAGACAAAAATGAAAGAAACTACATTCCCTACTATGGTATTTATAATGGTAAATATTCTAGAAACTAAGTTATATACATGTGGATTAGTAGATACAGGATTAGAAATAACAATATTTAAAAGCTTTTTATTAAAAGAATGGGAAAATAATAAAATCTTTATAAAAGGTGTAACTAGAAGTAAAGAAAAGATTACAAAACAAAAAGAAAATGTAGAAATAATGATCCATAATAAAATAATAAAAATAGGAAAAGTCTATCAATATGACAATATAGAATGTGATATTATATTGGGAAATGAAAACACAATAACATTCTCAATATATCAACAAACAATTTATATTATACTATTTAAAACACCTTGTAACCACTGGATAAAAGTACCTAGAATATAAAGCCTTTTAGGATAAATTATGTAAAAGCTAGAAAATTCAATTTTTGAAAAAGAATAAAACGATGGTCGGTTTGTGAAAATTTGGATTTTTTATCTCATATGGCGAAGCGGACTTCATGGTAGAATGATCTCATGAAATCTAGCTACCAATTGAATTTTATTTGAATTTAGAGCCAATCAGGTGCCACGTTTTTGAGGTATCAAGAGTAATGAGTAACACTTGGCACTCGTTTTGAGGACTCACATTAGGCCACGTGTCAAATGGAGGCTGAGAGTCAAACGCATTCTAAGAAGTGGGACCCATGTGTGGCGTAATCGCACTTGATAGGAAAGAAATTCAAGTTATGGATAAGAAGGACCAAGAGGAACCCAGGGAGCCCAGTAGGATAGTGACATGTGGCGAGATGGGGCCTCTCCCTTGACTTTGGACCAAGCGGTCGATTGGAGAAGGAAATTGGCAGTAGGAGAAAGAAAGAAAAGAAAGAAAGAGAAAGGAGAGATAAGAAGAAGGTAAGAAGAACCTCCACCTTACTCTCTAGTTTTAAGCGTCGGATGTCGGTTCCTTTAGAAGCGAAGGGGAAGTTATTCTTCGTAAACCAGGCAGTAGAGGCTAGAGATCGGGGATTTTCAACTAACTCCAAGAGGTAGGGGTTCTTCTCCTACTCGGTTTATTTTTGGTCTAAGAGCCATTCTAATGGCATGAGGTGTTTGGGGCCCCCGAGGCAAGGTGCAATTCGATCCCAAAATTTGGGAAATTTGAATAATATTCAAATTTTAGGGCTATTTTAGGCGATCTCGAGGCGAATTGCAGTGCTTATTAGTCCATGTGTCGCAGTTTTCTTAACTGTTATTGGCGAAAATTGAATAACATGTTGATTGTGTGTAAATTATGTTATTATATGTATATGATACAATAACCGCGATTGGCATGAAAATACAGCATTCGAAATTCATATGCCTGCACAGGGACAGTAAGAGTGTGGAATTGTGAGTGTATGACATGGTTTTGGAAATTATATCGGAGGGTTGTCCACAAATATTTACTGGGACATGACCCTTCTAGAATTATAACGGGTTTACGATAAATTTTGAAATCGGAGATTGTCCAATGAGCTTTCAAAGACAAAAATCTTTTGTTTTAGGAACAGTTTTTCATACATGGAAAATGCATGTGTGAGGGAGTCGGTGAGGACTCTAGGCATAGGGCATGACATGTAGACATTCGAGTAAGAATATGCATAATTTTACTTAAATGTGTGTGTGTTTGCCATTGCATGAGCACTTAGGTGGGGAGTAGCCCTAGTAGGAAAAATTCAACTACTGGGCATTGCTCACCGCATCGTGGGAAAAATATTTTCAGGTATTAGAGTTGCATCTGGGGATGAAACTCACCCAAGACCTCAATTATGAAGAAAAGGCCATATTGGCTTTGTTTTTGTGTTTTGTAAAGTTTGGGTAGAAAACCCAGTTTCTGTGTGTGTAAGGAACAAAGAGTTGTAATTAAACTCGTTTTGGAGGATTAATTCATTTGGCAAGTTTTCCAGGCTTCCTGTGGTCTTTGTAATAAAAAGGCTAATTTATATTGAATTTAGGGTGTTTTGGAAAGGAAAAAAAAAAAAAAAAAGAAACTAAACAGAGGTCTGAAGAGACGAGGCGAGTACTACCCGTTTAGGTCTACATCGTGATAGAAGAAATTTTGTCGCGTGATGTTTCTCGACCACCCGTGTCATGGCCAAGACCCCGATGCGGCGCTCGCAGCGGGGCAGGCGCGAGGACAAATCGCCGGCTCTATGTCGCGACGCGGACGCGTGTTGTGACGGGGGTTCGCATGTTGGGTGACTTGGGTTGCGATAGAGATTTTCTGCATTGCGGCGAGCTCTTTGGGCCGTCTTCCGTGACCATGGATTGTGCCGCGGCAAGCGTGGTGGCCCGGGAGGCGCGTCTTCGCGACACAACAGAGTGTGTGTCGCGATAGGGCCCGATACAATGAGCGCGCACACCACCGGCGCGAGGCCGTGCGCTCAGCCAGAACCGTATCGTGACAGGGTCCGCAACGCGGCCCCGATTGCGAAGCGGTGCGGCGAGGGGGCTTGTCGAGAAGGCTGTCCGCGACGGGCCTCATGTTGTTACGTAGCGTGCGAAAGTTCTACCATCGCCCAGCGAGATAAAATATCGGTTTGGGCCGGATATCGATTACTTGAATTTTACGGATATATCGGACATATTGGAGATATATTGGTGGATATTTTTACATGAATATTGATATATCAGAAATTAACAAAAATACTTTGAAATTCATGGAAATACTTTGTAAAAGTGTAAAAATGACATTAATAATGAAATATACACATTGTTATGGTATTTCAAAACCAAAATGAAGATCGATGTGGCTCCATTGCACTATTGGCCGATTTTTTCTAATTGTTCCTTCATTCAACTTTCATTTGTTGATATCGTGTTGGGAAGGCCCAACACCTGAAAGTTGAAAAAAGTTGAATGATAAGTCATTTCTTACAGACAAACAATGACCTAAGATCTGTAACTAACAATAAATTCAAAACTAGTGGAAAATTTGCCTGACCTCATTAAACGATATTAGACAGCGATCCAATTACACCTTTGCATTTGCAATAAAATGAGGAAAGCGAATTCTAGAAATTATGCGAACTTCATTAAACTTGGAGCAATGAACACTGCTAAAGAAATTGAAATATTGCTTCGGCTTGGCGTTATAAGATTAAGTTCCGAATCGAGAAAGAAAATAAGAAGAAAAGAAAATACATTCACAAAAAAATATACGGTGAGTTTTCTTCTTCCTAGATTACGGGTTCCTAAAAAGAAAAGCTAACTTTACTAAAGCGTATCGTCTATTTATAACTTTTTCGAGGAAATTAGGCGTTCAGGCTCCCGAGTGGATTTCACTAAAATCGATGGCCCGACTCAGCATTTTAGATGCGACTTCAAAAGCATTGCTATGTAAAGTGCAGTGCGGTTTTGTGCGATCACGTAGGTATTTGCGAAGCCTGTTGTACAGCAGTCTTTCACTTGTTACGCAATTGGCGAGCTATGACGTGTTTTGTCGCGACTTGTTTCTTTAGTTGCAAGTTGATTAGTGGTTGCGACATGAATTCTTTGTCGTGACTATGTTATTTGTCAGCAGTGAGAATGCTGGTTGCGACCTCATTCTTCTTGTTTCCAGGAATTGGTGTCGCGACCTCACTCTTTCCACCTACTTCTTGCATTTACGTAGCCGGCGACAGTTACGATGATCTTCATGCATGACCTCTTTTACTATTTGCGATGTCATTACATTTGTCTTGAGCTTCGAGGGGCCAGAGTGACTCAGCGTTGGTCTTCTTTGTTTCCTTTTTGAGACATGGAATTTAGGTCGCGACCAATTATTTTCTTTAATCATTCGCACGGTTCTTGCCGGCGACACCAGTATGTCGTGATCATTCTTTCTTCTGTCGATGTGACCTCGTCTCGGTCTCAAGCGGTTCCACCGAAAAATTTAGCTCGATCGCGACGGCCCGATTACGGTATGTTTTGGAATATATGTCGCGACCTCGATTGATATCTTCGCGACAGCAATTCTTTGTTGCGATTATGTTGATCTTTGTTGTAACCATGTTTTTCGACCACCCGATAAATTAATGTCATGAGCTTTAGTTCCATGTCGCGATTTACTGTATTGTTTTTCTACGCATTCCACATGTCGCGACCTCAGAAGTATGTTGCAACCTCATTTATGTTGTCAACCACTGATCCTTGGTCACAGCTCCTCTTCTCATGTTGCGACTTAAAATTGTTTGTCTTTTCATTGTTTTGTCATGACATGGGATTTAGGTTGCGACCTAATCATTTCTTCCCTAGCTAAAATTTATGTTGCGACCTTAAAAGTATGTCGTGACTTCAATTCTACCCCTCCTGTTGCAACCTCACTTCTTAGTCACCACATTTTTAATTGTACAACTCATTCTCATTATCGCGACATGAATTCAGTGCGACCGTGATGGAGTTTTGACTCATATCTTTATTCATGACTTCGAAATCGCTGATAGAGACATTGCAAGTCCATTCAGCATTACTTTCTGGTTGCGACATTATCTTCTTTGAAAGTCCCTCTTTGGCATGTGGGTGGTCTTAGCTGGGGAAGTGTTTCTTCCATCGCAAGCGACTTTTATTTGGCTTGCCATCACTTCTAGTAGTGACTGCATTCTGTCGCGACCTCATGCAGCTCTTGATATGGGATTTTTGCTCGCATTTTCTTTGGGACTTTTTCATTTCTGCTTTAAATTTTTGCAAAATATAAATTTGGTAAATAGCATATTTACGCAAAAATCGGCAATTATATTATAAATTAGAAAAATGGACTAAATTCAATGGGTTTTTACTGTCAAATTCCCATAAACTTAAAGATTTTTGGCAATCACGAGCAAAGAGAAAGAAAGATACGTCATAGGTATGATTAGACTTTATTATTTTGGATGACATTTTTTTACGTTCTCTGACCTGATCTTCCTCTTGTTCACACCCTTTGACTTGAAAAAGGAAATTGCAGTCTCATTTCAAACTTGGTTTTTAACCAAGAGAAAGGATAGTTTCAACACACATATCACCCGGAAATAAGCGTTAAAAATTTAAATGAAAGCATTGTTGGGTTCGTTAAGGCGTAAATCTTGTATTATGTGAGTGTGTGTAGGTCTTCTTTTTTTCTTTTCATCTTTTGTTGAATTAAGATTAATGTCTGCACGGGGATCTTCTTAGAATCTTAGTAAGTCCATAAGCTTAAAACACTTATAGTCTACTAGTAATAGGTAAATTGACTATGAGATCAAAGATCTTGCTTTTAGGCTTGTAATGTTAGGCTTGGGTAATTTAAGGAACTGGATGAGAATTGGAGAGGAATTTTAGGGGGTACCTGGAAATTGCAGGACTCCATTCTTTCTTTTACGTATAATAGCCTTCTGTCTTTCAGTCATGCTGTACTCACCTTGAAGGGTGTGGCTCTACGACTTGGCTTTGTACATTATCTTGGATGTTGTGGCTCCTTTGGTTAGTACCTTGACTTATCGACAGTTCCTTTTTCTTGGAACTCTTTTTGGGTTTCTCTCTATTTTCAAAGAAGTGGAATAGTGCAATGTTTTTTGTCTTCTTAGGCTTTCTATCACTCTTAAAGAGAACTTTGGGCTAAGTAACTCCCATACCGAGTTGGCATTGATTTGCTAGGTGTTGAAACACCCCTCGAGGCTTAATTGTTAGAGAGATAGGCCCGCAGAAAAAACTTCTTCCTTTCGACTTTTCTCCTTTTGTGTCTCTAGTTCTTCAATTTATTTTCTTCATCCATCCTTGTAATCCAAAAGAAATGTATTCCCCGAACTTGTTTTTTACGCATAGTAAACATCCTTATTAAAATGGTAATTTGGGGTTCTTCTTTGTGAAGATTATTGTGAGGGAGGGATTTTAGGTTTTAATTGCTACTTGTTGAGAAATTAGGCCTTTTGACTCCAAAGCATGGAACTAGGGTGTATGCCTTTGCATATAATGAGGGTAGGTTGGAAAAGGTTCAAACTTCCAAAGATGGCCTGTATCACTTCTTGTTAGTTGTTTTTATCTAGGATTTCGCCTCAACCAATAATCTAACGACCTTGTACCATTGATTGTGAATCACCCTAGAAGGTGTTCCTAATCCCTCTTAAAGTTTTAAGAATTTTCTTGACCATGTGCATTGTTTTTCCAAGATTTGTACTGACTCACTATTTATACACACAACTTCAATCATCTTCTTTGTTCTTTCAATTGTGTACTTTTTCCAAATTCTGCAATTTAAAACTAATTCAAACTAAAACTGTAACTTCTTATTTCAATTTACTAGTTCTAACTCTTGTTTCCTTTTGCGATATTGTTTGTTTACGGATTTATGAGTGGTCATTGTGTCATTGTACAAATAAGGCTTGAATACGCCAGAGTGTTTTCTTCACGCAGGACAAACAATGAATTGACATTGCAAGCCAGCTACAAGAGATTCATTTAATCGATTCATGCATCGAAACAAATTACTTAATATGGCAATCGATTCCAATCAAAGCATTTCACCAATGTATAAGTTCTAATTACGAAACTTATTGGAAGCAACAACACAATTTATTAATTCAAAAGAACATATCTGAACATTTTCAATGACCTTTAGGAGATTATATTCATGATGATGAAATGCAGGTTTAAGGAAAGAAAAGTATAATTAGTATAACTCTCCACTCCTCCTTTTCTTATAAAAGCTTATGGGTATGATGTTGGGAGGATCTAAGTCAAAAGCTTGCTAAGCATGGGGAAAATTGGGAGAAAGGTCGTATACGGTTTGTTCTTTCGGAAAGGTGTAGGTTCTACCTTGTCGGTGGAGATTAAATCCTTGGTTAAATCCGCCATCGATCAAGGTATCTTGTTCTAAAATATCTGATTCCGCTGTTTTTCGGCTGAAATACGACCAGTATGTTTGATAAATTTTGTTGATCAGAAACCCTAGCTCATGCAGAGATTTTTCTTCTATAAACATCATTGTCTTAATATCTCTTTATCTCACGTCCTTCATGATTTCCCCAGGGAAACTCCTTGAATTTCTCCTCATACACATGTACTTGGCTTGAATCTTTTAGCATGTTACGCTTCCATCTCAGCTTCTCTTTTCTTCAAATGGTAAGCACTTCCTCATCTCTTAAGCGGATTTGTTGTAGAAGGCTTCCAGACTGGCTTTCATCTTCTCTCCCATTTCCTTTTCTCTTCCGTTCATCTCTTCTCTCCATTCTTCCTCTCTCTATCTTAGAGTACTCGACAATTATTTCCTTCCTTACGAATTCGACTTTTAAAAATTCTTCTCTGATTAGCTGTTGTTTCTCCCATCTCTGCTCCCTTCCTTCCATGTCCTTCTTTATTGATCTTAGAATTTCCATTATTTCAGAGTTCCCTTCTCCTCTTAAGACTTTCTGCGCTCGGGGAAATTCTACGTCATATCAGATGGGAATGGCTCGAGGAGGGGCTCATCACCATGCACCTCTTCTTCTTCAGCTAGAGGATTTTGCTCTGGAATAGCTTCCCTCTCTCTGTGATCATCATCCTCAGCGGACTCTTCTTCTACTTCCACCATCCTTTGTTGCTTTTTATTTCTGGGCCCCTTTGTCACCCAGTAGGGTCGAATGGGACGAGACGGGGTTTCTTCTTCATCCTATGATCCTCTGACCCTAGCGAAGATGCATAGTCTACTAATCGTTGTTGGGTGAGGATTGAAGTCTCTTCTCTTCTTAAATTTGGTATCCTCTTATCGGCCCCCTCGATTAGGCATGACATTCATTTTATAGCCTTTGAATATAGAATGATTGCTTCCTGCTCCTCTCAGCTTGCACGAAGATGTTTAGTTGGAAGAATCACTGAAGACATGAGTAGAACCAAACACTGTGGCACCTGCGTGAGGAGCCTCCTGATAGCGTAGTGAGGGTTCTTCTTTGTGCCTTCCCACTTCCCCTGCCCAGCAGTCAGTAGGTCGATAATCTTCTTATGATTTAGGTTTGATACCAGTTTCTTAAATTTGGAACCGTGCTTGAGTTCCTTTAGCTTGAACATCTCATTGATTCTTTTATCCCCAAAGGGTACCCAGACTCCTCTCACGAAAATTGTGTCCTCTCTCATCCCCACCATGTTTGCATAGAATTCCCTCGCTAGATCAGAGAATCCAAGCGCTGTGTGTGCACAGAAGCTCTCCCAACCTCTCTTCTCTATTATCTCTGAAAAAAGAGATATTAGCTTCCCAAAACCTCTTTCGCAAACAAAACCCTTGTCAGCCAACAAATTAGTCCATATATCGCCAACCTGGCGAGACAAAAGTCTTTGTCCTCTTACGATCCTCCTTCTTGAGTTTGTTACGTGACCCTCACGTCTTTCACGCCCTTTCTTCCCTCAGGTGGTTCTCTGCAGTTTCATTTGGGTTTTTTTTGATTCTGCATTTATAACGATTTCGGTCGGAGGTTCCAAATGAACCTCCTACTCCTTGGCGTGTTCATCATGGGATTCCATCAAATTATTCTGTTGGGTCGAACGAGGGATTTGGTTATACGCCATGGGTGAATTAGGAATTAGCGCTCTGGTTCTGGGGTTTTGGTAGTCGAGAAGAGAGAAAAGAAAGTGGAAAGTTGGGTGAAGATGCAACTGGATTGGAGTTCTTGATGGAAATTGGCTATTCAGTTTTAGTCTTTATGACGAATGGGCTCAAGGTCAGCATTGTCTTATGGGATGTCCTCATTAAAGTTGCGACGCCCAAATTAGAAGGTTCAAAACCTCAATTTATTGTATTTCAGACAATTTTGATCGTGACCTACCTAAGTTTTGTTGCGACTTGAAATATGGTCCTGACTAACAAATTGGTGTTGCGACCTAATATTTCTTATTATCTTGTTTTCCATTCAAAACAGGGTTGTGGCCTCTAAAGTATGTCGCGACATGATAAATTTTCTAGTCTTTAGGAACAGTTCAAATTCATACAAGACTGAATCAAAAAACTCAATTCAAACAAACAAAAACAATCAACCTTCATCATTCAAATATTCAACAAACAGCTCCTTGGAAATGTCAGATTGATATTGAATAAAAATAAATAAAATTCCCCGAACTTGATCTTTCATTCTCCCAGAAACAATTAATAAACGAGGAAGTATGGTACTTCCCTTTATAGTTCATTTGCTACATATTCTTTCTAAGAAAATCCTTAGATCCTTCCATTTCTCTTACTTTTGACTTCCTTGTCACGAAATTCAAACAACACACAAAAATAAAATAAGAGTTTTAAATCTAAAAGAAATCAAGAATTCAAAATTAGCTCTTGGAACTCATTCTCGAGCAAATAGATTAAACTAAAATATTAAAAATAAAAGTCAAATGCCAAAATAGAATAAGAAAAACTCATTAGGTTGCCTCTCTATTTGCTCAATTTTGAGTCCTTGGCTGGACTTACTGCTATGACTTTCTTGTTTCAACAATTTTCTTCCACTCAAAACTGGGAATTAATCATATTTCTTCCAAGATATTGCTTTAATCGTTGACCATTTGCTTTAAACTCTTCTCCATTACTGGTTTTCAATGTCACTGCCCCAAAGGTTGTACTTCCCACTACTGTAAAAGGGCCACTCCATTTTGACTTCAGTTTCCCTGGAAAAAGCTTAAGTCTGGAGTTAAATAACATAATCTGATCTCCTGCCTTGAATTTCCTCCTCAAAATCTTTTGATCATGCCATTTCTTTGTTTGTCATATGAATACGGCATTATCATGGCTTCATTTCGACTCTTCCAATTCATTCGGTGGAGTAGTCTTTCTTCATGCGACTTGAACTCAAAATTCAACTTCTTGATTGCCCACATAGCTTTGTATGCCAATTCGAGTAGGTGACAAGGTTACCAAAAACAAGTATGTATGGGGACATTCAATGGGAGTTTTATGTCACGGTCGCAAGCCCATAATGCATCATCAAGCTTTAAAGACCAATATCTTCTGTTGGAACTCACAGTCTTTTCAAGATTTTATTTATCTCACATTGGAAATTTCAACTTGCCCATTGTTGAGGATGATAAACCAAACTCATTATGTGTTTTATTCCATATCTGTTCATGAGTTTCTCAAACACATTGTTTGCAAAATGGCTCCCTCCATCACTAATAATAGTCCTGGGTGTCCTAAATCTACTCAAAATATTTCTTTGTAGGATTCCCACAACTGTATTAGCATCATTCTTTGGACAAGTTGTTGCTTCCACCCATTTGGATACATAATCCACAACTATGAGTATGTATATATTTCCAAATGAAGATGGAAAAGGCCCCATAAAGTCTATTCCCTATACATCAAATAATTGCACTACCAGGATACCATGCAGGGCCATTTCATGCCTTTTGCTGATGTTTCCTATTCTTTGGTACTGATCACAAAGCTTCACCCATTCAAAACAATCTTTGAAAATAGTTGGCCAATAAAAACCTGATTGGAGAATTTTGTGGGCTGTTTTGTCTCCTACAAAGTTTCCTCCATAAGGTGATGCATGACATTCTTGTAGAATTTTGCCTTGTTCACTTTCTAGTACACACCTTTTGATGATCATATAAGCTCCTCTCTTGAATAATAGTGGGTTATCCCAGATGTAAAACCTACTGTCAATCCTTAACTTCTTCCTCTGCTGGTAGTTGAATTCTGGTGGCATCCTCCTGATCTAGAAAGTTCACAATGTCGGCTATCTTTAAGGTGAGTGAAAGAAACCAATGAAATAAGCGCTAGTTTGGAAATTTTCTTCTACTTCCTTTTCTTCTTATTTCATAGTAGTCTTTTCAACTCTTGACAAGTGATCAGCTATCGCATTGTCACAACCTTTCTTATCCTTGATCTCCAGATTAAATTCCTATAGATATGAAACCCATCGATCAGTCTTAGCAAGCTTCTTTCTTGA
Organism: Tetrastigma voinierianum; assembly: GCA_016808115.1. NCBI lineage: Eukaryota > Viridiplantae > Streptophyta > Magnoliopsida > Vitales > Vitaceae > Tetrastigma > Tetrastigma voinierianum. The sequence goes on along the minus strand of JAEQBH010004987.1, from coordinate 151,960 downwards.
CCATCAAATATTTGATTCATGAAGGCATGATCGATTATGGATAATGGCATTCAGGACCCCCAATATATGGCCTTAACTTTTCACATGCAAATACCATATGACATCTCTCCTTTTCGAGTAGTTGAGTAATTCTCTTAAGCGTCATTGAAGGTTTTGCTGGAATAGTATATGGCCCTAAACACTTTTTCATCTTTCTGTCCTAATACAGCTCCCATTGCATAGTCACTGGCATCGCACATAATTTCAAATTCTTTGTTCTATTATGGTTTGGCCATGATAGGAGCTTCAACTAATCTGGATTTGATATCCTCAAATGAATTTTGGCAAGACTTATCAAAATTAAACTTGGCATCCTTCTCCAGTAATCTACATAATGGTTTTGCTATTTTTGAGAGTCTCTTATAAATCTTCTATAAAGTCGACATGTCGAGAAACTTCTTATTCCTTGAGTTGTTGGTGGCGGAAGAGTCTTTATAATGGAAACCTTTGTAGTCCACTTCTAGCCTTCTTCATGAAGTCACATGCCCCGAATACAATCCCTTACATTGCATGAAATGGCATTTTTCCCGATTCAAAGCTAGGTTCTTGTCTTGGCATACATGAAGTCGCGTCACACTAAGTCGTAGGCAATATTCAAAAGTGGATCAGTATTGTGAAATCATTTTATGAATATCTCCATAACCTCTCTACTAAATGCGAGAACATTGACATCATACGTCTTTGGAAAGTAGCGGGGCGTTACATAGCGAAATGGCATTCTTCATAAAAAGTACCATAAGGGCATGTGAAAGTAGTTTCTCGGTCCTCGGGTGCAATAGCAATTTGGTTATATCGAAGATATCCATCGAAAACATAAGTGAGATATCCTACTAACATGTCTAACGTCGATCCAATGAAACGAGGAAAATGATCTTTTTCTGGTTGCGATATTCAATTTTACGTAATCTATACACACCCTCCGTCACATCACCGAGTTCTTGTAGGTATCGGTTCATTCCTTTCATTTTACGATCACGGTGAATCCACCCTTCTTAGGAACCACATGGTAGACACGGGCTATATGATATTACATAGAAATAATCCTGCATTTAGCCATTTCAGTACTTCTTTTCTTACAACATCTTTCATCACAGGGTTCAGTCTCCTTTGGTGTTCAACTGATGTTTTTGCATCATCATTCAGCAGGATTTTATGCATGCAAATAGAAGGAATGATACCCTTTAGATCTTCAATTGACCAAGCAATAGCCTCTTTGTATTTCCTTAGGGTACAACAGCCTTTGTTCTTCATTTTCAATCCAATTCGGTGATAAGATTCTTGGTTTCCCACTTTTACGGTTCTGAAAGCATATTTGGATATTGGGTAAAATTCTTTCAAAAATAACCCATCGCATTAGTCTCTTGTTTAGTAACTTTTTTTCTTTCTGTTTGCTTGAATCAACTCACAAATGTTTCAATCGATGGCTGGATCCTCTTGACCTTGATATTCATTTTAAGCTGATCTCACTAACTGCTGCTTCTTGTTAGAACCTAGGTGATTGATACCCTTGCTGCAAATTCTTTCATCTCCATAGTTTCTTTTACGCTCTACGGCTTTCCTCAAGTTCCTCGGTGTTCTTTCCAATTCGAATCTCTGAGGGAGCAGATCACGAGTCACGGCTTCATGTGCATTAATCAACCCCTGAAATGAAACATATTGAAAGGATTAATTGGGAAATAATGGTATCACAAAATCATATATATCCTTTTAAACTCTCTAAAATATCAGTGGCTTATGCAGTCACTACTGTCAAAACCGTTTTTGAGTATTTCTTTTATAAAATGAAGAAAAATGTTCAAATTAGCATTTCTCTCTTTTGTCAGAATATTGATTTATTCAAATCCTTTCAATCCTCGGCAACGGCGCCATAAAACTAGTTTGCCTTTTTCTATATAGACTAAACCTCTCAATTTAACACCTCTACAGGAGTCTTACAACTTTCCTGTGGCCATGTCAAATTGGACTGGAGTTTCTTTAAAATGAATAAAACTTGTTTAATGTTCTGGAATTATGAATGGGTTTAGTCTATGTAACGCCCCAAATACCCCTTGGGACGTCATTACATATTAACAACCATTTACACCATGAGAGCACTAATAAAATCCATAAATGACCAAGTGTCCTTAATTTAACAAAATTCGGGCAAAGTCTCCCTTGTTCGGAAAGCTCTACCCCAAACACAACCTGTGCGATTATAATACATCACCCACATTGGGCCCATTTATCCATCAAATATTTACAATATTATCCCAAAAAGATTTCTATTCACCGTATGAAATACCCACAATAACCTTCTAAAAAAGCTAAGCTAAGCCGGGGCCACAATATGAAAAGAATATATGACGATGGCATTTACATATCAGAAGGTTATGACTATGATAACTTGTATTGAATAACAAAATACTAGACTTTGCACTTGATTTCAAAATAATTTCTCTAGTCTAGTACAAATAAAGCTGATAGCTCTACATGTTCTCCTGGGAATTTAGATTCCTAGGTAGTAGGGCCTCCCCGTGGGAAGTGGGTTCCTGAAACTCCTACCACCTCCTCGAGGTAAAATACGAAAAGGGATGTAAGTAGGGGTGAGCCTGGCTTTCAAATGGAAAATCTCCCAAACTCCAACAAGGTTTAGAAAAATATGAAAAGCGATGGAGGTCTCATTTTTATAACATATCATGAGTATACAATTTTATAAAACCATGACATTGCAAATAGATCTCAAGTTTATATGTAAACACTTAAGTAAATGTACACTGCGACAGCGCGTAAACAAAAGCCCATGCAGTTTCACCAAATACCATTTCCAACCGTTATTTTTGGCAAGTGGCATGCTAGCAATTAACCTCCACCTATCAGATTATTTTTGTTTCTCAAGCATCCTTACCGAGAACCTCTTGAGATAAAATGAGCACTATTGTAATAAACCTCTCACTCTTCATAGTAGTATTTCTCAAGCATCCTTACTAGGAACCTCTTAAGAATATTTAGAGCATCCTTACAAGGAACCTCTCATTCATCATAGTAGGGTTTCTCAAGCATCCTTGCAAGGAACCTCTTGAGCATAGGTTGAGCATCCTTACAAGGAACCTCTCATTCATCATAGTAGGGTTTCTAGGAACCTCTCATTCATCATAGTAGTGTTTCTCAAGCATCCTTATAAGGAACCTCTTGAGTATAGGTTGAGCATCCTTATAAGGAACCTCTCATTTATAATAGTAGGGCTTCTCAAGCATCCTTATAAGGAACCTCTTGAGCATAGGTTGAGCATCCTTACAAGGAACCTCTCATTCATCATAGTAGTGTTTCTCAAGCATCCTTACAAGGAACCTCTTGAGCATAGGTTGAGCATCGCCACGAGGAACCTCTCATTTCCTTTTGTGCAATCACTATATCGAATTTTATCCTACAACAATTAATCTCATCCCAGTCCCCATACGAGAATCACCCATATCATGTAAATCCCATAAGATATATAAGAACTATGTTATATAAGAATCCCCGTATTATATAATCATCCCCCGTGTTATATAAAATCCCCGAAAATACTATCTGAGAATCTCCCACATACTATATTAGAATCCCCCATGCTATATAGAATTTCCCATGTTATATAAGAATCCACGTATTATATAATAATCATGAGTATATAAAAATCCCCCTGGTATATAAAAATCTCCCATGTATGCTAGAATCCATACTATAAGAATCCATGTTATATAGAATCCTTTTAAAAACGAAATCATTCAGAGTGGTCGAATCTTGTGTGGATACTATAATAATAGAATCCCCCATACTATATAAGTCCCCACGTATTTATATGTTCCCAGGTGGTCGAAATCAGTACTTTCATGTCAGAGTGGTCGGGAATTTGGTGAGGATCACTATAGTAAGTCCCATTACTATATAAAGATCCCATTACTGAATCTGAATCCCCCTGTTATGTAAAATCCCCATACTATATTAGAATCCCTAACTATATAAGAATGCGCACCATATGTTGGAGTTCCAAAATGTGTGGCTCCCCAGTATAGTTGAATCCCCCTTGAGTTCCTCGATCCCCATTACGAAAATTTATTTTACCAGCCCTCGATCTCCATGACCAATCATTCCATACGCTCAATTTCTTGGAAAAGCGCACAAGAATCACAAGCGATCATAAAACAACTCGAAAAAGTTAAATACAAGAGAGATCATACCGCGTTATTTCACTACTCACACAAATCACTAGGAGTTAGAAATCAATCCCGAAAGAACCGTTTACAAATAAAATCCCTCGTTTCTCGCGTGCGAGAGAGAATGGTTTCAGAACATAAATGTATAGCATTTATAACCCCAAAACTTACATGTATAAATACCCTAGCCTCAATGTAAGTGAATGGGAGAAAACCCCTACCTTAATCTTTGGTTGCTATGGAGATCTTAAGCTTTAGTATCACATTTGCCCTTAAATCTCCTAGCTCGACCTTCCTTCCTTCTTCTCCAACGATCCTTAGGGCTTGAGGTGTGTAGTGCGTGTGGGTGGAGAAATCGAGAAATAGAAGAAAATTTTGGGTTTCAGTCGATTTTGCCCCGAAAATCAGCATTCATGGGGTATTTTGGTTTTTCTTCAAGAATTACGGTTTGCCCTTCACATCTCAAATCGGAGTCTATGGGAATTTGCTCTAAGGTTTTTCGACGTTAGGTTCATTTTTAATATTTATTTTAACCTAAAACCTTTATTTCTATGATTTATGTAACCATTTTTTTATATTTATCATTTCTTATACTTTGATTTAGAGAGTAAAACTAATTGGACGATTATTAATATTTAGACATGTGGGGGTTTGATGCATGACACTCTGAAGTGCACGGGTCATCTGAGTAGTAAAAATGGATGTAAGTCCGGATATCATTCCACCAATTGACTTGGATTCTCAAAACCAGCTACCCCGAGCTAATCGAGATCCATACTATCGACCTCAATGATGAGTTATCAGCTAGAAATTAAGGGTAATTGTCTTCAAGATAACATGAGAATTTAGGATGACAAAATAAGCTAATCAACTCATATACACTATAATTAGTTAGATTGAATCAGTTCTCTGTAAAAATGAACACTAATAAGGAAGTAATGTGAAACAGTCAATTCTTGCATTATTTCCCGTTTAAAACTTTATCCTAAATTTAGATCTGGATTTGTCAAAGATTCCTGATATTGCAAGTTGGATTTCTCCTTTTGTTCACCAATTAAATATCCACTGTTTTTCTCTCGGCCAAGGTTGTCCCGTCTGTATTCAACATATTCTTTGAGATTGAGTAATTTTCTTTCTCTATACTTCATACCCATTTCTTGGGGCTATGATTTCTTACTTCAGGAGTCGAGTGTGCAAGATCTCCTGGCACGATTGATGACTTCGACCTTAAAAATCTAATGAATCTTTCTCTTCCCTTGACGATCCACGACTATCCTTGAATTGAGAGTTTTCCAACGATTAAGGTGAAATCTGCGATTATTTAAGATTGATAAATATTCACATCGACATCAATTATGAGTGGTAATTGGGTATTTATCTAAGTGAACTCTCGAGCTCAGTAGTTCTTCAATAATGGTCCCGACATACCCACCATTCGATGTTCTAACTCTCAGGGTATCATCTCTTGTGTCTCGGGCATCTTGGAAATCGGAAGCGGGATCTGATCTTTGGACGAGTATTCGAAACTACTATTGGAACAATTACATGAAAAACACATCAACCAAATAAATCCTCCCAAATTTCAGGTACTTCCTTCTAAGTTATACGGGAAGCGTAAGTAACAATAAATTCAAAACTAGTGGGTTAAACCGGCGCATTACAAGCGATAATGGAGCAACGATCAATTACACCTTGCATTTGCAATAAGGCGGAAAAGCAGATTCTAGAAATTGTCTAGACTTCATTAAACTCAGGTAGTATTTGTAAAGAATTGAAATATTGCTTGAACTTCAACATTCTAACAATCGGCTCAGATCGAAGAAAAGAAAATAAAAGAAAGAAAGAAAATCTATTCTAAAAAATATACGATTGAGTTTTCTTCTTCCCTAGTTGGAGTTCCCCAAAAAGAAAAGCTAACTTTACTAAAACTGTGTACACCTATTTATAACTTTCAAAAATTGGGCTTGATTCCAAGGCTCCGGGTGGATTTCTCTAAAATCAATGGCCTAGCTCACTGTTTTAGGTCGCGACTTCAAAAGCTTGTCGCCGGCGTAAAGTCCCGGTCTGGTTTGTGCGATGCAGCCGTGAAATTGCGGGAAGCTGGTTGCAACATTCTTTCACTTGTTGCGATTCTTTGAGGCTGCGACTGATGTTTTACGTCGACTTGTTTCTTCAGTTGTAAGTTGATTAGTGGTTGCGACATGAATTCTTTATCATGACTATGTTAGTTGTCAACAGTGAGAATTCTGGTTGCGACCTCATTCTTCTTGTTTCGAATTGGTATACTGACCTCTCTCTACGCGCCTCTTGCATTTATGTGCCATGACCTTGATTCGATATCGCGACCTCTTTTCGCATTGCGCTGTAGTCATTGATTGTCTTGAGCTTTCGCGTAGGTGACTTAGAGCGGTAGTGCCTTTGTTTTCTTGTCGCGGCGTGGAATTTAGGTCGCGACCAAGTAATCCCCTCTTTAATCACTTCAATTCTTGTAAAATCTCGAAAATTATGTCGCGACCATTCTTTCTATTCTTTATTCGATTCATGATCTCGTCTCTCGATTTCAGAGTTCTTCAATTTTCTTTTTAGCTCGGTCGCGACAGTGCATTACCTTTCTGTTTTGGAATATATGTAGCGCGACCTTGATTTGTGTCGCAACATCGGTTCTATTACCGATTATGTTGATCTTTATTGCGACCATGTTTCGAACCCTTGTTGATAAATTCTATGTCATGACTTTAGTTCCATGTCGCGACATGCCTGTATTGTTTTCTACTGCATTCTATGTAGCGACCTCATTTATGTTAATACGATATGATCCTTAGTCACGGCTCCTTCTCATGTTGCGACTTAAAATTGTTTGTCTTTTCATTGTTTTGTCGCGACATGGGATTTAGGTCGCGACCTAATCGTTTCTTCCCTTGTTAAAATTTATGTCGCAACCTTAAAAGTATGTTGTGACTTCAATTCTACCCCTCCTGTTGCAACCTCACTTCTTAGTCACGACATTTTTAACTGTACAACTCATTCTCATTGTCGCGACATGAATTCCAGGTCTTGACCTTGATTGGAGTTTTCAACTCATATCTTTGTCATGGCCGAAATCGCCTAGCGAGAGACATTCTGAGTCCATTTCAACCTTACTTTCTAGTCGCGACATTATCTTCTTTGAAAGTCCCTCATGTCTTGGTCTCAGCAAGTGTTCTTTTGTTGCAACAGCTTTTATTTGGCTTGCCATCACTTCTAGTCGTGACTTGCATTCTTTGTTGAGACCTCATCTGGGCTCTTGATCTATTTTCACTCCTTATTTTTGTTGGAATTTTCATTTCTGCTTTAAATTTATGCAAAATATAAATTTGGTAAATAGCACATATTTGTGCATAAAAATAGGCAATTATATTGTAAGAAAAATCAGAAAAATAGACTAAAAATTTAATGAGTTTTTGACTCATCAGTATCCCTTACCAAGGATTGATGACTTGTTTTATTAATTTGAGAGGCGCGAGTACACTCAGAATGGTCGCCTTAGGATACCATCGGTTAGTGTTAGGGGCGATATCCACTAAGGCGTTCGGGATGCGGTATGGGCGCGCAGTTCTGATGATACCCTTCGGACAACATTCATGGATTTCATGCATAGGGTATTCCAACCTTATTTAGATCAGTTCGTCGTGGTCTTTGTAGACGACATTTTGATCTACTCCCAGTCTGAGGAGGAGCATGAAGATAATTTGAGGGTCGTCCTACAGCTTTTAAGGGACCATCATTTGTACGCTAAGTTCAATAAGTGCGAGTTTTGGCTTACTGGGGTGAGATTCTTGGGGCACATAGTGTCAGCTTCAAGCGTGTCAGTGGACCCCAAAAAGGTTGAGGCTGTGATGAAATGGGAGAGGCCTACGTCAGTCTTTGAGATACGAAGTTTCTTAGGATTAGCAGGGTATTATAGGAGGTTCATCGAGGATTTCTCCTGACTAGCAGCACCTGGCCAGTTGACACAGAAAAGGTCGAGTTGAGTGGAATGACTGTATGAGAAGGCGTTCCGGGGTGAAGAAGGAGGAAGCACTTCGGCTCCTGACCGATAGTCTCGGAGAGGGGACGAGTACCTGATATATTGTGATGCCTCGAAGGATGGACTGGGATGTGTTTTGATGTAGTTCGGGAGGGTAGTAGCTTATGGTTCCCGCCAGTTGAAGAATCATGAGCAGAATTACCCCACACACAACATGGAATTGGCCGCCATAGTCTTCACCTTTAAGATTTGGCGCCACTACCTATGCGGCGAACAGTTTGAAGTGTATTCAGACCACAAAAGTCTGAAATACATCTTCACGCAGCGGGACCTCAACACGAGGCAACGTAGGTGGATGGAATTCTTAGAGGACTATGACTTCACTTTGCATTACCATCCTGATAAGGCAAATGTGGTGGCTGATGCACTTAGCCAGAAGTCACGAGGAGTATTGCTAGTAATGGCTTCAGGGTAGCGGTGCTCAGTATGAAGCGGTTTAGGCTTCTGATACGGTGGCCCGGGCTCGAGTGCGTTGGGGGGAGTCTAGTGGCTACCGCGAGTCCTGATGAGCAAGTGATTGAGTCCCGAGGGCGGGACGAGATAGTGTCAGTGGGAATGAGATACGATTAGGTATAGGTGACGAAGGTTGGGTCATTCACACAGATGGTAGTCTTTAGTATATGGACGAATAGTGGTTCCTCAGTCGACAGATCTGAGAGAGGAGATCCTCGGGGAGTTCCACTGCCCCCGATTTGCTGTGCCTCCAGGTGGCACGAAGATGTAGTACTACTGGAGCGGGATGAAGGGACATGTTGGGGACTTTGTTGGACGATGCCTCACATGTTAGCAGGTTAAGGCTGAGCACAAGAAACCAGCAAGGCTACTCCAGCCATTGGAGGTGGCTGAGTGTAAGTGAGTGCATGTCACGATGGATTTTGTGACCCACTTGCCACGGACACCGCAGAGGCATGATATAGTATGGGTGATAGTTGACCGACTCACTAAGTCGGCACATTTTCTAACCATGCAGATGACCTTCACACTGGAGGAATTTTGCCGGTTGTATATCCTAGAGATTGTTCGGCTACATGGAGTGACAATGTCCATAGTGTCTAATAGGGATCCCAGATTTACGGTGCACTTTTGGAAGAGCTTCCAAAAGGCCATGGGGACGCGGTTAATAATGAGCACCTCCTTTCACCCATAAACAGATGGTTAATCGGAGAGGACCATACAAGTTTTGGAGGACATGCTATAAGAATGTGTCCTGGATTATAAGGGTAGTGGGAGGGTACTTGCCCATAGATGGGGTCGCTGCAACAACGGAGTTATCAGCCAGTATCGATTGCAACCTATAAGGCCTTGTATGGGAGGCCATGTTGATCACCGATTTACTGGACAGAGGTAGGAGAGAGCTCCATCACTGGTCCGGATCTTATTAGAGACACCTTGGAGAAGGTGAGTCTGATATGACAGCGTCTTCTCACAGTTCAAAATCAAGAGAAGAGCTACGCCGACCGGCGGCGTCAATTTCTAGAGTTTGAGGTAGGTGATCACGTCTTCTTGAAGGTGATGCCTAAGAGAGGAGTGGTCAGGTTCGAGAAAAGAGGGAAGTTGTCGCCGAGGTATATTGGACCCTTCGAGATACTCGAGAAGGTGGGCCACGTCGTGTATCGATTGGCAGTCACCACGCTGTATGTCCAAGTGTTCAGGGTGTTACATCTGCATGCTCCAAAAGTATGCTCAGATCCAACTTGGTTGGGGGAAGGTGTTAACACATATGGGACCCTCGAGGAGGGACCAGTGCGTATCATGGATAGCCGGGACCAGGTTTTGCGACACAAGACCATGCGGCTAGTGAAAGTGATGTGGCAACATCATGGAGTAGAGTAGGGAACGTGGGGGCGCGAGGACACGATGCAAGCCACCTATCCCTTCTTGTTTAGGGATGAAGGTACGCGGTTTAGTCGCTTAGCAATTAAATGACTAGTTTACCTGCATGAAGTTGAGTACATTGCATCGTGCGTGTGTTATGGTGTGAATGTGTGTGGAATTTCGGGACGAAATTCTTTTAAGGGGGGAAGAATGTAAAACTCGAGAAAATTCAATTTTTCTGAAAAAGAGTAAGACGATAATTCAAGTTGAAAATCCGGAATTTTTCTAGATCTCGGGTGACGAAACGGACTTCACCGTTGGAATCGTCTCGCGAAATCTAGCTACCCTGTCGAATTTCGTCGAATTCTGAGACAATTGGAATTTCATGTTTTTCGAGCCACCGAGAGTAACGTGTGACACTTGGCACTCGTTTGGAGGGCTCACATTGGGCCACGTGTCAAATGGAGAGCAAGTCAAAGACAAGTCTAAGTGGGACCCATGTGTGACATGTGTCACCACTTGATAGGAAGGAAATCAAAAGTTATGGATCAGAGGATAAGGAAATCCAAGTGAGCCAATAGAAGAGTGACATGTGGCAAAATGAGGCCTCCCACTTGACTTTGTGTTGAATACACAATTGAGCAATAATTACATCAGAACTTAGCTCCTTCAAGTCACACTTTGTGCACATTCTGCATGAGAATAGGTACGTTTAATTGTTTTCGTGTTTATGGACATGTACAGGTTTTTCAGGGTTAATGCATAATTGTACAAGGATTTATGTTCGGAAAGCGAATATGGATCATTGAGGATGTTGGCAACAGCTTGGTGAAGTTTCGGGAAGTGCAACAATCGCTGGAAGCACCCGATGGCTTGACTTATGCTGAAGTATACCTTCAACTTTGTCTGCGTACCTGTCTGTGAAAAGTAAGCGAGACAACTTTATCTGGTGCACCACTAACTTTGTTCCAATACACTGTGTGAGAACTACGGAATTGAGCGAATTCGAGTGTCTGCGAGGGCACGTTCGTCATTCAACTATCAATGCGGGATCACAATGAAAAGGGGTATAAAAGCCATAGGATACAAGGAGAAAGCAGCTTTTGATTCCTAGGTTTAGGTTTTCATAGAGGAAGTGTTCTTCTCCATATTTTGGGGGAAGTTTTATTGATGAAGGTTGAAGACTTTATTTCTCTGGAGGTTTTTGATTTCAAGCAAATGTAATCTTTCAGTAGGAACAAACATCTCTCTTGCATTCTCAGTATTTTGTGTTTTTCATTCCACAAGTTTGCGGTGGTCGATTTTCTCAAAGTTCCTTTTATGAATAAATTCTTTTAATTCATGATTTATTATAATTTCCATGGAGTTCTAAACTTCTATGCTGGGGTTCTCTGATTGAAACTCACCACGATCAGGTAATAGCCCTCAATTCCTCTTTTATACTTCAATGCAGTTGTGTGATGTTAATCACTTGTAGAAACTTTATAAAACTTTAGTTTGGCATCTTCTTGACGACGTGTGAACGAGAGATCCTCGGTACACGTCGTACTTGATTACAAATGCAAGCTAAGAATCTGAATTAATTGTTGAACAAGTGTTTAACATTCCTCGATCGTTTTTCATTCTAAAAGAGCATTTAAAGTAAAATCTTCCATCGAAGACCATTCGTATTAGCTCTTAGATGAGACTATAGACTAAGAGGTGGGATTACATGGTATGGTGAGTGGAAACCACAAGAATTCGACAATCATTCTATTTTAAAATAGTCAATTTAATCAATCCTTTCAATCAACCAAACTTTGCTTATAATTTCCTTTTCAATTACACACCTTTTGGAGAATAGCTCTTAAGGATCAACAATTTAGACCACTCCCTGTGGAAATGACACAATGGACTTCCCCTGATAATGCAATCTTGAAAACCTTAATTCTACGGCAGGAATACATTCAGCATCTGACAAACGAAGCATTTTGGCGCAGTTGCGGTGTATCAATCAGTTGATCTGAAATTTAAACTAATTGCAGTGCATTGCAAATCGTGCGTTCCTCTACATTTTCTTTTTAATTTGTTTTCTTGAAATCTAGGTGGGTGTTTGCTTGGAGAGAGGTAGGATTAGTGCATCGGTTTGGACTCCTTGACCGAGGCAGCGGAGCTTGTAAGAATTGTATCTCCAGGCAATTGTGAAGAACCTATATTAAGTCCATTGTTTCAAGAAAGCCTTACACCACAAATGGACCACTACGGGAATCAACAACCTCTGTTTAATCAAAATGCTCAAGAGTTCTGTTCAACCTGAGGTCTCATGTACCTCCTGACATGGAGATGGTGTTACCTCCGACAACACCAACAATAGGAGGGGGAAATGTTAACTTTCAGCTGAATCAATATCGAGCTCCCCATGCTCCTTTACCTAATGTGGAAAGAACTCAAGAGATTTTGCAACCTCAATGAACCACTAATGAGCTCATGTATTACCGCCTTCTTGAAGAATTGTCGATTCCTCGTGAGAGTCGAGAAATGATCGAGTCTTTTACGTATATCAGGGGTCGAATCGAGAACCCTTATATTCATGAGAGCTTTGAGGATGTTGCGGTGCATTTCTCTCTATTGGCTCACCTCTTATAATCTGTTTGGTTCTATATCCTTTTGCTCACAAGGAGAGGCCAATACGTTCATTCTCCTTTTTAGCAATCTTTACATGGGAAGACATCTGGATGAATTCCTTAACAAATTCTTCCCTCATACGTGCAAATGCTCTCATGCGAGCAATTCGAGAATTTTACGAAGGTTGGGTGAACCTTTTCTTTATGTTATGGGAGAGATACAAGGATCTCCTCTGTCTTATCCTCGTCATGGTTTGGATGTGGGGATGAAAATTTGTCAAGTATTTTCATCAAGAGCACATCTTTGAATAATAAACAATACATCCAAATGATGTGTGAGAGTTTCATGAGTGCTAGGGAAGCTGATTCAACTTTTTGACACCATAGAAAATGCTTTCAATTATGGGAAGTAATATCTCACGTAGACAACTGTACAAGTCGTAGTACACTACGGGGAGGAATCCATCATAAGAGAAAATGATGAATTGCAACCCAAAATGGCCAATTTAACAAGGAAGTTGGAAGATATAGAGTTGAAAGGTGAGCAGGTAACTAGTGTACCTTAAGTACCCTCTGTACCTATTGGACCAGTGGGAGCCATTCGTCATATGCGATGACCTACGCACTTAACTATTAATTGCACGAGCCTTCTTGAGTTAAGGGACGGTGGATAGAAGCTGACTAATGCCCATGCTACCAAATGAAACCTTTCAATTCTCCATATTCACAGAACATATAATCCGAGGATGGGGTAAGCACTAATTTTGATTGGAGAAATGAAGGTAGTATGCTTGCGAAACGACCAAGGCCCCGAATTGCTCCAAAAACCAAGGTTTTGCAAATCCGATTCTCGATTTCATAATCAAAGATTTGAGGATTTCCGGCGAACCTAATGAGGTTTCCGTCCATCGAATCAAAGGGAATCCAAACCCGTAGCCTTATCAACACTCCACATAAGAAAGTTTAGAGGATATAGTAACACAGTTCGTCCTGAGCTTCGACAATCCTGAACACGAAATTTCGAAGCGCACTGAATGATGTGAGATCCCCGAATAACTAAGCTAACCTCTTACATGGCGATTTTGACAAGAAAGGGAAGCTCATCTCGGCCCATCGAAACCCACAAAGGTCAAAATAATTATTTGGAGTTTCAGGTCCAAGTGAGTGCTTTGAACATTGCAGGCTGTCACTACTCTTTGGAAATTATTAAGGTAAATTGACAAAACCATTCAAACCAAAGAACCAATCAAAGTCTCTAAAGTGAACCAATCGGAGATAATGAGGTATCGAACTGAGCCTCATGTTCCTAGGATAAATATTGATGGTGAAGGCGAGCAAGGCAGGCCATATCTCGGCTCCGTACCCTCATAGATTGAGAGTCGAAAAGTGAACAACAGATGCAGGATCTGGGTTGTTTAAGCAAGTGAAATTGAACATTCCCTTACTAGATGCCATTAAGCAAATTCAGGTCATATACTAAATTTCCTAAAAAGGTTTGTGCACGGTAAAGGAAACTGAGTGTCGATGGAGGCATTTATGGTGACAATCTACTTCATTGATTCGAGAAGCAGGGATTTGCCCCGAAAATCACAGACCCGGGGAAGCCTTACTATTTATAGTAGTAGGGAATTCAAAGTTGGGACATGCTTTAGTGGTTGGGGCAAGTGTAATTGTTGCTACTCAGTCTATGTGGACTAGAGGGTTGGGAAATTAGAACTGACGATATCACCCTCCCGATTAGCTGATCGTAGTGTAAAAATTCCTAGAGGATAATGAAGATCATGTCAAGTGAGTGAATGATTCTACTTCCACTGTGGATTTTGTTGTGCTTATTTTCGGCCTATGGTGAACGAAGACTCAGTTGATGATTCTTGGTAGACCATTCTTGGCTGCTAATGCCATCATACACTTTGTAGGAGGCCTAATGACCTTATCATTTGGTAACTATGTGACCTTAATCTGAATATCTTTAATGTTATCAAGGAATGGGGATGGAAGAAGATGTGTGAGGTTAACATGGTTGATTAAGTAGTGCATAAATGCTTGGATAATGTCTCACATGATGACCCTCTTATGTCATGTTTAGTGGCAGAGTTGGGATGAGGAAGTGACCACATTAGAATCGGGTTCTACCTCCATAATTGAGCATAATGAAGTATTGGAAGTGAATGGGTGGGCACCTAAATTTGAACCATTGCCTGATTGAGGGCCGGGGCATTGCCTTCGAAGAGAAGGCCACCTAAACGAGTTAAGAGCCTTACCATCACACCTGGAAATATATGCCTTCTTAGGGGCGGAAAAGAAACTTTTCTAGGTAATCATATCTTCTTCCTTAGAGATGGATCGAGAAAATCGACTTTTGGAGATATTGAGAAGCACGAGCCCCTTACTAGGATGGACAATTGCGAGATATTAGGGGAATTAGCCCTTGATGCGCACACGCAAATTTACTTGGAAGAGGATATTAAACCCTCTAGGCAACCACGGAGGCAGTGAACCAAATAATGAAAGAAGTGGTAAAGAGAAGGAAGTCTTAAAACTCTTGGACGTAAGGTGTTATTTACCACATTGTGGACTGACAAGTGGAGTTAGCCCAACAGGTAGTCTAAGAAATACAGATCAGCGTGGTTGCAAATGAAAATATTGGACTAATTCTTGCTCGTGTCACTTCGAGGGTTGGAGGGTGTGCATAGATTATTGGAAGCTTAACGGAGTGCTAGAAAAGACCACTTTCTTCTCCTAGTTTTATTGATCGAAATGTTAGAGAGGATTGCGAGGGCATGAATTTTATTGTTTTCTCGATGGGTACTCGGAGGTGCGATCAGATTGAGATAGCTTTGGAAGATGGAAAACTACATTCACTGTCCTTTTGGTACTTTGGCACGGAAAATGCCCTTTGGATTATCAATGCACCCGGAACCTTCCAACGGTGCATGATGGGAATTTTTAGTGACATGATAGAAATCATTTTGGAAATCTTCATGGATGATTTCTCAGTTTTTGGTGACACATACGAGGGATGTTTGGAGGGAATTTCACGTAGGTTTTAGAGATGTCGAAAAAACCACATTTACTAAGCTGGGAAAAGTGTCATTTCATGGTGACCGAGAGATTGTTTTAAGGCCACATAGTATGAAGATGATTGAGGGTGGATAAGGTAGAGTCGAGTTGATATCCAACCTACCTACTCCTAAGTGTGTTAGAAGTATAAGGTCATTCTTGGGACATCTTTGGATTCTATATGGAGATTCATAAAGGATTTTAGTCATATGGCTAGTCCCTTATGTACTTTGCTTGCAGATGTCCCTTCGCGTAGTCCTGGCTTGTGGTTGCATTTGCTAAGCTCAAACTATGTTAGTGTGGCCTCCTATCATGCGGTCCCTAATTGGAACCTTCCTTTGAGATCATGTGTGACACAGTGATTATGCTATAAGTACATTTAGGACAAAGGGAAGATAAAAAAAGCCTTTGTGATCTACTATGCCATCAAAACTCTAGATTAAAGCTTAAGCGAGTGACCATTGAAAAAAAGTTTTTAGTTGTCTTTGCTTTAGAAAAGTTCAGGTCGCCCATTGTAGGGTCTCTGGCAACCATTTTTCACCGAATCCTGTGGCCCCTTCAAGCCTGCTCTCAGCGGGATACCAAGCCTCGGTTAACTAGGTGGATTATTATGCGGGAATTCAATCGACCATTAAGATAAAGGGGTCGAGAATGTGGTTCTTTGACCATTTATCTCGATTAGTTCGGAAATCAATTCCTGTGTACCCATAAGCGACAGTTTTCGATGGCTTGGCTTTTTTGCTCTTGTTCGTACGCCCGTGATGCATGACATCGTAAATTACCTAGTAGCCCCGGTCAAATTTCACCCCGATGGACTTCTCGTGAGAGAAAAATTTTGTGGAGATATTAAAGTATGCTGACAATCCATATCTGTTTGTTTTAAATATTGTCGGACGATTAATGAGGTGTGCCCAGTGATGGCTGGATCAAGATCCTCACCTTTTGCCATTCGAGGAAGCTGTGGAGGCATTTCTCACATGAGAAAGCAGCGGATAAAATTTTTCTGTTTGGTTTTTCTTGGCTACGCTGTTTAAGAATTGTTTTGAATTTTGCAAAACTTTATTATACGTGCCCAATGATTAGGCGGAATCCGCAAGGAACATGATGCCTCTTACCCCAGATTTAATTATTGAAATCTTTGACATTGGGGTATTGACTTCATGGGGCCTTTTCCCCTTCTTAATGGTACCTTTACATTGTTATACATTGATTATGTGTGTCGAAGTGGGTCGGGAGGCTATTCAAACGAGAACCAATGACCACAAAGGTTGTTTGAAATTTATAAAGAACACATTTTTCGTTTTGGAATGCCTCGTGCGATTATTAGTGATGGTGGACTCCATTTTTGTAATCAGTCTTTTGAAAATCTGAAAAAGTATAGAATCACCTGAAAGTTTCAGCGGCATACCACTTACAAACCCGATGGTCAATGAATTAGCTAATAGGGAAATCGGAAACACGTTTTGGAAAAAGCGGTTGCCACGAGCTCGCAAGATTGAGTCAAACCGACTTGCGTGCTCTTTGGGCCCTGCAAATCTTACTTTTAAAACTATTCTTGTATGTCTCCTATGGAAACTGTTTATGGCGAGCTTGTCATTTCTGAAGTCAAAAATAGAGCACAGGGCATATTGGGCTATTAAAACTTTTAATTTTAATGTGGATCAAGCAGGTAAGCAGCAGTTGTTGCAGTTGAACGAGCTTGAGGAATTGAGGCGTGAGTCGTATGAGAGCTCCAGGATTTACAAAGAGAGACTCAAGTTGTTCCATGATAAGTCCATTGCGCGGAAAACCTTTGAACTGTCGGAAAGATGCTATTGTACGGCTCTCGATTGCCGTGTTTCGAAACTCAGAAATCTCTCAGGTGGTAAAAGTTTCACAATTCGATTTTCGAGTAGTATACCCATCTGATGCGGTGGAATTGAAAACCGGATCTTGGAAAGTCTTTTAAGGTCAGTAATGCTTGAAGCCATTCCTCGAGCATTTTGACCTTCGGGAGAATAGTGAGGACCCAGTAGATCCGCTCTACGGGATACTCCTTCGAATGGGTCGTTTCTCACCTTGTTGTATATAGTTTTATTTTGTTTTATTTTCTTTCTTGCACTTTATTTTTGCTTTCTTTATTTCATTTGCTTTCAAACATAAAAAAAAAAAAAAAAACAAACAAGGCCCTGGTTTCTATGTCGCCTCCCGATACATTTGTGGGGTACCCGCGCGGTTTCTATGCATTGAGGCAATGCTTGTTTCTGTTGTGGGGGTAGGCATACACTGGTTGAACTCAACTATGCGCTTGCTACATGTTCAGTATGGAAAATTTTGAGAATTGTGGCTCTTTTGGGTATAGTACTTGACCTGTAATGTATGTAGCCGCATGATTTTATACACACTCCACGTCATCTCAATGCATGTACACTTGGCTTAATGTGCCGCAAAATCTCTTTGTTCATATTCTGGATCTTATCACCCCGAATTCTGCTCTAATTCCTTACACAAACCACGGACCTTCTGTTCATACTCTTGTCTTGCCTGCTTGTGCTCTCACTTGTGCATTAATTTAGCATGTCATGTTAACTACATGCATCATAGTCTCTGAGGAACACTATGCATAATTGGGAAGTGATTTAAGGCCATCATACGTGTTACACTTTATTAGGTCGTTTTGCCTTACCGCTTTCACCTATTTTGGGCCTTAAGTTTGCCAAGTTGGTTTGAACCTTAGAAATCCTAATCACCAGAAATACAGTGGGCCTAGGGAAAGTTTGAAAGTGTCTAAGAAGAATGGAGTTGTCAACTCGTGCACCACGGTCGGTTGAGCGAGAATATGAGCGATAGAGGAGAGCATGCGTGGCAGGGATGGAAGCGGAGTTGACAAGGATAAATTTTACATCAACACTACTGTTCTTAATTTGCATAATATATGAAGATAGAACATACATAAAAAAAATGAAAAAAAAATAAATAAATAAAGATGAAAAATTGGAACAGAATTGTAAGTACGGGTTATTGCAAAAAGTGGCGGCTAACATCTGGGTACGGTGGCGGGCGTTTTGAAGCCGGTTTAAGGTTTTTACCCTTTTTAGCCATCATTCCATTCCATCCCTCTCATATATACTAAACCCTAGTCCCTTTGCTCTCATCACACAGCAGGCCCCAAGTTTGTACTGCTCTGCGCCCGGTGTTTCCATCATTTCGGGCCGGATTCTTCCATTATTCATAGTACGAGAAGTGGCGCTTCTGCAATTCCTTGAGGGCGTTTTGTGATACTTCATTATTATACATGGATTTGCTTGGTTGGTTTGGTTGGTGGTTTCTTTGCTTGGTGGTTTGGGGTTCGGTGATGTTATGGGGGTACATGATCTGCATGGGGCCAGCCCGGTGCCACAGACGGGTTTTGGAGGACATTGTTCTATATGTTTGGGCCATCTGTGCCATCATTACTATTCTTGCCATAAGCCTTGAATCTAAAATATGGAAGATCAAAACCTAGCTCTTAGTGGGCGAACGTGAAGAAAAGAAAATCCGGCCTCTTGTTAGATAAAGAAAGACGAAGGAAGCGAAGATCATCTTACGAGAGTGAAGAGTGTCGGAGGGAGTGATGATGAGGAGATCGAGGCCATGTTTGCTTCCCGAGGCTTAGGCTCGAGCATGAAAAATGGGCCCGGTCGATTACGACGGGGATTTCGTGCGAGAGGGTGTGAAGTTGGAAACATTGCGTACTCCCATCCTATTAGGGGTGTTATTCAAGAACAAAATTTGCAGTTTGTGTGCACCGAAGTTCAGGGGTATCTACCCACATTGGTTCGGGAGTTTTACACTAATTTGAGAGAAAATCAGCGAGTCGAGACCTTATTAGAGACCACTGAGATGATGCTAAATAGATCACCCCGGTTGTGGCTCTCCATACGGTATGTTCACCTGTGAACCCCGGATCGACCTTACCCTTGACGTGTACTTTGACGCCATTTATTAGTTGAAATTTATGTGCACTCGATCTGTGGCCATGGTGGTTTATGCGTAAAGAGATTTATATCGGGGAAGCAAGCGAATTTGCGTTGATGAATAAGATTATTCATGATAGAATCGAGACCAAAGAGCTGGCCAAAAATATCCCGGAGAAGAAATTCAGTTTTTATGAGGTTATGGTAGGAAGCTTATGCATTCGCCTTGGTCATATGGTGCATTATGAGAGACTTTTACTGCGTTCTCGACGAAAGTAGCTGTTCATTTCCATGTTTAGTGACAAATCACGGTGAGGCGCGGGATGGGGATTAAGCTAAGGAAAGAGGTTCTTCCTAATTTGGGGCTGTCTGAGCAAAGCGAGAGGCGGGCCGCGCATCTACGAAGACTGACCCTCCCTCGAGTGGTTGTTCGGGGCCTCTTTGTCTCACGGCACCCGACATGCTGGCTATCCGTTCCATGAAAGGCGTGTCGAATCAAGGGTGGTTCAAATGCATTATGAAGCGAAGCAGCTTGACCGCATGCTCCTCTAGCTTCGAGAGTCATATTTTCGAGAGAGCTGCTTTGGTAGATGCCTCCTCGACTTGGAGGGAGATTGAGTTTGGATGACTACGTCGATGAGGATCGTTTTCTTGTGAGATGATGGGAAGATTATCGATGCGATAGCATAGTAAAATAGATAGAATTGGTGTTGGCAATTAGGTGAGACCTGGCCCGTATCATGCAGCTTCCCGTTTTGTTTCATATTGCCTTAGAAATTTGTAGCCTATGGTCATTACAAACTTTAAAAACCTTTTGATTTCAATTGTGTTAGTGTTCCTCAAGGACTTTTATACATAATGTTGGATTTGCATGGTTATGTTAAGCTTGTGCCTCACATAATATAGTTCATTTTCATTTTTAATTGCATGCATGGCGACTCTTCTTTTCTCAATTCCATGGTCCTTTATGTGAATAGCTGAATTTTTGTGTTAGCTTGTTGTTATGTGTTAGCTTGAAATTTGTGGTTTAGTTTAATTGAGTCACACGGATGCATACTATAATAGTTGATATTATCTTAATATTTTCCATTCGAAAACTTGCAAAGCTTAAATGCACCTAAATGCACTTGTTGGAATTCATAACGATGGAGTGTCTCAGTTTAAATCTTGCTAGGGACCACTGGCAAGATGCGATTGGTGTGTTGAATACACAATTGAGCAACTAATTACATCGGAACTTAAGCTCTTAAGTGCACTTTGTGCATTACGCATGAGAATGAGGTACGTTTAATTGTTTTTCGTGTTTATGGACTTATGGGTTTTGAGTTAATGCATAATTGTCTGAGTTTATGTCCGAAGCGAATATGGATCTCATTAGTGTTGGCAACAACTTGAAGGTGAAGTTTCGGAAGTGCAACATCTTTAGAAAAGCACCCAGGTGGCCAGCACAATATGTACACCTTCCAACTGTGGTACCCATGCGAGAAAAGTGGCAAAACTGACACATCTTAGGTACACCACTAACTGTGCGTGCACGTGTGAAGCTGCGAAATTGAAGCGGGAATTCGATTCTAATGCAAGGGCACGTTCTTCATTCAACTATCAATGCAGGATCACAATGAAAAGGGGTATAAAAGCCATAGGATACAAGGAGAAAGCAACTTTTGATTCCTAGGTTTAGGTTTTCATAGAGGAAGTGTTCTTCTCCATATTTTGGGGGGGAAGTTTTATTGATGAAGGTTGAAGACTTTATTTCTCTGGAGGTTTTTTATTTCAAGCACATGTAATCTTTCAGTAGGAACAAACATCTCGCTTTCATTCTCAGTATTTTGTGTTTTTCATTCCTAGGTTTTACAGTGTAGATTCGATTTCTCAAAGTTCCTTTTATGAATAAATTCTTTTCAATTATGATTTACCTTATAATTTCCATGGGTTCCTAAACCACATGTGGGATTACAGGTGAAACTCCTGCGATCAGGTAATATCCCTCAATTCCTCTTTTATACTTCAATGAGATTGTGTGATGTTAATCACTTGTAGAGAAACTTTATAAAACTTTAGTTTGGCATCTTCTTGACGACGTGTGAACGAGAGATCCTCGGTACACGTCGTACTTGATTACAAATGCAAGCTAAGAGTCTGAATTAATTGTTGAACAAGTGTTTAACATTCCTCGATCGTTTTCATTCCTAAAAGAGCATTTAAAGTAAAATCTTCCATCGAGAACCCATTCATCGATGGCTGGATGAGGACTATAGACAAGAGATGGGAATTACGCTGAGTATTGGTGGTGGAAACCTAAGAATTCTAGCGATCATCTTATTTTAAAATAGTCAATTTAATCAATCCTTTCTGATGACGAACCATGACCCCATAATTGTCTTTTCAATTACACCACTTTTGGAGAATAGCTCCTAAGGATCGACAATTTAGACCACTCCACTGTAGTGAGAGATGATGCAATGGACTTCCGTGTCTCAATGCTAGAAAACCTTAATTCCTAAGCAGGAATAAGGGTGTGACGAATAGAGCAAGCACTTTGGACCAAAAAATTCGGTGGAGAAGGAAATTAGTGGGAGAAAAAAAAGAAAGAGAAAGGAGAGAGAAGAAGAAGGTAGAAAGAGAAGCTCCACCTTCTCTCTAGTTTTTTCGGCAATCGGACCATCGGTTCCCATCGGACGAAGGAAAGTTAGCAGCCCAATAAGAGCAGTAGGGCGGAATCGAGGAGTTTCGACAAACTCCAAGAGGTAGGGGTTCTTCTCCCACTCAATTTATTTTCGGTCTAAGAGCCATTCTAATGGCATGAGGTGTTTGGGGCCAGGAACGACTGTGCAGTTCTGTCCCAAAATTTTAGGACTTAATGTTGGAATTTTTGGGACTATTTTGGACAGTCTCGGGATTGATTTGCGGACTGCTATTGGTCCATTTGTGTAGTTTTTATGTGTTATTGCTGAAAAATGAATTACATGTTGGTTGTGTGTAAATTATGCTAATATATGCGTATATGATACAATAACATGAATTGGCATGAAAATGGCACTTTGAAATTCATATGCATGGGGACACCGTAGAGTATTAGGTGTGAGTGTATGACATGGTTTTTGGAGAAATTATATCAGAGGGTTGTCCACAAATATTTATCAGAGTATGACCACTAAATTATATTCGAGGGTTGTTCACAAAATTATTTCTCAGAGTATGACCACTAAATTTTATCGGAGGGTTGACCTATAAATTTTGAAATTGGAGATTGTTCAATGAGCTTTCAAAGACAAAAATCTTTTGTGTCTGGAACATTTTTTCATACATGGAAAATTCATGCGTGAGGGAGTCGATGAGGACTCGAGGCATGGGGCATGGCATGTAGACATTCGAATAGGAATGTGCATAATTTTACTTAAATGTGTGTGTGTTTTCCATTCATGAGCACTTTGGTGGGGAGTAGCCCTAGTAAGAAAAATTCAACTACTGGCATTGCTCATCGCGTCATGGGAAAAATATTTTCAGGTACTAGAGGTGCGCCAGGGGATGAAGCTCACCCAAGACTTCAGTGTTTGTCTGTGAATGTATAGACTAAACCCTTCAATTTTTATACCTCTACTGGAGCCTTACAATTCCCTTGCAGTTGTACCAAAATTGGAGGTAAGTTTTTTAAAAATTAGAGAAATGGTTTTATGTTCTTGAAATTATCAAATGGGTTTAGTTAAAGATACTGCAAGTGCACAGGTCATACAAGTAGTAAAATAAGGATGTAAGTCCAAATATCATTCCCTCAGAGATTGACAAGAATTTTAAAATCAACTACCCTAACTACTCAAGATCCACACTATTTGCACTTCCTTGTAACAGTTTAAAAACTAAGGTTGGAAAGCAGAATTATCCTATATTATGTTTATATACTAAAGATAAAGTCCGAAATAAAACAAATAAAATAATGAAATGATCGATTCTACGTTAGAAGTGAACAACGAGCGTGTGAAATTTCGATTTCGACACCATAATATCTTTGTGACTCTCTCCACGATTAAGATCTGGATTTATGAATTCATATTAGTGCAGCGGATTTCTCATAACTTCACCAATTGGATGTCCCGGCTTCTTTAAAAACGAGGGATCTGTCGATTACTTGTATTGAGAACCTCTTTATAAGATCCCCAGGCATTTTCTTTTCAATACTTCATACCCATTTCCTTAGAACTTGATTTCTGCTTCCCCGAGACAAGGTCATTGCAAAACCTCTACCAAATGGTTTATGACTCTTCCTTTAGATCTGATGAAGTTATCCATTTCCTTAGTAGATCTCGGTAACGATGATAGGATCTTTCCCGACATATCGAGAAAATCTCACGATGGATTTAAATTGATAAATAATTCATCCTCGACTTCACAAACCTTGGTGGTGAAATTTATCCCGAAGTGAACTCGAGTTCTTTTAGTTCTTCAATAATAGTCTAACATACCCCGATTGAATGCTCAGCTCTCGGGAATCTCCGTACATGTGTCACTCGGAGGGCTCCACAAATCATAAGCGGGATATATTCTTTAGGGTATTCGATACTAATATTGGGAACAATTCAATTCATGATCAACATCAACCAAATAAAGTCTAAATCCAAAAAATTCCCTATAATTTATGCAAAAAAGACTATAACTAACAACAGATCCAATTTCATTGGAAGGTATTTGCGCTTCTAGCGAATCTGTCGAAAATGAGTATTGATCAAGCATATCCATGGCGTAATGGCGAAAATAAATGAATTCCCGAGAAATTATGCAGACTACATTAATTCCAGGCGATAATTGGAAAAGGGATTAAACTATTTGATCCAACTTCAATATTCAAAATAGATTTCTGGTTCAGATACAGAAAAGAAAAAAAATCCAAAACAATTCTAACTAAATTATTCTAAACATATACAAGTGAGTCTTCTCAATCCCCCAAGGATCTGGGTTCTGAAAAGCTGCTTTCTCCTAACGCAAGGACGTCTATTTATACATTTTCAGAAATTGAGCATGATTCAAAAGCTTCAAGTGGATTTTCCTAATTCAATGGCCCAGCTCACTATTCATGTTGCGACCTAAAAGAGCTTGAGAGTTGCAATTCTAAGCTTGCTAAGTCTGTCATGACTTCAATTACTTGTTGCAACATTCGTTGTTTTGTTTTTGGCAATATGCAGTCGTGACCTTGTGTCTTTTGTTACAACACTGTTCTTTACAGCTTCTTCATTTGGTTGTCGCGACCCAGTTTCTTTATCGCGACTTAAATTTTTGGCTTCACCTCTTTTGTTTCTTAAGGTGTGTGTCACAACTTGAAAATCCTTGTTGTCTTCTTTTACTTAGCTTTTTCTTGAGAATCATCATTTTCATTATGACTTGAATTACTTTCTGTGTGACTAAGTTGTTGCGATAGTCTTAACTCTTGTTGCAACAACGTTTTCTTGTCTCAAAGTGTTTATGTCGACCAAGTTTCCATGTCGCGAGGCGTGGTACAATTCTTTCCACTGCGAGTTGCATTAGTGACATAGTTTTGTGTCAAACCTTGCTGTTGTCAACGATTTGATTCCTAGTTGCAGCTTCCCTTTTATTTTGTGACATCGCTTGGTTGTCTTCTACTTTCATTCAGGTTGCGACTCAAAACTGTTGATCTGTTGAATTCCTTGTTGTGACATTCAAATTAAGTCTCGACCAGGTGATTCGCTAAAATCGTGGTATGCATTGGGGTAGAGATTTAGTGATTCCACTTTGGATTTTAGGCTTTTCATAGAAACAGTGGGGTTGGTGATTTGAAGACTGCTAGTAAAAATGTAGTAGAATTTAAAAAGAACTCCTTGAAGTCTCGGGCCACTGGGTTTGGAGTTTTAGGGCAACTGAGAGGTCCTCGAGTCCATTTCCTCGCGTTGGGGAGAATGACCTATAGTCATTTCCAAAACCGGATCTTCATTTAGATATAAAACCTAACCCTAATAGTTTTCCTCTTGAGAAATAGCATTTATTGGTCATTAATGTTTCGAGACAGTAAAAATCGATCCTTTGATCTGCCCTACAGTAACAAATAAATGGCAACTAAACGAGCATCAGTGGATCTAGTAATAAGCATCCACTGAACCCTAAAAGATTGTCAAGTCTTGGTGTCAGGATACATCAATGATTTAAACCTTAAGTGAGAGATGAGGCATAAATGACAACAAGCGCTGCGTTAAAAACAAGGACCCACGTGATTTACCTCAAGCGGAGTACTTAATGACCCTACTCTTCAAGGATAAGAGGGCTTAGTGACCATCCTCGGGGTGTTTGTGACGAAAATGAGGAAAATGAGGAAAATGAGGAAGAGAAAACGGCGGGAGAGGCTGAAAGCTTTCGCGCAAGAATTATTACATTCAGTGATATCCTATAGAGTTTGGCGAAGCATATCTTGCTTAGAATCTAGGAAATTACAATGTATAGCTACAAAAATACAAAGAGGGTAGTTTAGGAAAAGTAGGCGGTCAAAATGGGATTAATGAGTACGAGGCAGTTGCGAAAATTCGCAAGTTGCGAAATTTTCTCAACCTTATAAAATTTGTAGTGTTTTGAATTCTTCCATTTTCTGCTCTAATTTCCTTTTGACTTCTGACCTACAACTCCGAGTTCGGCTTGGATTCTTTGCATTCGTGTCGACTCGATGACTTTATCCTAATTTAGCTTGCAAAACTACTAAAATAGCCACAAAATGCGATCAGTAGTGTAGTCGGGACCTTGGTGTGTCAATTGAGTTATTTAAGTTGATTAGTACACAAAAAGTGCTCAAAACCTCTGATAAGCGGGTTGAATATGCTTATTTAGGCCTTAATCACTCCCCTGTGAAGGCATTACTAGTCCCTTAGCAATGATAGAAAGAAAGAGAGAGCAGACAAATTATGTTCACAAAAAAAAAAAAAAACAAAAGGAAAGGTATTTCAAAAAGTATATGGATGAGTAATGTCTAACCTTCGGTATGAATAACCAAGACCCTGCACAATAACCATCTTGGGAGAATAAATTCCATACAGAATCAAGTTTAGAAAGAGTATCGACTCAGGGAATCAGCACAAACTTCCACAAAATTTAAGTGTTTATATGATCGATTTCCTTGATAAGCCCCTTCGCCCACTCTCTCCCCCGACCAAACTCGCGAGACCTAGAGCATTGACCCGACCTAAATAAATTTGGCTCCCCTCTTATTCCACACTTTTCGTGTTGTAGATTTAAATCTTTGAGAATCTACCTCACAAAGTCGAGTAACGGGAGTCAGGTGACTCCCCAACGATTAAGGCTTAAGGCATCAAGTCATAGGATCTTTCGACCACCCAGCTCTTCGGGTTTCACCCCGAGACTGGAATGTTGAGACTCTAGCACACTGACTCGCTAAACCTCACTGTCCACCCGTGCGAGCCCAAAGTCGGTGGCTCGACTAAGTTGGTTTAGGGCGCCGGGTTTTAAGACTTTCAGCATATGCCCCTGGGGCCGTGCTCGGGTTTCAGGCGAGAGCGCGTCACGGCTTTCTATTCTTTTCTTTTTCTTTTTGTGTGGAAGACTTCATTGTGCTTTTCTTGGGGTGTAACCTATTGCGGGTGAATTGACGAAACTAGGGTAGGTTTTGCGAGTAAGGGGCTAAAGCGGAGTTTCTTAACTTATTAAAGAAAGCGTGTGCCTTGTGTGTGGTTAGCTAAAGGTGGAAGAGGCTGAAAACCATGAGACTTCAGCGATCATCTACTTAACCATGCATGGAACTAATCTAACATCAATAGCATTGGGCAGTGTTTCAATTTTCCAACTTGCAGCGGGTTAGGCAAAACCACAAAAAAAAAAAAAAATGGATGCAAAAATGGGTGCAATTTTTGAATTGAGAAAATAAGCTGTATGGTATGTATAAAAAGATATTTTGCTATATTTTCAACTTTACAAAGACAACTACAGCTTCAACGAAAATGATAAGTAGCAAGCCATAAACATCACAAGGAGAGCATTCAAAATAGAAATAAACATTAATTTAAAAGTCACTTCCTTCGCTAACTCTCCCCCCCAACCAAATGTCGCATTGTCCTTAATGGGGATCGGATTGGAAAGTTAGAGAAGGAAGTGCTACCCTCCTGATGTGTGGCGGAGTGGGAGGTGGAATTCTCACCTGGGCGGCGAGGAGTCTTTGCTAGTGTAGTCGAAGGAGTGAAATTTGCTACTCTTCTTCTTCTTGCCTAACCCAAGTCAAGAGAAGGCCCGAAATTTGGGTGGGTAGTGGGTCTTTGGCTTTCTTTGGGAGGAACTAGAGGCACAGGCGAAGCACGGATGAAATCGGGGCAAGGCCCAGGTGACTCACGAATTTGCATGAGGATGGCTTGGGTCAATGCGAGTATGGTCTTTGAGTCACGAGGCCATGGTGGCCTCAGTGTGAGTCATCCTCTCTACTAGGGCATCATGGGCAATCGCAAATGATGCAGACGTGGCTGAGAATGTGCGGACTACATCCATGATGGCCAGGAAATCCCGAGTGGATATATAAATATGCTGCGATGGCGGTGCTGTGATGCTCGGTCTGCCCGACATCTATAGAAGTTGTGTTCTTGGGTAGGGCTCTGGAGGTGCGAGAGGGATGCAAGGCTATGGCTTGATGGACGATGGTAGGCGGAGTGAGCGGGGATGCTGGAACTGAGCTCTCCCGGTATGCACTGTGGATGTGGGCTCTCATAGGAGGTCATTTCTTTGGCTAGTCCTCGGTAGCTCCTAGGATGGGAGCGATAAAGCGAGGCATGATCTACCATTGGTCAACTATAAGGATGGCCTCACAATATCAATGGTGCTCCTAGCTGGCTCGCGGGGAAGCCGTGTGCTCACAATACCACTTGGTATAAAGTCTCGAGAGCAGAGGAGTGGACTCGGCTACGGTCGGGTTCTGCGTGAACCTTATTCCTCGAAGTGGAACGGATGTCATAACGAGCTGTGTTTGAACCGAAACCCTACGAAATATGGCATAGAGCCTCCAGAATGGCTCCTCTCCTTTGTACTATGTGTTGGCGCGGAAAAAGATTAGACCACATTATATGGTCTATGAGGAGCATACTCAGAGGAAGCTGCCTCCTGAACAAGATAGGCCCGGCTGTCGTGTCCCAGGATAGTAGACGAACCATCTCCCTGGTCGAGGGATGGGGCCTCTGCCTATAATCTGTCAAGTTCCAGGGACCCGCAGAAGCCAGGTCAGAGCATCAGCTGCTATCTCCTGTGGCGAAGTATCCCTGGTCGGCCATCGATAGTGAAATAAATAGTTGTCGGATTGGGCTCTCGCTTGGAGGTCATCGTGTGGTAGAACTCGATGACCACCCGAGGGTAGAAAAACCGACGTGGGGTCATAAATGGCTCCAGGGAGTACCTTTGCACTAGTCTCATCGAATCTCGGAGCTCTAAATCTTCAGTAAGGGTCAGGAGATCATAATGAACCTCGTCGTGCAAATCCCTCGTACTGGAATCAATATTTTCACAAAATAGAGATACAGTGGAAGTAATTCGCTTTGATGATTGAGGTTAGGATAGGTCAGAGGGAGAGCTCAACGGGGCTACGTTGGGTGAGGTGGTAGACTCTTGAGGGCTGGAACTAGAAGACTCCCACCCAAGGTACAGAGGTTCGAGCCCTTTTGGAAGGTGGAGCCTTCCGGGATGGCCTAGGATGTGGGGGAGAGGAAGGGAGATAGGGCTGACCACAGTATGAGTACTGCGTGGGCGGGAACATGACAGCTATAGGCATATAAAGCGGCAGCCACCTTTGAGGAGCCCCTGTGGGGCGCCTGGGGCGCGACGGGGAGGGCGCGCGACGGCGGCGGCGGTGGTGGGGAAGGTGTGCGGCGGCGGGACCGGGGGTTGGACCACGCGGGGGGGGAGGAGAGGAGCGGCGCCCAGGAATTTTGAGCTTTGTCCTCCGCGCGTCTTCACCATGGCTGGGCTAGAAAAGGAGAGGAGATGGAGAGGATAGGAAGAGGAGGATAAGATCAGAAATGAATTTGAAATGAAACTGAAAAAGGGGGGGTTTAAATAGATGGGTTAGGGTAGGTGAGAGGTTTAGCCCATTTAATGTCCATAAATGGGTGGTTAATGGTTAGGGCTCAAAAAATCTGGCAACATTCATGGTGCTCAGAGAGAGGCAGAAAGGTTCTGAAAAGGTAGAAGATGAGCAGTGCGCATGAAATTCATGTAGTGCGAAATTTCCTGAACAATGAGATTCGCAATCTGGAAAAAATTCCTGCTTGCACAACCTATATACGCAGCTTTTGCAAAATAAACAAACCAAAAATTATCGGAATGTCTGAATGAAGCGAGAAAAATTACAAAGAAAAGTAAGCCAAAATTAAGGAAATTAAGAAAGTCACAAAAAAAACTTAAAATGAAACAAAAAAAATTCCAACAAAAATTAGAGTTACTTCTAAGTTGCTACTGAAATCACTCCCACTCAGTTAGCCTTTTGGATTCATGGAGAATTAGGAGAATCTCACTCCTTGTACGCACTATGTGTTGTATTGCATAGGGTTTCAGCCTTTGCCCATTGACCTTGAACACCCTGTTGTCCTTGGAATTGAGTAGGTCTATTGATCCATTGAGATAGACCTGATGGATGGTGAATGGCCCAGTCCATCTTGATTTAAGCATGCCTGGAAAAAGGTGGAGCTAGGAGTCGTAAAGCAGCACTTGGTCTCCTTGTTTGAAATTTTTACGGGCTATTAGCTGATCATGCCACTTTTTTAACTTATCTTTTGTAATTTTCGAGTTAAAGTAGGCATCATTCCTCAGCTCTTCTAGCTCATTGATATCAAGGAGCCTTTTAAGGCCTGCTCTTCCCATATCCAGGTTCAGCTTCTTCACTGCCCACCATGCCTTATACTCAATTTCCACTGGCAGGTGACATGCCTTGCCATAAACTAGGCGATACGGGGACATGCTGATGATGGTTTTGTATGCTATTCTGTATGCCCACAAGGAATCCAACAACTTGAGTGTAATGTCCTAATCTTGGTTCTTATACCCATAAAGAAAACTAAGTCATCCTAATTATAGAAAAGTCAATTAACCACAAAACGTCACTTCCTAGGAAGTTACGACCTCATAATAAACATTAGCATTTTTTTTTATTTTTTATTTTTAAAAAGCGCAAAACTCTAACCAAAACACTTGTATACACATTTTTCTTGTTCAGTAAACATGCCCTAAAAAACAATTTTAGAGTAACCATATACATTGACATATACAATTCAAAAGTCTCCTGTAATACATATACTGGCTATGATGAGAGAGAGGGAGAGGGAAGTCGCCAGCCGACCTATCATCACTCATGACGCAAGTGCGTTGAGGCAAAGAAAAACACAACTTATTCTTTCTAATTTGTAGAACCTAAAAATATATTGCACTCTATCGAGATGCCACTCAACGAGGGAGGTAGCAAAGCATGATACCACGCCTTACATCTGCGATCATCATCATAAGCCCATTCACTTTATCAAACCAAAGCACTTACATAACTTCTCTAAGCATATTCATATACATTCATATCATCAAATAAAAGCACTTAAATAATTCATAACTTCAACATAGGCACATTCATAATTCATATATGTATTCTTATATCACAATGCTTGCATGTATCCATTTATCTGCTATGACTAAACACATCAAGTATCGCCTGGAACTTGTAAACTGAGAACTTGTAACTTGTAAAACTTGTGTTAGCGCTAGCTTCAGATACTTGAATTTGACCCATTAGTCCTTGTAACTTGTATTTGCGATTACTTGGACATGTCGGTCATAACCTTATCCTCTTATCTTCCATGCATCATGGATTTTTCATATAACATGTACTTGCACATAATAACATTCATAGTTTATCACATAGACCAAAACTTATATAGTTCATCAACACATTCTTGCACATAACAACTGGCATAGTCCATAACATATCATACATGAACATTGAATCACTTCATTACAAAAACAAGTCATTCACATCAAATGACAAATAAAGAAATACATGTATCTCAAACATTCATATATTCAATTCTCACAAAAAATGACGTCCCGTATCACCCTTAACGCGCCACGCCTTGTACATCTTGATCCTCGTGGCTAAAAACATATATTAATCATACATAAGTCATATATCAAGTGCATAAAACTTCAAAACTCAAACATATGAGAACATATAACCTAGGCCTACTTAACCCCGTTTTCTTTACAAAGCCAGACCTTGCTGACTCTTTTAGCTATAACTCTCAACATATACATCCAAAAGACATGATTCTTTTTTTTAGAAACTAGACTCATGCCTTTAAATACATATGTAAAAATCAGTTCCATATTCCATATATAACATTTATACCTTGTATTTTCAACTTAATCGTTATCGTCCCCTCGCTACGTAATGTTTCCTAAAAACAAACCAGCACGCACTCAAGATTGAGACTTGATCAAACCTAAATATTTTTTCAAGCAAGAACTAGACATATAAAAGTAGAACATATCCGAAATTAGGAAAATACCAAATACACAAGGAGAAACATACTAAATTTCACATAGTAAACTCCGCGCAAAATCGTGACAAAGATGAGCAATCGGCTGGTCAACGTGATCATAAACTCGAGATAAATGACAACCAATACCAAGACCTTTACAAAACCTAGAAGAGACATAACCCAACAACTTTCATATTTGCTAACTAGATGTTCCAAAACAGAGCTTAAAGACCTAAAATAGAGGTGCACAAAATGTATCTGAAACAGAGTTTACCTAAAAGTTAGCTTGAATTCGAAATGACTAGATTGGCCAAAACCGCTTTTTTCCTCTCTTCTATCACATCATTTGGATTAGACAACATAAAGGAAAAAGAGAAGTTGTTAAAGGTTCTAGACAACTCTAAAGCTTTTATCTTATATTTTGACAAAATTTCAAAAATGGTCCTTCAATTTACGACTTAACACTTAACTCCCCTAACTTCATTTATTACTAACCCTTAATCATGACAAATTATATCTATCAGATGTATGTTCAGGCATGAATGCATGCATGAATAGTTATGCCTTGATGGGTTATTATGCATTTCGAGAGACCAACTTTCTACAGAGTTCACCACTTCATCGCGATTGTCTTGATTTCCCGTTTTCGTTAGCCTAACTGGACCACTGGTCTAAGGATGGTACGAGGTGGCCACTTTATGCTTGACAATATATTTAGTTAGGAGGTTCTCAAAAGGTTTGTTGCAAAAATGTGAACCTCCATCATTGATTATGACTTTGGGGACCCCAAATCTGTAGAAGATGTTCTCCTTCAAGAATTTCAACACCACCCTGTGGTCTCGTCATTTTCCGCAAGGGGCACTCGTCAAACTTCATATTTTGACACATAGTCGACTCCCACCAAAATGTAAATATATCCAAAGGAAGAAGGGAATGGCCCCACGAAATCGATGCCTCTAAAAACGAATAGATACTTCCCAAAATCGGGTTCAAAAAGGCATCATGTGACGCACGGTAGATTTTCCCCCACCCAGATTGGCCGCATTCTCTCGCGACATGGCCGTGGGCATCCTGAAAAGAGAGGGGCCAATAAAACCCAAATTGTAGTACTTCATGGCGGTCGACGTAAATGGCTCTTACATGCATTCTCACGCAAAGGCCGAGTATCCCTTTGTTGTTCTCTTCAGGCACACATCTTTGATTATCTTATCAGCACGTGATTTGTACAAGGCGGCTTTCCTTCCCCAATAATAAGAGTGAATTTTTGGCAGAAAACTTTGTCTCAGGCCTCCAATCATTGGCACCTCATGTTGCCAAGTGATCAGTACGCGGGCATACCAAGTGTGTTCTCAACCCGGGAGTAGTGGACTCCCGTGAAACTCATCATTGATTGGAGGGTCGCGAAAGTGTCACAGGCTACCGTTAACTTCAGAGATGATCCGCAACAACATTCTCTACACCCTTTTGTCCCTAACTGCGTTGAACTCTCTCGCAGCAGAGAACCCATCTTAATAAGTCTTTTGGCATTTTGCTTATGAGTAAAATTTCTCCGTGTTCGAAATGATCCGCGGAAGATTATTATGTCCGACCCAACCAAGTAAGCACGAAATTTGTCCAAAGAAGACTATTGCCGTGAGCTCTTCTGCAGTGGAAAATCTCCCACTCGCTCAATGTCTTGCTTACATAGTAGACCACATAAGGCTTTCCTTCTTCCTCGCCAAGAACCGTCCAATGGCGAGTCATTGCATCGCACATTACCTCGAGTTGCAATCCCAAATGAGGCCCTCAATATCTGCGCAGTTGGTCAAGTAGGCCTCTGAGCTCCTCAAAGCTCTTCGCGCTTTAATCATAAACGAATTTGGCATCTTTTCTCTCCAATAGCTTATAAAGAGGCTTGGTAATTTTCGAGAAGTCCATGATGAACCTCCCGTAAAGCCTCACACGCCTCAGAATCGCTTCACGCTTCACATTTCAGGAGAGGGCAAGCTTTGGAAATCATCTCAGTCTACTTTGTCAACTTCAATTCTTTCGAAATGATATGTCTCAGTTAATAATTCCTCTGACCAGGTAAATGGCCTTTTTCCCGCTCAAGATCATAAGTTTTTTCTCTTTACACCTACGTTGAAGACGCCAAGTTGATCAAGCATTCTTCAAAGCTCCCTCCATAAATTGTAACATCATCCATGTAAACCTCCATAATGCGCTCCACTAAATCGCTGAAGATACTAAGCATGCATCAATGAATGTATGTGGCATTACACTGTGCCAAAGGGCATCCTCTATAGGCATATGTGCTAAACAAGAAGGTGGTCTTCTCCTGGTCTTCTACAAAGAATTCCTCAATTTGAAAATACTTGAATAGCCATCCACAGTAGCAAGAAAAGGTGCCCATAAATCCTTTTCAGAAGTTGGTCCATGAAGGGTGAGGGGAAGTGATCTTCCTTGTCACCTCATTTAATCTTCCTCAGAAGCAATACATACCTCCAACCTCGTAGGCGCGTGACACTTCCCTCTCCCTTTTCATTATGCAATGCTGGTAACTTCGACGGCATTAACCCGTGTCTGACTCACCAAGTGCTATCTGATATGGGGTAAATAATACCACCATAAAGAACTTTGGGGACTTCCACACATGCTCACTTCCCACATGCGATTCAGCTTCCTTCCGCTGTCGCCTTATCGGCTTTGGCTCCTCCTCCAAGTAGATGTGACGGGTAGCAACTGGGCCGGGCTGATTACCCTTCAAATCAATGAGTTTCCACCCAATAGCCTGCTTTATTCTCCCGAAGGATGCGTCTAGTGTGTGTTGTTTTCCTCATATCGCTGGTGCGTGAGGATAAGGACAATCGGGCACCGCTCTCGTTTTTCCGTGTACATGCATACTAGCCTGCATAGGGCAGTGGGCTTGAGATCTAGCTTTGAGGCTCATCAAGCCCCCCACTATGAGGAGGTAGAATTTCCTCTTTTTTTCTCCAAGGCCCTCAGATGCTCATGCTTGGTTTCACGCTTCGTGACAGGCTAAATACTCGCTTAGCACATCCCGGTGATTTGTTTTTATCGCCTGTTCCCTCCGTAATCAGACAATTATGCAAATTTCCTCCAGACCCTCTTCCGCTGGTTGCATATGCTTTTTACTCAAGAAAGATATTGGAGTTCCAAAGTCATGTTCTAAATGTGAGCTGCATAACTCCATTTCTGGCAAATGATAACGCATTAGAAGTGGCCAAGAATGGTCTTCCCTGATGATAGGCACAAAGTTACCATTGTAATCATCACAAGGCTCGTGATCAAGCACACAAAGTCTACAAGATAGTAGAATTTGTCCACTTGTATTATAACATCCTCCACAGTGCCCTTTGGTATTTTTATGGATCTATCTACAAGGGACAATGTAATGGATGTGGGCTTAAGCTCTCCCAAGCCTAGCTGCTTATACAATGAATAAGGCAAAGAGTCGACACTAGCTCCAAGTCTACAGTTGCTTTTCTACACAAGTGCCTCCTCGATATTCACCGAGATGGTCAGAAACCCGGATTCGTGATTTTATCGAGTCACAATCAATGATGGCATTGACTTGTTCTCAGTATGGAAGGTCTTCGTCGACATTTAACCTCTTCATCGCAGGCACAAGTCCTTCAAAAATTTCATACGTAATTTGTTTAATCATGTCACAGGGATGTTGACCATCATTTTAGCACTCTAATATTTCTTTGCAGCATGGTTAATGGCCTTTTCTCGATTTAGTTCGCTTAAAAGGTAGGGTGTACTATTTTCACTGCATTCCCTTTGGTCACCTCCTCCCTAATTCAACTTTTATTTCGGCCTTCTTCCGTCGTCTTGGATCGGTCGTTTAACCTCCTTACCACTTCTCAAAGTGATAACCGCTTTTTAACTGGCTCATCCTAGGATTCGCTCAATGAAGAGCTCAATTCATGCACTCCCTAGGATCGGGCTGTGTCTAAGAGGAATTTCCTTTTTCCCGCACCGTCGTCGTCGGGTTAACTCAGATCGAGTACGCGTTGTCATATTGGGATATCTCAAACCGTGGTTATCATATTTTTCGGAAATCTCGGAAAAGTGTGCGTATTTATCTTTGTCGAGTGCTTCCACTATGTCATTCTCCGATTAGCCCTCGGCACGCTCGCCTCCACAAGCCGCCACCACTTTGCTCAAGTTCGCGATAGCCGTCTAACCGGGGATGAGACGGTGGTGGCCAGAAGCCGAGATGAGTGAGCCACCTGGTTGTCAGGCAAAGAAGGGGCATATACGGTGGAGGCTTTGGGCTTCCAGAGAGGTTAGGATGGTTCCTCCAGCTAGGGCTATATAGGTGTTGCCATGGGGCAGTGGTTGGTGGCTCACTAGATTAATCCACAACATCGCATGCTCAGCCTCCATCATATCCCTACCTGAGAACAACATGTTGCTCTCCTTGGTGCGCAGTGGACTGACAGATGAAACAAGGTCACAGCATGATGCCTCACGCCTACTACTCGCACCTCATGATGATTTCTGGTATTTCAAGCTCCTTCTAACCCTTTCAACTAAGGTGGATAGCTTTGCTCTTCAACTCTATGTCCTCCCGTGATCGAGTACATGCCTCCCCCTTGAATTAGCCGCAGGTCTCATCCTCTCTCGCCTCTCCGAGGTCGGGTTCATCCCATGCTCGATGTCTCTACCACATAATTCAGGAAATCCATGGCTTCCCTCCGGATGTTTGCTCGCGAAGTCCCCTCCACACAGCTAGCGTCTCCAACAACCGTCAGTTGTGCAAGGGACATTCCATTATGTAAGTGATTAACCAAAGATCCATAAGTGTTAAAGCCATGGTGAGGGCAGTATTGATGGTCTTGTGGGTACCTTTCCCCAAGACTGGTAGAATTTCATTCTCAGCTGTGAAGGTGTAAAGTTCCCTCTTTAGACTATTGGTTTTATAGGTGCTGAAGAATTTCTTTAAAAATTTTGCATGCATATCTCCTAGTTCCTAATAGTTCCTCACTTCGAAAGTCGAGCCGATTATTGTCCTTCGAGTAAGAGGGAAGAACTTCGGGCCTCATTAGATCAACATCGGGATGTCCCTCAAGGTATTGCATACTCGAACTCCCTGATGTGTGAATAGGTGGATTTTCACTCATTCCATGGAAAAGTGGGGAGCAGGCACTAGATAGGGCTCGACAAGATGTCCTCCGGCGGAGGCATTAAATGCTGTGAGGGTACACTCACTATTGGGTGGGGGGGTGTGGCTATGGTCCCTTATTTGTCTCAGAAGCATTTGGGTTCCTTTGAACCCCCTGTTGGCTTTACTATTCCTCAGGTGGAGGCTTTATTTGACCACCACACACCCACAAATTGGTTTTGTGGAGCACTGTCTTTCTAATCTACTCATTGTGTCTTGTATCCCAATGCTGTAAACTCCCAAGAAAAGGGCACAAACACAATAAGAGACAAAAAAAAAAAACAAAGCAAAAAATAACAGGCTACCAAAAAGGTTAATGTTAGCTAAAAAAATGAAGAACAGGTATTGACAAAGATAAGATTGAATCAACCTAACAAAGGAATCGCTGGGGTGGCTACTGGTGAAGAAATCAAAGAGGTTGAAAATTCACCAACACTTGTGATGTGGATCACAAGTTAAACAACTAGTCACTTGCACTTAGGCACCATCGTCGGCAACGACGCCATTTGATTAGCTGAAATTGTAGTATGCATTAGGGTAGAGATTTGGTGCTCGGAATCAATAATATTTATAAACCTAAACTCATCGCCTTTAGCATGCTATCAGTAAAGATAAAATGTTTATGTGGCCTAACACAAAGTGACGCGTTTTCTTCGCAGTAACCAAATATAGATAAATGGTGATTTCACTTGATTTGTGCTTTTCATAAAAACAAATGGTCAGGATTTGAAGACGCCAAGAAATGTAGTAGAATGTAAAAAGAACCTCAAGTCCATTACTGGCCTGGGAGCTTTAAGGCAACCTGAGAGGTCCTCGGGTCTACATTTCCTGCGCTGGGAGAATGACCTATAGTCATTTCCTCGAACCCGATCTTCATTTAGCTATAAATCGAACCCCAATAGTTTCTCGAAATAGCATTTATTGGTCATTAATGTTTCGAGACAGTAGAAACTGATCCTTTGATCTTACCCTACAGTGACAAATAAATGGAAACTAAACGAGCATCAGTGGATCTAGTAATAAGCATCTACTGAACCCTAAAAGATTGTCAAGTACTGGTCAATCAGGATACATCAAAAAAATTTAAACCTTAAGTGAGAGATAGAGGCATAAATGACAACAACTGCTTGCGTTAAAAACAAGAGGACCAGCAGTTTACCTCAAAACCCTACCCAACAGCCATACTCTTCAAGGATAGGAGGAGGTTGGCCAACCTTCCTCAGGGGGTGTTTGGCAAGCGAGAAAGTGAGAGAAAATGAGGGAAAATGAGGGAAGAGAAACAGGCGGGAGAGCTGAATACTTTCGCGCCAAAATTTATTGCATTCTAGTGATATCCTCGATGTAGCTCTCGACCGAGGCTTATATACCGGCCTGTAATCAAGGGAAATCATGGGAAATGTATAAACTACCAAAAATACAAAGAGGGTAGTTTGGGAAAAAGGTACAAAAAGCTGGTAAAAAAACGGGGTCAACAAGACACAGGAGCAGGTTAGCAAAATTTGCAAACCCGAAATTTCAGTTATGAAATTTTCAAGTAGGTCATAACTCCCCAAAATTTTCAATGTTTTGAATTCTTCCATTTTATGCTCCAATTTCCTTCTGACTTCTGACTTGCAACTTCGAGTTCGGCTTGGATTCTTCGCATTCGAGTCGACTCGATGACTTTAGCCTAATTTAGCTTGCAAAACTACTAAAATAGCCACAAAATGCGATCAAAAAGAGTAGTCAGGACTCGTGTCAATTGAGTTTTAAGTTGATTAGCGATACGTTGGCCGAAACCCATGTCAATAAATAGGTTCAAAATAAATATCAGTTTGGACACTAATCACCAAACCATTTCTTTCTTGATGTAATCACACGACATAAAATATAGGTCGCGACCAATTTAGAGGACATTTCACTTTGTCGCAACTCATTTTCTCGGCCACAACAGTGTTATTTATTTCAAGTTTATTTCTAGTAGCGACTCGAAAGTCCTGTCGCAGCCTAAGTTGTTACCCTTTTTACCTTGGCTCTCTTTGTCGAAGGCTCAAAACATAGTCGCAAATGATGATTTAACCTGTTACATTCGCCCATGTCTCGAGCTGAAAACCTTTATTGTGACCTCGAATGATATCTTCATCTTGTATCATGTCAGAAGATTAATTCCTTTGCTGGTGTGACTTGGCTTCGGCTTATTAAGCAATCATTCCTTTATCAGGATATCGTTTCTGGTATCGCGACATATACAAAATGATGTCGCGATGTGATCTTTCTTTTGTGCTTTTTTTTCTCTATTCCCACATCCTATCTCTCGTCGCAACATTCTTTCCTCGTCCCAAAGATACTCACACGACCTCGATTCTCTATCTAGAACCAGTTTTATATGCACCTTCATTGTTTTCTCATCATATACAAATTACAGACGTGTTGCGACGTACTTTAGGCCTTTATCTTGTAGATTTTGTAGCAACATCATCACTCAAGTCGTGACTTAAAAACTTAACTGGGCTGAATCCCTGTTGCGACCTCAAAAAGTCTGTCGCGATTCTTAGGCCGCATTGGTCATATATTATTCTAGTTCACATGTATTTTTCCAATTTTCCTGTAAACCTTTAAAACATAAATTTGGTAAGGTTTCCATATTTATGTATAAAAATACAAATTACATTGTAACAACAGTCGGCAAATGGATTAAAATAGATGAGTTTTTTACTATCATCAGCTGGGGCTACGAAGAAAAGGCCATATTACATATTCGCTGAGCTACATGCGAGAAGTTTGGGGTAGAAAACTCCAGCTTCTCGTGTGTAAGGAACAAAGAGTTGTAATTAAACACGTTTTGGAGGATTAATTCATTTGGCAAGTTTTTCAGGCATCCTGTGGTCTTTGTAATAAAAAGGCTAATTTATATTGAATTTAGGGTGTTTTGGAAAGAAAAAAAT
Organism: Tetrastigma voinierianum; assembly: GCA_016808115.1. Lineage (NCBI taxonomy): Eukaryota > Viridiplantae > Streptophyta > Magnoliopsida > Vitales > Vitaceae > Tetrastigma > Tetrastigma voinierianum. The sequence continues at coordinate 111,673 of JAEQBH010004987.1, read as the reverse complement.
AGAAAAAAAAAAATGGAGGTGCAAGAAGACCAGCGAGGGCTACTACCCATTTTGGGTCCTCTGTCGTGACAAAGAAATTCTATCGCGATGGGGAGTTTCTCCAGCTCGCACGCGATGTGGTTTCTCCAAATTATGTCACGACGTCAGCCCTAGGTCGCTACCATGATCGCTTGTGCTCATGGGCTGGACGCGCTGCGACGACAGAGCCTTTCGCCCTATGTCGTGAACGGTTTTCCCGTGTCACGACAAAGGTTCCCAGCATGCTCGGTGACTCGGTCGCGGATAGAGATTTTTCACATCGCAGAACAGAGCTCTTTTTCGGGGTCTTGCGTCGGCAACCTAGCCGTAGGCGCCATACCGAAGCCTCAGGTCTCGACACAGCAAGTGTCATGACATGACAGCGCAATGGGTGCGCGACCAACGACGGGCCGCGGTGCATGATACGCTGCACGTGGCGCATGGTAGCACGAAAAGGATCCGCGACGCCGTGATCGGAAGTCAAGGTGGGTAGGTGCGACAGTGGGACCGGGCCACAACAGTAGAGGCACCGCCGCGAACAGACCACTAGTGCTGTTCCCTTATTACGACAGAGCGACAAACCACTCTCGATAAGCAGAATTCACACGATAGAGAATTCTCTGTCGCGACATGGTTGATCACTAGCAAAAAATAAATGGTATAATGGTATAGATAAAAGAACAATAAAAAGAGAGAAAAATGAAGCCTAAATGAAAGGTTATTAGAACAATACTTAGAATTAGAAAATAAAAGAAAAATAAGAGAAGGAAAACAAATAATAGAAGAATAGACTATAAAAGAATGAGCCAAATAAATAATAGTGAAATAAAAGACATAATGATGGAAATACAAATAATGAATTTAAATTAAACAAAAGAGGTGAATCCTATAAGACATGTAGGAGGACCTAATAAAATAAAAGAAGAACACCTAAATACATTTGAAAAACAATACAGAATGCCTAAATATGAACCAAGAGAAACAAAAATTGAACAATTAGGGAATACAGATGTATACCTAGATATAGATTTTGTCAAAAGATATTAAAACAAGATAAATAAATGGTCTCAAGTAATGACATTATATTTTTTTGACACAAGGAACAAGTTAGGATAATAATACCAAACTCAAATAATGATAGAATATTAACAGGATGTGTTAGAAAATGGTGGGAAGGACACCCTTAGTTTCCAATGTGATTACAAATTACATCAATATAGTCTTTGGAAAGTAGTATATTCGAAAGTGTAGATATTTCCTTTATATAGATATATAGTAAATGAATTTTAGGGAGAAGTATGGATTACGTATAGTATGGAACAAAGAAGAAAAGAAGGGCAAGCAGGTTACAGCACAAAAGATATATCACAATTACAAATTCAGAAATGAAACACATATATGAATATACAGAATTTAGAAAATGGTATTATGATGCATTTGATAGTAATATGAATATGGCATCTTGAGTCAGTCATTATTTCATGAGAGAAGTTACTTAGGAAAATGGCAATTATTTTCAAGAAGAATATGAAAAAATAAGAATAGAAGATGTTGTTACTTTAGAATCTAAAATATAATTTTTTAAAGAAATATTGGATGTAATTATGCACCCAAAGGTACATTGTAAAAGGTAGCAAGACATGCAGAAAAAAATATTCTACGAGCAAGATAAATAACATCTCAGTACTAGGTAAGGAGTATAAGAAAAGAAAATTTGGAAACAATTAGGAAAGCCAAAAGAATTACAAAATATAAAAGATTTAGAAAATAATGGAGAAAATCATTTAAAAAATATTACAAGAAAATTTTTAATTATAAAAGAAAAAATGTTACGAGAAATACATCTGATAGGGTTTGAAAATGGCCCGCAGCCCACTCACCAACCCAAAGAAAGGCGCGCCATTGAAACACTGTGCCTTTGACGCCACTGCATCGAAGGCTCACCGTCAACAAAGGCCTATGCAGGGTAATCGAAAGTTCCTAGCGATTCCAAATCAAACTAAATCCCACGATAAGTGGGAAATAGAATAACTCTGACACATATTATCCCGCAAATCCAACTAAATCTCAATAAGCAAGGGAAAATAAGATAACCCACGATATATAATGTACCTCATCCTCGCAGATCAAGCCGATCCCACGAATTTATGTAAGAAAGATAACTCAAATAAACCGCTCTTCAATATCCCTAATCGAATCCGATACCCATAAAGGTGGAGATGCATCCTGGTCCAATGGGTGAATCCTAATCACCATCCAACCGGGAAAACATCATATACTATAAATACCAAGCCACACCGCATCTGAAAGGTACAAAAAAACACTCGCTTCCAAGCAGCCTATCTTTTCTCTCTCATGAGGAACCCGACTGGGGCATCAGAGCACCCACGGCGAAGCTCCCGACCCTTCTTCTTTCTCATTCACAGAGAGCTGGCCACATCCAGAGCCTACACCCAGCCAAAGAAGAGAGCAACTCTATCTCCCGCCCAACGACTAAAAACGCTCCAGCCCACCGTCGAAAAAGGCACTACCATCAAAAAGACAAAAGTAGATGCAAATATTGAAATGTGGAGAATTGAAATATTACAAGAATAAATGTCAAAATGAGAAAAGACATTTATATTATGGGAAGGAGAATAAATAAGAAGATTTTGTGGTGCAAGTATACTAAGTTTTGATAGTGAAATGAGTAGTGTTTAAATAAATGATAAATGTACTTTTCAGAAGTGATACAAAATGAGAAAGAGATAATTGAGGAAGATGACATTTCGACTATTATTGAAAAGCAAAGAAGATCAAGAAGGATATAGAATGAAAAGCACTTTTGATAATAAAAAATTATAGAAAATCCAGAATCTAAATTTTGATCTGAAAGTTCTAGGAGAAGGATTACTAATATACCTAAATAAAATATATATGCATAGAAAATATACAATCCATGAATACCAAAAAATAGAAAGAAGTATAACAATCAACAAAGCTAAATGAAATATAAAACTTAATTTATTGACAAAAGAAACTATAAATGAAACATTAAAGTGTGATAAAAATGAAAAATAAAGCATGTATATTTAGAAGAGCATGCATAATAATAAAATCATTATTCACTAAAATCTAAATGATAACTCAATAATTCTAAGTTTTACATGATAAAAGACTACAATATACACAAGAAAGCCACCTAGGGAAGTATCCAGAAATTAACATACGAAATTAATGTCTGCTGTTACCCAAAATAGTAACATTAATTTTAGGAGATATAAAAATTTTAATATCAGCTTCTGCTTATATTTCAAATTCTTAAGGAATGATTTTTTATGAAAGAAGGAAATAATATAATTATTAAATGTATTATAGTGCTCTATATACACTATCAAACTCAAATTATGGAAGAACCCACAAGATAAGCCATTTATAGAAATTAGGTGATGAATGTAGAGAAATTGTCAAGATATAGAATCACAAAAGTTAGATATAATAGAAATTCCAACAAATTACATTTTAAGTCTTGAAGATGATATTCCTGAAGAAGATTGTATACAAAGAATTGATTTACCCATATTTAGAGGAAATTCCTTTATAGGAAATAATAGTAAAAATAATACAAGGAAAATAAATTTCCAAAGAATAAGAGACATTACAAGAAAACTGGAATATGGTAGCGCATTTTAGCAGGGGTCAAAAAATTTCATGACTAAAAATATACATATAGACAAGGTCATCTAATTCATCCAACTGAAGGGATTTCTGGGTAACCTTTTAGAAGATGTACATTTACCTTTACTAATAAAAGGAAATTATTACAATGGAGAAAGAGAAGTTGAAGAAACAAAAATTTTAATAGATACAGATGCTAGTTGTAACCATATCCAAGCTGATAAGTGTGAAATAATAGGAATTATAACAAGTCCATATGTTTATAAAAATTATGATGGTCAAACATTAGAATATAATTTAAAGGTAGAAATACCCATAAGATTACAAGGAATAACCTTTTTGGTATATTGTTATAAAGATAACATAATACAAGGAAATTGATACTATGATATTCTCTTAGGAAATAGTTTCCTTGGCAGATTAGATAAGTATAAGATTACAAAAGAATGAATAGAAATATATAGTGAAGACATATGTATTTTTGTAGAAAAACAAAAATGAAAGAAATTATATTCTTTACTATGGTATTTAATGGTAACATTCTAGAAACTACATTATATACATGGATTAGTAGATACAAGATCATAAATAAATAATATTTAAAAGCTTTTATTAAAAGAATGGGAAAAGATTTAGTAATCTATGTCGGTGTGCAAATCTAAAGCAATATTGCAAACAAAAAGAAAATGTATAAATAATGATCCATAATAAAATAATAAAATAGGAAAAGTCTATCAATATGACAATATAGAATATATATTATATTAGGGGAAATGACTTTTACAACAATTCAATATATCAACAAACATTTATACTATACTATTTAAAACACTCAGGAACTAATCGGATAAGAGCATCTAGAATATTAAAGTTTCCTTTATGATGTACCATGATGCTTTTAAAATTGAGAACATAAAAGATAAATACATCTGTATTTATAAAGCAATACTCTATGACACATGTGAAAATTGAAAGAAAATTTTAGTAATAACCCTTAAAATATCAAAACAAAATCTATTGTAAATTAGAAATGATAGATCCCGAGCAAGATTATTGTAGCCAGATCAACGATATATCTACAAGAAGATATAAAAGATTTTAAAATACAAATTAGTAAAGGTGCTGAATTTGGGTTAGAGTAAAATTACACAGTAGTCCCGCTTATGGTAAGAAAACGTAGTGAGATAAAAAGGGGAAAAACAAAAATGGTGATAAATTACAAGGAAGTGACTAAGAATAGAATTTGATGGATATTATATTCCAAATAAGGAAATATTAATAAATTTGGCAAGAGGAAAAAACTATTACAATAAATTTGATTGAAAATCAGGATTTTGGCAGATATAAATAGATAATGACAGTATACCTATTACAGCTTTTAATACACCTAGAGGCTATAATGAATGGATGGTAATGCATTTTGGATTAAAAAATGCTCCTCAAGTTTTTCAGAGGAAAATGGATAAAATATTATTTGATTATTCATTTTTTATAATAGTATACATTGATGATATGTTAATCTATTCTGATAATGAGAAATATCATGAAAAACATTTAAATATTTTCATAACACTCTATAAAACATGGTATAGTTCTCTTTCGTAAAGAAATTGAAATCAAGAAAAATAAATAGAATTTCAAACATGATAATAGACTTCAAGGCATAAAATTACAATCACATATAGCCAAAAAAATAAAAGATTTCCCTGATGAATTAAGAACTAAAGAAATTATACATAAAATTTTAGGATGTTTAAATTACTCCTTTGATTTCATAAAAGACTTAGCTAAAGAAAAACATGAATTACAAAAGTTGTTAACAAAAATCAAACAGATAAGTGAAACATACCATTTAGTCAAAAGATTAAAAGACATATGTTCAAATTAAGATTGTCTAATGAAAATGACAATTTAGTACTACAAATAGATGCTTCAAATAAATATTGGGCAACAATTTTGAAAACATATTTAGGAGAAATATGTCGATATACAAGTGGAATCTTTAATAATAATCAGATTAATTATAATATTAATGAAAAAGAGTTACTTGCAATAATAAAATGGATTAATAAATTTGAGGTATTTTTATTGCCTAAACCCTTTATTATAGAATCTGATAATACTCAAGTTGCAGGATTTATAAAAAATAACACAGAAAAGGAGTACAAGCTAAAAGCGTTTAGACGGCAAACTCTTCTGGGCTTATTATAATTTTAAGATTGTACATATAAAAGGTACTGATAATTTTCTTGTAGACTTTTTGAAGGTGAATGGGCCAATAACATCCAGAAACGCAAGATACTTCGCCACGATATGACCGATGAATGAATATGATCTCATAAAATTATAATGCCTCATTTTTTAATTGAAGAAAAGTTATAAATTTACAGATATCGATGATATAAGGTCTAAATCATATTTCACAAAATCTCTTGGAAATGGCGTTTCTAAAGATTATAAAACGATAACGGCGCTGGGATGATGTTTTCACCTCCCATGTAATTCAAAACATCAATAAGGTAGGCTTGGATATGCCGTCCCATTTGGGAAAAAGCCAGGCAACAACAATTGCTGATAACATTAGGACATGAGATATATCATTGTTTAAGGACAAAAATATCTCAAAAGGTATTCAAGAGATGCCTATCCTTCAAAAAGGATAAAAGCCTGAAAAATAACACTCTTGCAAAAGACAAAATTCTCTCAAGTGGAGATAATAAATTCCTCAGTGAAACCCTCTCTAAAGGAGAAAATTCCACGATATCCTCTTTTTCTGTAGAAAACAGAAACAATGCCATAAATACTTCATTTATCTTGTTCGATTATGGAAAGAAAGTATTCACTCTTCTTCGAATTTATCTATAACAACCCTAATGGTGATGGGTATTACTAGACCTCTACTGAGTCTATCTACCTAAGAATAATAATCACAAAAAAGACTGATCCTTTATTTGTTCAAGATGCTATGGATTTTGGTTTTGTTGACCGAATCTATTTAAGCCCCGATTGTGAATAAATACTTAATGACACCCTTAGAATCCAATTATGTAAAATGACAGGTCATTAAAGTGTCCACATAAAATTCTTTACCATCAGTTCAAAATATAATGAAGACAATGGAATATGTGACGCCCCATTTCCTCGGGGCCCGCCAACCCGTCAACTCCATGGACATTTCTCGTGGATGCTCGTAACCCGACACCACTCTCACTTTAAAATCGAAAGCAGAGTCTCCTTTCAGACGAGGAGCTCTACCCAAAATACAACACGTCCCAAATTCTTTCACAACAACCACACCCTGCTCCACATTACGCCCTCAAAAATGAGCAAAATGGCCATCGCCCCCGCGATCAATACTCATCAAAGTATATTCAACCAACTATAATACATAGTTCAAGAGTTAATAAGTTACTCTTAATTCAAATATATATTAAAATTAGAGTTTTAATACATGTTATACAAAATAAACACTAAAGCCACATGTCGACTTTATTCTAAAACGCGGCCTCTAGTGAGCGCCGTCCTCCTGTGTATTCCCTGTACCTGAAATAATGATCCCTCGATGCGCTGAGCAAATGCCCGCAATAATTATCCTACGGTTACTCCTCACCTGCTTTACACAATGATGATTCAACATAAATGCATTCAATCAAATACATGATCATACTTGAATGTTCACGCCCAACTTTGCCTCAGCTCACCACCTTCACAGATGTCTTAAGCCAAATGTAAAGAGAAAAAACATCGTTTTCATTTATTTCATGCCATGCACTCACACCTAATTTTCTAGGTTGTTATCAAAGTATATTCAACCAACTATAATACATGATTCAAGAGTTAAAAAGTTACTCTTAATTCAAACATATATTAAAATTAGAGTTTTAATACATGTTATACAAAATAAACACCAAAGCCACATTGCCTGGGCTTTCTTCAAATGCGGCCTTATGAGCGCTTCATCCTCCCGCGACTTCGTACCGAATAATGATCCCCACACGCATGAGCAATGCCCATAGAGTTTGAATTCGATCTACATGAGTTACTCCCACCTAAGTGCACATGCAATGATTCAACATAAATGATTCAAGAAATACACGATCCTACTCAACGCCTCATACGCCCAATCCCGCTCCTCAGCTCTCATTGACTCCCCATGCATGTCTAAGCCAAACGCGGAAAACATCAAGCATTTCTTTCATGTCATTCAATACACCCACTTTTTAGTCATTTTGCATACTTAAATTATTATGCCATTTCCAAACAATTCATGTTAATATATAAATAATGTATGTACTAATACTAAATTTACCTACATGCATCATGTCATCTAATTCATATTAATCACATGTTATTATTCCTAATAATAACATCAAATTATCACTTGAGCTAATCACAATTCATTTCCAATGGCTATACACAATTATATATATTCTTATAATTCCACATCATGTTAACACATTTAATTGAGGCATTAAAGAATTTATTTCACACAATTCAAGCCATCAAAATTACAACACACTGCAAAATTAGCTCATACATGAGCTAATTAACTAATCAAGCAATTCACTAAATCACCTAAACCACACAAAATCACACAACAAAATCAAGAACAAGGAAAAACCCTTGCCTGGACTGCTCATGGCCACAATGTGGATTTTCCACTTGCCTAAAATGTTTTCGAGACCAAAATCATCGTTAAGTCAAGCCTCAGAACATCCCCAACCATCTACATGGCTCTTAGCCAAAGAATAACACAAGTAGGAGAAGATCCTTTACCTCTTGGAGTTGTCTAACTCCACCAAACCTGTCCACGCCAGAATTTCTCACCGCGTAGATTGACTTTGCTTCTTACTCCGTCAAGAACCGACGGTCCGAACGGCGGGAAATCTAGAGAGAAGTCACTATTTCTCTCTCTAGAATCTCAAACCACACCCCAATGCACGTTTTCTTCTAATTTGGAGAAGAAAACTATTCCCATTTTTGTCTTATACTCATTTAACTTTCCAATAATTCCATCATTGTCCCTTTAAGATTCTTTACTCGCTAATTCCAAATGCATTCATCTCTACTTTCATCTCATTAATCATTAACATGCTATTACATGAATACACGTAGTGAGGCGACTTTTGCCACATCACATGCCTTTTTGCATGTGCTCGCTTTACCTAAGACCCGATTAATCGACACCCTGTTTCGAAAAATGTGAAATTGACCGTCTCTGAATTGACGTGGTATCTAAATTTCCCGAGATCCATTCTAACTACAAGTCCTTTCATCATCTGAGATCTAGAAAAAATTTCGGATTTTGATCGAAATTACCATTTTGCCCTTTTAAAAAAAATTAGATTTTCTCGGGGTTTCACAAAATATGCATCAAAGCCTATCATCTCATAACAAAAAATAGTAGTGAAGAATCAAGATTCCAAATAAATGATGTTAAACCTAAAAAACAGGGGTATTATAACAGGCAATGGACAAAGACAAAGAGCATTGGGGATAAAAGCAATGTTCGCATAATGACGTATCCGGTAAAAGAATTGCTTACCACTCGCAAGAACAACACTGACGATAGTCCTAGTTACGAAAAGTCTGGGGATGACAAATAACGATAATGTAAAATCAATGAAATTGGGACTAAATTGCTGTTGTCAACCAACCGTGACGACAAAAATGAGCTCCATAAAATCTCGCTTAAAAAGACAAAACGAGTAATGAAAGTTTCGATAACCCTAGAAAGAAAATGTAATCTCAACTTTCCGCCGACGGATGCGACACGCCCGCCATCATAAACGTGAACGACAAACGGCTGCACGACACAAGTGCCAACCACTATAATTGTAATATATTATGTGAAGTTACATCCCTTAGAGACAGCTGGAGGATAAATAAAAAAGGAAAGTAAATGTGATGGAAACCAATAAGAAAGAATGCCCACTTTTTCAAAAGCAGTTTTGCATAAAACGAAAAGACATAAAAGAATAAAAAAGAATATAAGAACGAAAAGACGTAATATAAGAAAAGTTAAGAATAACTATACGATCCATAAAAGATAAGAAAAAGTTTGCAGATAAGAAGAACAACTGTATACCAAGAACATAATGACACGTCTTTAAACAAGATGAGAAAGAATCCAATAACAGTAGACAACTCCTCTATAAATTGAGAAGGTTTCTCAGTTAAAAGGGCATCAGAGAAAAAAACCATATCTATCTTTATATCAAAATTTTAGAATTAGCCAGTTCTTTCTGTGGTACATTGTACGTAAGATAAGAAATGCTTTACTTAAAAAAAATGAGGTTTCAAATATATTTTATATACACAATCTATACAAATGGAAAGGTTTTCGACATCGACTCAGAATAGACCCTAAAATATACCCTTTGTTGTTTTCAACATGTTTAGGTATTTTGTAGCATAAATTAAATTTTTCAGAATTAAATAAATATGAAAACTTAGAAACCCTAAATTCGCACAAGTTATAAGGACAAAGTGTAATTTGTGAAAAAATGGGCATAAAAGTCATAATTTGATAAGACTATGGGCTAAAGTAGAAATAATAGGAATTGTTGTAATTCCTAGAAGGATGGAGGACTAAAATCTAAATAACCTAAAGATTAATTATAAATAGAGGAGGAGACCAAAAAATGGATTATTTTGGTCTCCAAACAAGGCTTATGGGAAGAAGAGGAGGAGGAAGGAGAAGAAGAGGAAGAAAGGGGAGGAAATCAAGCCAAGGTATGGATTTCAGATAGACATATGACTATGGTATGGAATTATAGGGATTTTGGTGATTTGTACATGAATTACTTCGGATATGATTGCTGTGGTTTTCCTTGAAGATTAAATTCGGTTCCTTTTTCTAGTGGTTTTGTTAGGAAGACATCCTAACTCTCTAGATTTAAGGGAAGTTTGCTGAAAATCCTTAGGCTGAAAATGTTTAGATATGGAATCCTTCACAATTCCAAGGTTTTGTAGAATCTGGTGAACTTGGGTATGAATCTCGATTCTTCTCGGACACTAAAAGTAATTGTGGAGGGATTTCCTATGTTGATTTTTACGAGGAGGAAATAGAAGGAATTGCGGAAGAAGAGTGTATGAAAAATGATAAAATCACCATTTATGGGCAAATTTGGCACTGCACCTAAGACACCTTTGAACCCGTACTGCACAGGAAGCAAGATTAACCCGTGACCGTACTTAAACTCAGACCGCACAACCCTCCAGAACCGAACCCGTACCCCAGATGTGTCGGGCCACAACAGATGTGGTCCCCGCACTGTTATATTTTACAGATTTGCCAAATACGATTCCTGAAGTGTAGAAAATGATGAAATTAAGTAAGAAATGTACCGTACCTCGCCACCGATAATAAGATAGGAAGTTTCTGAACACATACAATCGTAGGAATGCCTACGACCAAGTATTAAATGACACTAAGATCTTTTGTCACGACGCGGCAAAGATCGCCCCCGACAGTACTTCAGATTTCGATAAGTGCTCCTAAGACTCCCGATTAGTACTCCCAGACTCCCGATTAGTGCTCCCAAGACTCGACAAGACTCAGACCCCCGATTAGTGCCCGACACTCGACAAGACTTCGCACTGCTAGCCGCCACGACACTCCCGTCCTATTAGTGCTACTGCGACCTCGTCCCGTTACACAGACTTCGGGCCCCGTTAGTGCTACGACACTCCCATCCCGATTAGTGCCATGGCACTCTTGTTCGTAATCTTAATCATGCTTTCATGGCTACGACACTCCGCATCGTATAAGATCTTCAGATACTCTATCAGGCCGCAGGTCTTTACACTCCTTTATTAGCACTGGTCTAGGTATTCCCATAGTTATAAGATAATAACTTGGATAATGAATAAGAGGAAACAAATGTGTATCGTTCTGATATGTAATACCTTCGGGTATTTCTGAATAAGAATAAGCTCTATAACTCCTACGGGAGACCCGAATAAAAATAAGTCTGTTATAAATATAAGTCCAAAATACAAATAAGCTATGTAACTCCTACGGGAGACCCGAATAAACATAAGTCCGTTATAAACATAAGTTCTGAATAGCACAAGCCTGGGCTTCTACTGATATCCGAATAAGTATAAAGCCCTCGTTATAAAGATAAGATTGTGACAAGTCTGGGCGAGATGATCGTGATTAAATTTTGATATCTCGTTATTGCTATATGTCGAACATAAATGTGTACATGCATATTATATATAAGCCTCTTACTACGTAAAGCTTAGCACTGCCTTTAATCCGTGTGGCACAGGAGAAGACATCCGAGAACTCCGCATCCTACGGTGGGCCAACACACTGAGTAGGTTCATCACCGTAGGTTCCCACTCCGATCAATAATTGTAAACGATAAATTTGCGAATATGTAAATTAGACTCAGATCGTACATATGACATCGTAAAGTCCACTACGGTAGTTTTATTTTGACTTTGTATATGATATGTTGATATAGTTATAAGAATCGTCACCAATGTTTGAAAAAGTAAGCAAAGAGTCCTAAGATGGCTACCTCAATCCCACTTGCCTCGATCCTCACTAATCGGCCTGACCGAAACTACGCGATGTGACTTGTCCTAGTACCGTGAAGCTAGGAGGGCATTAGGAAAGAAAGGATTTATTGTCAGTAAGATACGAAGGTCATTGGATTGCTACATATAACATGTAACTAAGGAGACTGTATAACTTTTATTATTTAAACTCTTATTTGCATATAAGTATTCTCTATTTTTTATAATTGTGTTGTTCTGCTAGTTACCCTCTATTGAGTTTATAGAGCTTAAAATAATGGTATTAGAGCTAGTTACCCGCTAATTAACTTTTACCAATTTTTTTTTTTTATTTGATGTCTTTTATTCAAATATTTTATTTTGAAATTAAAGCATCGAAAGATGTCCTTTTTGTAAGAAACATTCGTTAAATAACCTTAAATATCTAACAATTTGTAACCTAACCATTTTCATGTTTTTTTAATAACAATATTTTGACAAATGCCTTTTTATTGAGAGACTTAATGCAATGATAAATTCAAAAGACAGAAAATCAATATATTACAAAACTAACCTAAAAAATGTCAAATAACGGATAAAATCGTCTTAAAAGCCAGAATATAAATCTCCAATACGATAACTAAACGCCAAGGGTATTTTTATCTGAAATGGGTCTTTTAGTATTTGTGTTTGAATTGAATGAAAGATATTATTTTATAAATTTTGCTGAGATTTGTCTTTTTAAAATGTTATCTCTTTTTATTTTATATATTGGTGTTTGTCTTTAAAAAGTTATTTATAAGATAATAACATGGATATTTTTATCAAATGAGACAAAATGATAGTAAAATGGATGAAGGATTAGATTTTTAATTATTTTTATAGTATTTTAATCAAATAACTTTTTATTTTTTCCTTGATTAAATTAGTGAAGCCTTCTAGAGGGGGTTCTTTTGACTTCAAGCATCATGCCTGGGCTGGTCCCAACTGGCGTTCCGCTCTTCCGAAACCCAATGAGCGGGCTGGAGTGACAGAATTTTGATTGTACAATCAATCTTCTCTGTAAATTTCCCGGGTGATCCATGGCCGGAAAATGGCTCCCGGTGGCCGAGCTCACCGCAAGCGGGCGCCCAGTTCTCTTCCCCGGAGAAATCGAATGCTCCATCATCTCCTCCGTCGATCTTCATTCTGAAGAAAACCCCAACTTCCCCTACTTCAAGGCCGGCATTCTCATCCTTACCACGCACCGCCTCCTTTGGATATCTGATCTGGTTTTGGCACTTCCGGCCACCGCCGCGGGTCGTTCTTCCTTGCTTGCTGTTAATTTCCACGATCTTCTCCTCTAAGAAGTCCATCAAGTCCATTTTCGCCTCCCCAAGGATTCGCTTCCAGGTCCCGCGCCTCGACGGCAGTTTTCAATGCCGATGCCGGCGGATCAAATCTGCCGTGATCACGCTATGCTGAGGGAAGAACACCACAGGCTTCTTCGTGAGCAAGTTTGGGCAGCGAGGAGGGTCGGGCTTGGGAAAGCGAGAGCTCGGGTCTGCTCCGCTCCGGACGTTGGAGGGTTCAGTTCGAGGTGGAGAGTCCGGTGGTCTAGCATGGGATTGTATTAGATGGGGTTTCGGGAATTCTGAGGAAGGAGCAGGAGATGTGGGAGAGCACAGATAAGAGCTTGCAGGACGCTTTTCAAGATTTGAATGCTCTCATGGTATGTGTCTTTTTATGTAATTTTCTGTTTGGTTGCTGAGAAAGTGTTGGAAATGAATAGAGGGAGTGAAATGAGAATGATTTTGTGTTTCTGGAAATGTCAAATATTAAACTTGGGATGGGAATCATGTTTATTAACCCAAAAGATTTTCTGAACAGATAATTTTAAATCTTCGAAAATGTTTTGGGGTGCCTATTGGCTTTTAATATACTGTTTTGTTTGTTTGTCAAAAAATTTTTTTTTGATAGGTATGTTTGTTGAAATTATTATTGCATTTTTCAAAAAGCAGAGCTACTTTGCATGGAGTAAACAACTGATGGATCACATATCATTCTTTCAGAAATGGCCAAAATGACACCAAAGCAAAAGGTTGTTCTTTTTTTTTTCTTTCCTTAAATTTTACCTCTGCCCTGCCTCAGGTTTGAAAACTGCAACTATTTCCAAAAGATAATTTGTTTGTGCTTAGGGACCCAAAATTTTGGCTTGGCTGATGGATGTTTCCACCTTTGTTGCTAGCAAGACAGAGATGGAAGCACATCAAGGTCTGATACTTTCAGTTGGCTGTACTTATTGATTTAGAATTAGCAGTCCATTTTTTTTATGGAAGAAGATAATAGAAGGGAGAATATATTGATTCATAAAATCTTTCCATTTCCAATTGGTGGTTCATCCTGATTGGTGGGAAAGTAGAGAACTCAGGTTAGTAGAAAGGAAAGGAAATCCCACTATATGCACCAAATATTGTTTTAAAATCAGAGGTGATCCGGGGACAACTGATGACAGTAGTTGAGAACCACCCAAGTATGGAAGCACAAGCCTTATGAGTGGGCTATTTTCGTGTTTTGGGTGCATAAATTCAAGAAATGAGGGAACTTTATCTTCCATTCGAAAATACGGTACGCGGTAAATTCGAGCCCTGTGAAATGGGCTAAAAATTCCCCTGTGAAAATGGGCACACCTGTTTCACCATAAAATTCCTAAAAAAATGTATATAAACTTTTGTTTCTTAGGAAAAAAAAGTTTGAATCATGAAAGCACTCAGTATTTGGATAATGGTTGCAACAATTGTTTGAGCATATGCAACCTTCTGCCCTGTATTGCCTATAAAAAAAAAAACCCTTCTGCTCCATATTATTGATGCATTTGAGCTTATCGCTCAGAATTTGTAATTTACTTTTTCATCGATTATGAGTGAAATTTCCAAGGCAGAATTCTGGCCAGTACTAAATCTATCACCTGACTGTAATAGTTCTTATTGTGCTCTTTTCTGAATTTCTTAGGTCTAGCTAGTTTTATGACTTAAAAAGTGCTGTGGTTTTACAGAGAAAGGCTAAAGAGATGGTGATGCTAGCTGAGAAAATGAGGCAAAAACTTTTGTCTGGTCCAACAACTCAATCTAGCAACTACAGAAATGTCTCCAAACAAGAGATGCAAGATTGGATGTTGAGTGTTGGTATTGCATCCCCGGTTACAAAAGAGTCTGCTGGTGCTCAATATCACCAACAACTTTCCCGCCAGGTTCTTCTCTCTCTCTCTCTCTCTCTCTCTCTCTCTATTTTCCTTTTCTGTTTTGTAGCAGAACTGAGCTTATTAAGTACAACCTTTATTAGGTAAGCATGCAAAGAGAAATGGCATCAAAATAGGGTTATTGAATTCAAATTATTATCATTGGTTTTTATACTGTCAACTGCTTCCGTTAAAACATATGATGTATATAAAATTATTACTGATGCAATATTTTTTTTAATCATCAATGGGGCTTGCCGTTTTATATCTGTCAAACCTATGTTTGAAGATTTTGAATATTTCTGCACTTCAAATCTAATGCACCCTATCATAATCCTGTGGTAATGCAACAAATCAAGTGGTCCTGATTAGTAGCACAAGGTTCAATTTTGGAAGATGTAAGTGATGTGGGAAACAAAAGCCTTTGGAAGTCTATTTATGAGGACATTTTTATATTTTCTCAATTTTCCTTAGTATGATTTTTGAATTATGGGAAAGTAAACAAAAAAGTTGCTTAAGATTTTCAAAATCTTATCCAAAGAAGAGATGGAGAAGAAACCTTCTCCACTGGTATTAAGAATAAGACCATACATCACTGAAGCACCACATGAACTTGTATATAAGAAAAAAGCCACTTGACACTCCTCAAGGGGTAATAAATCCCCCCAAAAGGAACCCAATGCATTTCTCCTTGTAGAAAACAACCAAGAGAGAATTGGAGGAAAGAATTCCTTGTGTGTTTTTTCATTGAATTAATATGTGTATATATACAGGAGGGATAGTTTATATTTCCTAATCTGTTACAACTCTACATGTTATATTTCCTAATTTGTTACAACTCTACATGTTAGGATTCCTAACTAGTTACAACTCTATATGTTAAGCCTTTCTAACCACATAACTCTATATGTTAACACTCCCCCTCAAGTCGGAGCATAGATGTCAATCACACCAACTTGTTACATAAATAAATTTCTAACCCTATTCCACACTCTAAGCCTTGCGGAAAATGTTACCCAAATCGTTTCCCGTTTCACATATCCTGGTAAATCAAACCGAGTCAGATTTTCTCAATTTAACGAAGCATATATATATTATTAATATTTTCATTTTTAATTAATTTAAATTATATAATTAGAATACAAATTATTATACATAGTTCATTTATAATTAGAATACTATATATATATATATATATATATATATATATATATATATATATATGTATATATATATATATATAATATTTTAATAGATATTATTATTGAAATTTAAATATGAATTTGTTAATATTAACAAATAAAAAAATTCCATTTTTTTTTTTTCATTCAAGAATCTCACCCTTCCCTCCCGAATTCTTTCCGGGTTGTGAGACACATTCAAATTCAATATAAATCCTCAACATGAAAATAAAGAAAACAAAAAAATTAGAGGGAGGGAGTCAATCTCAATATGCTTAGTTCGTTCATGGAATACAGGATTCGAGGCAATATGAAGGGCAACTTGGTTATCACGCCAAAGTTTTGCTGGGACCATAGTCATAATGCCGACTTCCATCAAGAGTTGATGAAGCCACATGATTTCACACATGGGATCAGGCCATTGCTCTATATTCGACTGGGTGACTTGAACTGAAACAACCCTGCTTACTCTTCCATGAGACTAGATTTCCACCAACAAAAAAACACAAGAATCCGATGTGGATCTCCTATCTTCCCGACCCTCGCCCAATCAACATCTGTGAAACATTCAAACCCTATTTGCGCTCCATGATTACTATATAGAATTTTACTCTCATCCCGAGTTCTTTCAAGTAACATAGAATATGTTCTACAACTATCCAAGTGTCAACAGTCAGGGAAGATATGTATCGACTTACAACACTGATTGAGTGTGCACATCGTGGACGAGTTACTGTAAGGTGGTTCAACTTCCTAACTGCTTCTCTTCTATATTTCTCAGATCCTCAAACAACTCGCCTTCTAGTAAGGTGTGTAAGCTCCTGAGCCATAGGGAACTACATGGCTTTGCTCAATTTTTCCAAATTCTGATAATAAATCAAACACATATTTCCTTTGAGATAAGAAGATTCCATGTTTACTTCGTATAACTTCAACATCCAAGAAGTATCTAAGTAATCCCGTCCTCAGATGAAATCGACCGTGAAGAAAGGACTCTTAAGGGATGAGATTCTCAGAGAGTCACTCCCAAAGGATAACAATATCATCCACATACACCACCAACAAAATGATACCTGAACTGGAGTTTCGGTAGAAGACGGAATAATCAGATTTACTTTTTTGCAAGCCAAATTTCTCAACTACTTGGTTGAATTTACCGAACCAAGCACGGGGACTCTGCTTTAAGCCATATAACGACTTCCGAAGGCGACAAAGCTTCCCAATCTCCCCCGAGCAAATAAACCCCTGAGGTCGCCTCCATATATATCTCCTCCTTAAGATCGCCATGAAGAAACACGCTCTAATATCAAGCCGACGCAAGATCCCACTATGAGGCAACCGTGGAAATAAAAACAGTAACATATGTCATCTTAGCAAATGTGGAAAAAGGTATCGCACAGTCCACACCATAGGTCCGAAAGCGCACTTTTCGCCACAAGTCGTGCTTTCAATCGTGCAACTCGAACCATTCGCATTAACTTTTACTCGCAGCGTCCCCAAACATGTCCAATGGCTTTCTTCTCCCACTAGTAAATGTACTGCTTCCAAAGTTATTCCTATTCGTGAGCATCCATCTCCTCTATCATAGCACTATGCCAACCAGGGTGAGACAAGGCTTCCTGAAAAGTGTTAGGCAACGAAATAAAGTCCAAAGAAGCAATAAAAGAACAGGATTGAGAAGACAACTGGTTATAGGTGCAAAATGAGGAAATTGGATGAACACACTGACATCTACCTTTACGAAGAGCAATAGAGACCATCATCGAACCTGAATCGATGTCGGCTAAATGCCAGTGGGAAGACTAGAGACTGTATTCAAGGCCGAGGATAGACTCGAGTGATAGGAGAGGCTTTGACTGAGCAGAATGGGGAGGGGCCGGTTTTTGACTGAGCAGAATGTGAGGGGCCACTGTGGGAGGCACAGATACACTAGCAGGTCATCCGCCTCCCTTGACTAGTTGTGGGTCTAGGTGAAGAGTAGCGACATTCTCAAAAAACTTGACATCCGCAAAAACCAAGTACCTACGAAGACTAGGGCAGTAACACTGATACCCTTTCTGAACTCGGGAATAACCAAGAAAGATACATTTTAAAGATTTATGGTCAAGTTTAGATATCTAAGGACGAACATCTCGAACAAAACAGGTACATCCAAATATCTGAGGCTCAATAGGGAATAGAGGTTTATTGGGGAAAAGGATGTGATACGGTGTGTCCCAATTCAAGATTGATGAAGGCATCCGGTTAATAAAAAAACAAGTTGTGGAAACAGCATCAGCCTAGAAATGCTTGGGCACATGCATCTGAAATAATAGAGCTCTGGTAGTTTCAAGGAGGTGTCTATTCTTTCTCTTAGCAACCCTATTCTCGAGCAGAGCCACAACACGTTAAGTTTGATGAAGGATGCTATGTTGAAGCATGAAGGATCAAATTGTTCAAACATATTATTTTGCATTACTAATTTCGATTTTGAACATAAACATAAATTGAGTATGAATCTCAATGAAAGGCACGGAAATGAGAAAATAACTTAGAGCGGTTTTTCATTAAATATAACCAAGTGGGCTGTGAATCATCAACAAAAGTGACAAAGTATCGAACCCGGCTCAGACACAACTAGGGCACCTGACCCCAGCCACATCCGAATGGAGCCAACTCAAAAGGAGCACTAACTCGCGATCCACTCCGACTATAACTACATGATGATGTTTCAGAAATTGACAAGACTCACAATCGAAGGATAGCAAACTTGAAAACTAAGTACACAATTTCTTTAATAATGGCAGCGAAAGATGACCCAATTGGCAATGCGTTGTCTTCATATATCAGAAATGACTCTAACAAGCAATATCTCTGGGATCGCAGGATCAAGGATGTATAAACCCCTAGACCTACCGGCTCTACCAATAATCCGCTTCATTAAGTAAGATCCCGAAAGAGACAAAATCGTGAAAGAATGAGATATACTACTTACGTACTGAAAGTTAACTTGCACATACATCAAATTAAAAGAGAAATTTGGTAAACTCAAGATCGATGTCAAAGGAATGGATTTGAGGGTACAATTGTGTTCGATCCAAGAACACATGAATGTGATCCATCCGCTAGAGTGACATAGGGGAAGAAGGCTAGACCAAAGGCAGAAAGACTAGGAGTTATCTATCATGTGATCCAGGGCTCCGCAGTCAATGACCCATTCAAAGATGAAGAAGATACAAGGCATTTATTCGTTACCCGACTCAAAGAATAGCAAAGAATCTGAGTAGATGGAGATCTCAATGAGTCCTTCATACAATTCGAACTTGGCTAACTCCACGGTTGAGAACCGAATCGACCGACCGGATGCCCCAAAGAGAAGCTATATGAACAGACCGGAATTTCCTACTGACTACGTTTACAATCACGCATCACATGGCCGCACTTACGGCATTAATAACAAACACCACCTCCGTAACTGTGCCTCTGTTGTTATTGCCCGACCACTGCTTTCTATTTCGCTCTCCGACTCAATGGCTCGGTCTAATAAGAGCACCGCTTGTCTAGGCGCATACAAGGGTAGTAAATAAAGAGGATGATACCTCGCGCAAGAACTCGCTAAAGGTCTCCCCGGAGAGATGATATCTCGTGATCGACAAAATCGGGCCTTAGCCGACCATACTCAAGGAAGAGCCGCAAGAAACCCCATAATCGCTATCCGTTCGCCGACTTTGCTAAACTTTGACATATTTGACTAAAGGGCATAAGCATATTGCTTTTCTGTATCTTTTGTAGGCCATAAAAATTATGAGTGATCGATCCTCGCTTTCCCGATCGATAGAATGCTTTACACACATCAAATATACGAGAGACATTCTTCTAGAAAACACAAACCCAAATAATCCATTAGCTCTTAACAAATTTACGTTGATTAACGAGGCCCAAGCATCTTGTCAAGCCGATAGAATTACGGATTTTGGGATGAAACAAACGAGCATCCCCTCCTCCATCCACGCTTCGAATCATCTGGCTATTGATCCTAGGTGACCCCTATACGTACGCTCCCCACGCATATTCAATCTGTTTTGCTCCATTCCAAATAGTCGGGACCGCCGCTTTGTCTTCCGTGATTTCGACATCATCGACCACTTCAGCCGTGCCTGGGCTTTCTTCTTCTCCGAATCACTGCTATATTACCACAGAAGAAGATCAAGAGCAAAGAGCACTCCCAGAACTCAGATTTTGGAAAAATCAAGCAAAAACCCTAGAAAAAGAGGGTTGTCAGACACAAAAAGCACTAAAACTACTGTGGACCAGAACCAAACAGTGGAAACTAAGGTACTGTGAGGCCCCGCTGGCGACGAACGACCTGGAGGAGGAGCCCGAGTCGGGGACAGTGCCCCACGCGTCCATGCGCGCAGGTGTGGAACTGCTTCGGGGGCTCCGCGGTGGCGCGTGAGCTTCACGCGCTCGGAATCTAGCCACCGGATTTTGCAGCCTAGCTTGTCGACGGCCGACGAACCCTCCTATGCCGGCGGTGAGACTCCATGCTCCCTCTAGGTGGGTGTTTCAAAAGTCACCCCCTCCGACATCCCTAAATTGCTGAAATTTCCTCCAAAAAATTCTCAAACTCGAACCCTAGGATCTGATACCATGTAGAAAACAACCAAGAGAGAATTGGAGGAAAGAATTTCTTGTGTGTTTTTTTCATTGAATTAACATGTGTATATATATAGGAGGGATAGTCTATATTTCCTAATCTGTTACAACTCTACATGTTAGATTCCAACTGGCTAGAACTATATGTTAAGTTTCCTAACTCACATAACCTATACGTTAACACTCTTTTTGCTTAAAGATTGGTGATGTTACTTAGCTTAATGAGAGATCAATAGTAAGAACAATCCAAGATCCAAGCAACATTCAATCAAATCCCAGCTTAAAGTAATAAATGTGCATAATACCTTGTGTGGCCGTTATAACATACAACACAATTGGGCCATAAGTCACTAGAATTTAAGATTGCTTAGAATGAACTAGAGATTTTGTTCTCCTTTTTCTTTATTGGATATTTTCATTCAGCACACGTACATTATTAGGATTTTTTATAGGTAATTTTTGTCTTTATTTTGGAACCTCCCACAAACCCTCCCCTATCTTTTACGACTTAATCTAAGCCTTAATGGCTTACATATCATCAATAGGCTTGCACACTCTATCTCATAATTAGCCCTTGCCATGTCATGTCCAGTGTGTGTATGTCATACATTTTGGAGTGTCTATGTAATATAGGTTTCAAAGCACCAATCTGGCTTCCAACCTCCTTACATTTTACTTAATCCCATTTTTCTTGTTACGTGGTTCTGCGGATATTTTTATATGGTTGAAATTAATAAACTTGCTTATGGTGTTGCTTTTTGATGAGGTTAGCTGTATCTTTTGTAGAATTGGATTTGTCTTTTTTATTTTCTTTTTATTTTTTCACTGCTAGTTGGCAGATTTTGTCAAAATTCCACTAGAGAAAGCTGGGGGATTGATTAATCTTATAGACATCTATTGCCTTTTCAATCGCGCCCGTGGCACAGGTTTTGCTCTATTCTTTGTTCTTTTTTTTTTTGATAAGTATTTTTTGTTCTATTTCTTAGTTTATGAGTGTGCTTGTTTATAGCTTCTTCCATTTCCTGTTAACTGTGAAACATGACAACAAAATTAATCTCTTACTTCTCTTTTACACAGAATTGATATCGCCAGAGGATTTATTACAAGCATGCTCATTTAAGGTTTGATGTGGTGTTTTGATATCTTCATCCCCATTCATGCACTAGGTCATATATTGAATTTGAGATTATGATTCAGATGTGGAAACTAATTATTTTCATTACTCATGTTCAAAGAAACTCAATTGTCAGAGTTATGGGGTCATGTTTTAGATGTTTCTAGAAACTTTTCTTATTGTTTTTTGTTTGACAGGCCAGTGATGCTTCGGAAGTTTGATAGCGGAGTCATGGTCATCCAAAACAAGTCTCACTCAGATGAAGAGGTAATTCTCTTTTATTTCTATCATCTTTCGTGCTGTTCAAATTATGGTCTGGTCGCCATTTATCATCCTTGTCTTTTAGTTGGTAGAAGTTCACTACACAATTGGAAGTTAGGCTTTTTAAGTTAATCGGTTGCTGTCCCATGTAATCCATATAGATTTTAAAAATAAATATCATGCTAAGACAAGAGCAATGGCTATGGTCCTAAAGTTATTAAAAAAGAAAAAAATGCGAAGGACGGAGATTAGAATGATCCACATGGTGAATCATTCTACCGGAGATGCTCTTTAATGAATAAAGGAAGTCAAATATTATGAGTGCCATTAATTGCTTTATTTTTATTTTTTTGATAGGCCGAGTGCCGTTAATTGTTGAGATTGCTATCTTTAGAGATACAAAAATTTGATACTGGAGGAGGATAAGTACTTGTAATGGAAGAAAACTGATGAAGTTTGAAGATGCCACTCGAACAAATATCTATTGCATCTTAAAACACTTGACAACTTGATTACAAAATCATCCATTGATAATATTCATATGGAAATAGTTAATAGAAAAAACCCCAAAATCATCCATAGTTAATCATCCATGCAAAATCATCTAAGAGTTAACCTTGAATAGAAAATAAAACTCTATCTAAGCACACCATGCAAAATCATCCATAGTTAATATTCATCTAAGAGTTTTATTTTTATTTTCTTTAGTTTCTCTTTATATCTTGTTAGGGTATTTTCTTAAGTTGTTAACCTTCACTCTAGAGTAGCACCATTCCTATTGAAGAGTTTCTCTTTTCTTCCTTAAAGCTTTTAGGCTTTGGTAAAGCCTTTTTATTTAAAGTACTCTCTATGTTAATCAACCATGCTGTTAATTCCTTTAAGTGTATTACTTATGGAACAAGTGTTCTAGAGAGTAGAGATCATAAATGAGGCTTTGTGTGTGAAAGTAAATAAAGAATTTGTGAATCAATAAATTCCTTTCCCTTCTGATTTAACATGAATTTATTTCCCTTGCAAAACAATGATTTAATCTGAAAGTTAGGAAAGTTGTCCTTCATCACTCCCAGTCCTGAAGGTTCCCAGGGAAGGATAGGAAAATGCGATTTTGTATACTTCAAGACTGCAAATTTGTATTTTTCTTACTTTTTTATAGAGGAAGAAATAAGATAGAAAATTGTCCTGTACTTTTTTTTGATAAGAGCAAATTGTCCTTTACTAGCACCTTGTTTTTTTGGAAATTTGGCTAGAATCTCAATGTGGCAACTCCTGAAATCAATACCTTTCCAAAACCTTCACTATTCTCATCACCCAAAATGCTAAACTCTCCTTGTCTGAAAAATGAAGTCTCATTTGAAATATTCTTCTGAAATTACTAGTTGCTGGCCATATGGAACTGACACTAATAACAGATCTGTGCAGCTCATACTAGCAAACTTTTTTGGGGGAGATTTGTGATCTCCTACACACCTCTTAAGGCCACTCAATCTAGCATGCTTACATCATAAATAAAGTTGGGTCTCCCTAAGCCAACCCCTCTATACATCTATTTATTGAATCCTATCCAAATAAAATTTGTTTGAATAAAGGACGTTTTCAGTCATTAGGAAGCTCTCTGAAAAATTTGCCCAGCTTTCTAACATTCATCATTTTAACCAAGAGAATTGAGAGGGAATGATTGTGGACTGAGATACTTGCAAGCAGCTTCTCATGAGAGTTGGCTTCCCTCTTTAAAAGGAGTACCCTGATTTCTAGGATTAAATTTATGGAAAATGCAGAAATATTGACTGTTGGATTTTATAAGATTTCAGGAAATGGAGGACTAATATCCTGAGGAAAATATTGGTGCCATGGAAACTGATTAAAACTCATAGGGATGTTGGAAAGAGCTCCAAGTAAATGATGAAACAAGCAGTAATAGACATGTTGTTTTTTTGAAAGAAAATATATGTTTTATCAAATTTGTCACACCTAACAATAATATGTAGAACTTGAAAACACATCTAATAGTAAATTGATAATTTATGTAGTTTTGGATGGTCTATGACTATAGTTCAATTCATTGATTGGGTGGGCTCTAGATGAGAGTGGTGTGGTGTTTTGTATATCATTTGTTGATAGTTATGGTTCTTGTGAGGAGTTGAGTTTTTCCTCTTGTGTCTATTGCGTGGCTACTTAAGCGCCTCTTTTCTAATAAACTTTTTTACTTATGAAAATTGAAAATAAGATAATTAAAATTGATTTCTTTACTAAAATTTTCTTTTAAATGGATATACTAAAAGATTTAGTAAACAAAAATTTGTAAATGAATAACCCCTAAGGGGTAGCTCAGATGGCGTAAAGCTTTAGGGTTAGGTACCCAGAGGTTACAAGTTCGAGTCCCCTTGGGAGCACTGGAGGGTTTACCCGGCTGGTCACTTTTGGGCCTCGTGGAATTAGTCGAGGTGTGCATAAGTTAGCCCGAATATCCACGGTTATTAAAAAAAAAAAGTAAATGAATAATAATGTATATTACAATATGCATAATTATTAAAAAGGGAAACAATTACCTTGGTGGTGCAGTGTGTTTGCCTTTTACATGGATGAGTGCTTTGGTTCTTGCCTTACTGCTCATTATCCTTTAATTTGCAAGTGTTGATGTGGAATATAATTTTTTTTTTTGAAAACTAGTTGATTTTATGAGAAATCATGCAAATATTATGAAAAGATGGAGATATTTTTCAAAACTCAGTTTGATTAAGTTTCTCTCCTGAAAATTGTGTTGAGGGTGGGTGATATAGTGAACTTTCAGCAAAAATTTGTCGATAATCTGCAAATATCCACCATGAGATTTTTTTTTTTTTTTTGATAAATAACACCATGATATATATATTTTTTTGATATGTAAATAAGCAGAATATATTGAGGTGCTCCCATTATGAGATCTTAAAATTTGTATTGGTGGAATCCCCAAATAATTGGAATGTGAAAAAACCATGCTATATCTCTGATTGTTAGTTTTTTCTCCTTGAATACAAGGGGAGCTCTTTGTAGGATAGGTTTTTGGGTTGCCAAAAGAACGAGTATGTGGGCTCTCTTTAGAGGAGTTGAGGCTGGATGATGTGTAGAGGACTTTAACAAGTGGGTAGACTTGGAAGAGACCTTTAGAGACAAAATTCAAGAGAGTTGTGGTTGAAGAAGGTGATAAAAACTCAAAGTTCTGCCATAAGATGGTTAATATCTGGAGATGAAGAAATGTTTGTCTAGTATTACAGTGGATGGTAGGACATTAACTGAAATCAGACTCTAAGATATCTATATATTAGTCTCTAAGATATCCATATACTCTTCTTTGTATCTTCTTTCTTTCATTTTTTTAATTCTTCTTTACCATAAACTTTATCCCTGGTTTCTCTCTTTAAACTTAAAAATTAACAACTTTATCCTTACCCATTTGAGCATTGGCAACCATCCTAGTGTTAGTCCTATATCACTTGTTCCCTTAGAAGAGCTACAACTTTTCTCTACCTTTTGATTTATCTCTCATTTCTTCTCAATTGGTTTTAAACAGACATCATCTTCAACCAACCTTTTAGTTGGTCAAGGCGAATGATGGGAAGTATGGGCCCAGTAAGAGGCCCATGATCCTGGGTTTGAATTTTCCATTATCGTATCTTGAATTTACTTGATGTTGGTTGACACAGGATGGTTAGCATCCCAAGGTTTGGGTCCTCAAGAAGAGTCCTAAAAGCTTAGCTATGGAAGGTTTCTTGGTTATCACAAAAAATAAAAAAAAGAAGAAGATATAGGCTAAATTTTGAATTTTTATACCTAATATGGGTTCCTTCCCAAAGGCTCAAGCCGTAAGCATGAAGCTTAAGTGCTTGATTTTCAGTATCATTTGTGTGGTTCTCATATTTGCATTGGCACTAACAATTTTTGTGTTGAGCCTTCTTGGAAATAAAGATAAGATGTTTGTTGTGAAGTGATTATTCTAAAAACTAAAATAATGTAAGGGGGGTTCCCTTTATAACATGATGATGGTTCAGCCTGCAAAAGATTATTTAAGTTACAGAGTCGCAGAGTAGCATAGAAAAAAGGTAGATGAAACTATGGTGTGGCTGACTTCACTTTCTTGAATGTATTACTGTGGATTTAATGGGCAGAGAATAGCATAGAAAAATAGGTAGATAAACTCTAGTGCGGCCGACTCCTCTTTCTTGAACGTCTCAACAGTGGAAACACCCCTAACCCACCCCCCTTGTATGTTGTAAATATTGCATTAAGCATTCTTGAAAGTAAACTGCTGCTGTTGTTTTCAAGGGATTATTCTTAAAAAAAAGAAATGATGCGAGAAGAACTATCTCCTTTAAACATTGTTCCTCAAACTGAAGCTTATTTAATATACAGGGATTATTGCAGGATAACAGGCAGATTAACTCTAGTTTGGCTGCCCTTTTTTTTTTTAATGAGTAATGTTAAGGATTAGTTTCCTAATCCATTTAGGAATATTTTCCTTCTTTCATTTTCTCTTTAGTCTCCTAATTAGACTCTAACTTTGTTTCCTTTTTTTGCTCTAACACTTGAGTATAAATATGTATGTTCCCTCACTTTGTTAATCAATGAAAATCAGAGAGTTATTTTTCTCTTCACAAGTAAGGAACTGAATATATTCATAAGAAGAGCCACCAAAGTAGTGACTCAAGGATAACTCTAGTTTGGCTGACTTTTAACATCTTAAAATGTATGAATTGGAATGATATTACTAAAGAAGCTGATTGGATCAGTGAGAATTGGAAATTGAGAATAGGCTATGGCTCTAGGGTGAGATTTTGGACAGACCATTGGTGCGGTTCTACAACTCTAAGCATCTCCTTCCCTTCCCTGTTTGGTATAGCGGTTAACAAAAATGAATTAGTGGCAGAAGTGTGGACCAGTCAGTAGGGATTTGATATTAGAATCTCAATCTCAAGAGGTCTGTTAATGATTGGGAAGTGGACTCGGTTGTAAGTTTGTTAGGATCTTTGCAACGTGAAAGGGTTTTAACCGGTTGGGACACTATTTCATGGAAAGGGGTTGGTAATGGTATTTATTCAGTAAAGGAGGCTTATAGGGTGCTGCATCCAGGGCCAGGTGCTCATTTCCCTGCCAAAGGTATTTAAAAGCAAAATGCCCCTTATAAATCAGCTTTTTATGCTTGGGAAGAAGCAGTAAGGGCTAACTTTGACACCCAAAGAAGGGGGATGGCACCCCCAACCGGTGCTTTCTACCTTGTGGTCAAGTAGAAGAGATTGTTAACCACTTATTGTTGCATTGCTCCGTGGTCAGTTCCTTGTGGGAGATCTTATTCTCCTTAATGGGTGCCAGTTGGGTTTTTCCTAATCACCAAGGAAAGGTCAAGCAGCTGAAGGGATCCTTTAGGGCAAAAAGAGGAAAAGCTGTGAAATTCTATTCCCTTTGTGTGTATTTTTTGACAATGTTGGAAAGAGAGAAACCGACAGCTTTAAAGATGGGATAGTAGAGGCACAGAGATTAAAATATTCTTTGTCTGACAATCTGTGAGCTGAATAGGGTGTTCTGAGGTGAAGAGGCACCATCTTAGATTTTTTGGAATGGATGGCCTCTAGGTAAAGGGTGGTGAGGTTTTTCCCCCTTTATTCTTTTTCTGTTTATTGTCAGTAAATATGTCTTGTATACTTTGCAGCTGTTTGTTCCTTCTTCTTTTTGGTCAATTTATTGCTACCCGATAAAAAAAAAAAGTACCTAATTTTGTTCAGAACCCACTTGGGTTTATAAATCAGGCAACATTTATTCAAGAGGCTGTTGCAAATTCCTTTGTGTAATTGAGCTGTGCTACCAAGTGTAGGTGTTTGCTAGGATCAAGTCCCTTGCTCTCAAGCCTGATGCTCTCAAAACTGGGTTGAGTGCAAGTGACGCTGCAATGACATTAGGGATGGCTCCGGCTATGGCCAAGGAGCATCTTAAATGCTGAGAGGAAGGCAGGCATTTATCTACAAAAATTCTTTAAGAATATTATGGATATAATGAAATAATATTTACTATTTGATACTGTGGGCAGGTTTTCTATGCCGAGATGTAAGCGCAGATGGATTTCGATTTTATATTAATTTCTTTCATGAAATTGACCCAAGTGATTTATACTTGTAAGTTGCTCTTTTAAGCCATGCGTTTTGAATTGAAATATATCCATTCTACTACTTTTTCTGGTATATTTGTAAAATATAACTGGTCCACATTCCTGATTTTATTTATAGAATTTCTGACGAAAAAGACTTCAATTAATTTTTTCTGCTCTATTTCACCCAATGCTGCTTTGTTCTTAATCGGCTTTTCATATGGGTTCTTAAAAATTAGTAAATGATGTATTCATGCTATTTTGATTTATATTTGGAATTTCAGCATGGTGTGATTAGTTCTTTTCTCTATCATTTGTGAAAGCTGTTTTGATTAGTGCATTCACATAAATTCATACCACTTGCCTCTTTCAACTCTCGCCTTAACGTTTAAGGATGTATGGCTAAACACCTAGAAAATTTTTATGCAATGATGCACCTACTTCATTGCTTTATGACATTAATAATGATCTCACTTTGTTCCTTCGTCCCCTTGTTTGGTCAATGAGATTGCTGATTGTTGCATATTCTTTTTTTTTATAGGTGTTGTTGTATATTCTGTTTGTATTTTGCTGCTGCTGTTAGGATTTCTCTCTTGATCATCCTTTGTATTTCAAAAGAATTTCCAATTTTTTGCTTGTATCTAGAATAGTTATCAATGAATGGTTAGTTTCTGAGTACAACAAAAAGTGAGAATGAGAGTCGAGAGAGAGGACAACCCCCAACGTTCCAACAGGCAGAGTCAGCACAGAGGAAGAGATGGTAAATCACGACGACGCCAAGAGAAGGAAGGGGCAAGAAGCTTCTCCATGTGAGGCTTAAGTCGTTGCTCGTGGTAGACCTGAAATGGCCACAAAGGATGATGCAGGGTGAACGAGGAAAAGAAGAAACCTTTCCCTCTTGGGTGGATATTCTTTCCAAAATTAGGTTATTTCTGTAGGGATGGGAGAAAGCCCCGGATTCAAGGAGGAACAGCAACCGGGAGCGAAGAGCAAAGGTAGGAGATATCACCACAAGAACGGGAACCACGTTAGCCCTTTTGTTAGTTTAAAAGTCACCGATGCAGGTGGGAAAAATTTCTCCATCTTTGTGTTGAAAGGAGGGAGAGCAAGGTGAGGTCATGGATATGGAAAATTTCCACATTGAAATGGGAGTATAACACACCCGAGATGCGTAAGAGAAGATTCGGGATGTGGGGAAAAGAAGAGAAAGCCAAGGCAGATACTCCCGGGGCATATTTATGAGATGTAGATCCTTGGGTGTAGATTCTTCAACAACCTCCTATCTTGGATGACGAGGCAGAGGTGGAATTTTTTTATCGCTGTCGACAATTGTACTAGGGCTTTTTCAGAGCTTCATTGGCCCTACCTCCCTGTTCGTGCGGATGGAAAGAAATTTCTGCAAGTGTTGATCATCAAGATGGAGGGGAAGAGCTGGAAGATCCGGCTATGGTGGGAACTTCCACCTGTTTACTCTACCACGCCGACAAGGGATCCCCTGTTTTTCAACAAGGCTAGGCAAAGGGAGGAAGAAGACATCACACGCCGAGATCGGAGGCTCTTACTTAGCTGAGACGTCACAGAATAGGTCTTAGGCATGGCCTTTGAAGATTTGACACCGATTGTGGATCTGACGCTAACTGTGGATTTGATCTTCGGGTCCCACACCTCTTTTGATGCTGGTCGGTCTTTCGACCCGAATGGGTATGGCACTTTGGGCTTGGACCTCTTAGTTCCAACCCACAGCATAGTTTTTCGGGAGGAGCCCAACCCTAGAGATGGATTCGGCCCGGGGCCCTCCCGAGAGGAGACTCGTCTTAAGGTCGGGCCACGCCTTTAGACTTGTGACCATTCTTATGGAAGAACAACTTTGACCACTCTTCAAGAGCCTATTCCTACTGTGTTGGATTGGTAAAATGACAATATGAGAATTCCCTCCCCTTCTCCATATGTTAGCGACTCCCTCACGAGGAGTTTGTTTGCCTTGGGGTCCGCATTGCTTGAACTGCGAGGGTTCCCACCGCCGTCATTATCTTCCAACCTGAGTATCGTCTCGGCTGGGATTTTTAGCGATTCTAAGACTGCTTCTTGAAAGTGAGGACCTGAGATCAAGGTGAATGACAACCTCTGGAAACTTTCTAATTTCATTGAGGCAACTTAAGGGAACAACATGCAGCTGGCAATTGTCTCCTAGGACGCGTGCAATCCAAATTTTTAAATCCAAGCAAATTTCTGAGGTATTCAAAGAAATTCGGTTTTTCAACCATCGATGGAGAGAAAGAGATTCTCAAACTTTTCCAAAATTTACGTTCCAAGAGGGAGAAGATCCTCACCAAGGAACTGTCGGAGAACTCTAAGTTTGAAAGGGAGCTAAAAAGGCTTTGAGGTCTCAGAATTGGACTTTATGTATCCTGTGAGACGAAGATGTGTTAATGCCTGGCATCGTGGAGGAGTTTGAACCGGCACTTTCGTTAGGAGGCCCTCGATGCTATGGGGGTCCGCTGAGGAGTTAGTGGTCCGATAAAAAGAAGCCGGAGTTGCTCATAAGGAGGTGGGCTCCTTCTTAGTCTCTTATAGATTCAAAAATGTTGATAATGGTTTTGTTTGGGTTTTTTCTGGTGTCTATGGTCCTTTATCTAGGGATGACAGATCCCTTCTCTAGGAAGAATTGAGTGCCATCAGAGGGTTGTGGGAGGATCCTTGATGTATTGAGGGGGACTTCAATGTTACCCGCTTCCCCTTGGAGCGAAGTGAATAGGGAAGATTGAATCGCTCAATGAGGTAATTCTTAGAGTTTATTGATGAGCTGGAACTGATCGATCTCCCTCTTCTAGGGGGTAATTTCAGCGTGGAGCGGGAGGTCCTCCAAACCCGATCCCAGCTCGCCCTCGGGATAGCCTCTCTGCTCACAAGATTGGCTTGACCATTATGGTAACGTGGCGCAACTGAAGCTTCCTATACCCACCTCTGATCATGCACCTCCTTTTGATCAGGAATGAGACCCAGGGCCAACCTCTTTCGCTTGAAAATATGGCAAAGTGAGGGCTTCCAAGTCTTGATGGAAGGATGGTGGCTAGGGATGTCCTTTCAGAATTAGCTACATTCTTTCCAGAAAACTTAAAGCGGTCAAGTCTTTGATCTTGGCTTGGAATAGGGGTTGTTTCTGCAGGTTGATGTTACAAGAAGTCAGCCCTCTCTCGGGTGGGAGTGATCGACCGTAGAGGAGTAAGTTAGAGATGACTTTCAAGAGGAGATCGAGGCTAAAAAGGAGGCAAAATCCTTTCAAAAAGTGGTAACCTCGGGAGGATATCCACTGAGGTAGAAATCTAGAGAGAAACCTGTCACGCGGTGCGACAAAAATACGGGTTTTTTCCATCGTATGGCCAACTCCCATTTTAGGAAGAACACCATAGCTCGCATCAAAATCAACAGTGTTTGGATCTCTGATGAGCTTGAATTAAGAGAAGGGATTTAACACCTTTCGCCATGGCCTTTAATGACATGGTTGAGAGCGTAGATAGACGGGCTGCCTTTTGCCACTCCGAGTCTTGAAGAGGCTAATAGTCTAGAGTTGCCTTTTAGGGAGGATGGGGTTTTCATTGCCCTAAATGAAATGGATGGGGACAAGACCCTGGGCCCTGATGGATTTTTCCTTGCTTTCTGGCAAGATTCTTGGCATTTTGTCAAAGACGAAATCATGGAGATGTTTAGGGAATTCCATGCTAATGAGACTTTTATTAGAAGCTTAAATGCCACTTTCCTTGTTTTGATCCCCATGAAGGGAGATGCTGAGGACTTAATGGATTTAAGGCCCATAAGTCTTTTAGGGAGTTTGTATAAAATCTTGGCAAAGGTGTTGGCTAACTGTTTGAAAAAGGTGGTGGGGAAGGTTGTCTTTGAGGCCCAAAATGCCTTTGTGGAAGGGTGACAAATCACAAATGCTTCTCTTATTGTAAATGAGCTCATTGATCATTGGCAAAAACAAAGGGAGAAGGGTGTGATCTGCAAGCTAGATATAGAAAAAGCTTTTGACAACATACATTGGCAGTTTCTTATGAAGGTCATGGGGTGCATGGGTTTTGGCTCCAAATAGTCGAGATGGATCCAGCAGTGTATCTATAGCAAGATTTTCGATTCTGGTCAATGGGGTTCCAACAGGTTTCTTTCCCAGCACAAGAGGGTTAAGGTAGGGAGATCCGCTCTCCCCTTACCTCTTCATTCTAGGAATGGAGGTCTTGAGCATTCTTCTTAGAAGGGCTATGATCGGTGGCTTCATTTCGGGCTGCACTATTAGAGGAAGGGAGGGAACTGTTTTTAGCATCTCACATCTCCTCTATGTGGACGATATGATCATCTTTTGTGAAGCAAAAGAGGATCAACTTTTTTATCTTAGTTGGGCCCTCCTTTGGTTTGAAGCCTTCTTAGGGCTGAAAATCAATCTTGACAAGAGTGAGTTGATCCCAGTAGGGGCTGTGGATAATCTGGACACTTTGGCAGCTGAATTGGGTTGTCGGACTAGGCACCTCCCCACCACTTATTTGGGCTTACCCTTGGGAGCCACCCACAAGTCTGTGGCTATTTGGGACATAATTGAGGAAAAAATGCACAAGAAACTGGCTTTATGGAAAAGAAATTACATCTCAAAAGATGGGAGGATCACCATGATCAAGAGCACTCTTGCTAGCCTGCCTCTTTATCAAATGTCCCTAGTCTGAATGCCAGTTGTTGTTGCCAAAAGATTGGAAAAGCTGCAGAAAAGTTTTCTTTGGGAAGGTGGGGCCCTCGAAAGGAAGGCCTACTTGGTTAAATGGTACGTGGTTTGCTTTGAAAAAAGACAAGACAACTTAGGCCTGAGAAATCCGACTCTCTTGAATAAAGCTTTGCTTGGTAAATGGACTTGGAGATTCGCTTATGACGGGGACTGTACTTGGAAATTTCTCATTAGCTCCAAGTATGGTTTAGATGACTTGGGTTGGTGTTCTAAGGAAGCTCGTGGGCCCTTTGGGGTAGGCCTCTGGAAGGAGATTCTTAAAGAATCTAGCTGGGTTAAAGAGAATTGGAGTTTCATTGTTGGCAACGGTACCAGATCAGGATTCTGGTTGGACACTTGGTGTGGAACCGCTTCTGTTAGACACTCCTTTCCTACCCTTTTTGACTTAGCAGTTAACAAATTTGAGACTGTGGCGGATGTTTGAGATCAAACTGTGGGGAACGGCAGCTGAAAACTTAATCTTTCTAGAGACTTTAATGACTGGGAAATAGACTTGGCTGTGGCCCTTCTCAATTCCCTGCAAAAAGAAAGGGTCTCCTCTGACTTAGATAAGATCTCATGGAAGGGTCCAGCAGGCAGTAGCTTCTTTGTTAGTGATGCTTTTAAAGTGCTAAACTCGAGTGTAACTCCCTTGTTTCTCGTTAAGGGCATTTAGGTGCTTTATTAAACTGTTTACCCAAATAGGGCCTATAAGTTAATACGTAGTTGAAAATAATGCCCAAACTAGTGCTTAAAACCATTGTTGATGACTATGGTTTTAACTTCAAGCTTAAAACCGTAGTCAGTAACTATGGTTTTAACTTAAAAAAATTTAAAACCGTAGTCGCCAATTACGGTTTTGATGAGGACCCACTAGTTTGGGCATTTTTTTTTTTAAAAACATATTAGATTGGTATTTTAAAGAAAAAATGTATTATTTTGGGACAAAACTCACTTCTTGGACTCTTGATGCTGATATTTCTAGTCTCGAAACTTTTATGCTTGGGATGAGATTTGCTAGTTTATTAGACTTTTGTGGATAAAATAATTTGGAATTGATAAATTCCAAAAACAAAGTTGCATTTATTTCCATCCCTACAACTTACACTATATTCTCTTTTCTTTTCTTCACTTCTTTTATCAGATTAGAGAAAGTACCTATATTAAACTTTGTTTGCTTTCCCCTATTATGTTCTTGAGTGGTAAACCTTTGTGTGCTTTTCATTTCTGTTATCATCATTATTATTTTTTGTGCTTGTTGTGATCATGATAAACATTATATATTCAAAATATGCAAAGATTATGGGACCTATGTCACATGGATTAAGACTACCATTGCTTCTTGGTAAGAGATGCCCTGCCCCTAAAATCCTTTCAATTTCTGTTCTTTCTTTCCTTTTGACGCAATTGAAAAAAGACTATTTTTCGGGTGTGACCAAAATACCATTTTCTTTGAAAAGTGCTGAGAATTTTAAGTTAGCTGAGGTGGTTTATATTCATTACAATCATCCTCTAATTTTTTTTTGTCAAATTTTCTTTCTCAAATTGTTATCATATTATATTGAATGGTTAAGTTTGGAATTGAGTGCAGATTCAAGGTTACAGAATTGCACAGCTAGTTTATTTCACCTTGTTTGACCCCAGAAGATAGGATTTCATTCTCTGTTAGGTGCTATTGAAGCTGCCACCTGCTTGTAGTCAGATTCAATCCTATACATATAATGGAGGAAGGCCCGAGGCAAAAGCACACAGCTCATTCGTATGTTAGTTGTATTATAGGCAATGTCGGACCTTTTTATAAAGTTAGAAAGAGGGTGCGGGGCAGGGGCCAAGCCTGCATTGATACTTGTGACTGGGAAATGACAGTATATGCATAACACAGTTAAATTTTGTTGAATAAAGAAGCATTTTGGCGATTGCACCTTGGCATGCTAATTCTATCCTCCCCATTTTCTAGATGTTGATTTTTGAACTTAATTTGGTGTACTTTAGCATATTTTGAATGTTCTTTGATATTTCTCAAGAACTACACAAATCATGAGGACTAGCGCAAGGCTGAGAGCATGGCTATGTGGATTGGTACGTTTTTGGAGCCTGTTGTTGAGGTCTTTGTTTCATGTGTGGCATAATGTCATCGTTTATAATGCATGACTCTGATGCAAGACGTAACAAAATTTGTGCCCTTTACGTTCATTTGCAGGGGCAGACTTCTGGTCTCACTATTTGATCGTTGAACCTGGATTGACTGTAGGAGCTTAGCATGTTTCTACTGCTCAGGACTCTCGTTTCACTGCAATAAGTTGACTACCTGTTCAATTTGTTGACATTGTTGGCAGGTCCTATTGAATGTGATGTCACTGGAATGAAGAGATAGATTTGTGAGTTTTAGACCGAAATACTTTATTTGGAAAAAAAAAATTCTAAAATTAGTTTGGAAACCAAATTAAAGATGCAGAAAGTAAAGGTGTAATGCCGTTGTCATGACAATGACAATTGAAATTTTAAATTGTCAATGACGCCGTCTACGACAATGGCAATCGACTTAAAATCGCTAAATGCGTTTATGATAAATGGGTAATTGGATTTTAATTCCACCTGCTCGATGTCATGATAGCGCACTGCTCCTTAAAACCAATCCCCAATAGCAGTCCCTTATTAGGGTTTTGTTCTTTTTCCCCCCTTTTCTCCTCTCCGTTGTTGAAGACGCATCTCGTGCTCCAAATTTGGATTCTTCATCAACATCCCTTCCTGTTACTTTCCGTTTCTTCACTCAGTTTCTTCTCATCTTCCACCACAACTATCTTTCGTTTCATTTCATTTTATTTTAATATTTTTGTTTTTTCGAATCTGTGAACTGGGAGTAATGCTATGATTCTATAAAGCTTTTTATGTTGGCATAGTAAAGGCAGAAAAGTGGTGTGCTTTTAAGAGACACAGACACCTTAAAGTAAGAAAAACTGTAAAGTCGGAAAAGAAACCTAAATAACATTTTAAAACACATTTTAAATCGTAGTATGCATGGTTCGCATCTTGTTCTCCCCATTTTGTTTTTTTTCTAATAAAACCATTTAAAACAAAGTCATGTTTTGTTAGGAACGTTTGTTAGTGTTATTGAAAAATGTGTTTCATGTTTTTAAGAAAAAAAGGAACTAAATTTGTTTCGTTTCTTCCAATGCTCTGCTTTTTCGTAAATAGTAAACAAACAAATGATGATAACAATATCAATGTAATTCGTAATAAGTTTTCAAATTTGGTATTTGACATCAAACCAGATG
This sequence comes from Tetrastigma voinierianum, assembly GCA_016808115.1. NCBI lineage: Eukaryota > Viridiplantae > Streptophyta > Magnoliopsida > Vitales > Vitaceae > Tetrastigma > Tetrastigma voinierianum. The sequence continues at coordinate 74,945 of JAEQBH010004987.1, read as the reverse complement.
CGGTAAATCACTATGGTAGGTTGTAGCAGTATTATGTAATCAAAATCATACTTACAATCACTTAAGCCACATGAGTATTTCTACCTGCAACTTTTTCCTTTCTTTTTAACTTAAAATGAAAAAAATTCTTTAATGAGTCTAAAATATTCATAAAAAGAGTATCACATGTTCTGAAAATTTAAAAAATTTTTGCTAATGATTTTAAGATACTTGAGTATCGATTCCCATGTGGATAATCTTTAAAGAGAAGTTCTACTATTTGCGTTGACGCAGATAATTGGTGTTGGGGTGCACAATCTAGCTATTCTTTGAAGAAGAATTATACCATTTGCTATTGACATTAAGATACTTGTGTTTCAGCACTCAATTGAAATATTTTTCAGCAATAAATGATGCATTCAATTGTAAAACGTTCCAAAATTTGGAAGGTTTTAGATAACAAAAAGAATAGGAAAAGTAACAAGCCTCATTTGCATCTTCTTCTTTGAACAACTTGAGAGTCTACTTTTCGCAAACTTATTCTCCAACATCTAGTGGTCAATAAGGCAAGAGCAGCAAGTAGATGGTCACTTCATGAACTTTGATACTTAATATTTCATCTCTGAAGAATGCATAATGTACTTATTACAAGTATGATTAATATATCACTGTCAGATACAAGCACTGTTTTCAGTATTGGATGAGGATCTCTAAGATGTCACCAAACTTAATTAATGGGAATGATATACAATGGTCAGTATGTAATTAGACATCGTTTAGTAACCTCTAAAAAGTAAAGCAAAAAACAGATTTCTTGACAAAACTAAAAATTCACTCATCTATGGCAATATCCTTAGCATGTGTATTTTACAATTTCTCAAGACCTCTTATGTGATGATGTATATTCTGGAACTTGTTACCATGGTTCCGAAAATTAGACCCACTGGAAATTGATTCCAAAATCACTAGTTGGAATGATAAACTCTTAGGATGTGCCGATTTTTCTTGTAACTCCTTGTTAATACAATTGTAAGATCGCTTCGCATTCATCAATTATGCATGTGATTTTCCCTTCCAACTCAATACTGGAAGTGAAAATACTATATACATTGGTTGGATCATCCGTTGTTTGATTATTTCCGAGGAAGTGAAATAATAACTATATTTTTTTCACTTTAGGGGCTAGTCGTCTACGCTTGATATAGGCCTGATGGGCCAAAGAAATGGTAGCCTGTGTTTAAATCAGTTGGTCCCATTCTATTGAGTATACCCCTGGCTGTGTGTGTGGGTTTCTACTGACAGCCCGTCGAATTGCCGCCTAAACAAGGCACTGAATGAAGACCTATGAAACGTAGCTTTTGCAACATGGATACGACTTTTCATTATTAATCACACTGGGGACCATTTGCATGGTGTGAATTATGTCCTGCTTCAACTATTCCTTGATATGTTATTACAATGGAAATATATTGAGGACCGAAACAAATGTCAAATATGTGGAACAAAGTCATGACGCGCTTTTCGATGTACGGTATGGAATGCACGTTGAACAACTGAAAGGATAAGGATATACCAAGGACAACCATTGACAAACAAAGGTTCAAATCAGTCCTCAATTGTAAGTATCCCCTAAAAAGTGGAAATAAGTTCCAACATTTTCCAATATGGGATAACCGTAGTGTGTACCAAATGTTGAACATGGTTAACTCAACTAGCATTGAGGAAATTGAATTGTATATTGAATTTGTTCGAGTTAAGTCACAAGTGAATCAATTTGTAAGACAGATGATTTTACTGTCGCGACAATTATAATGTTGCGTATTCTGACTATGGTTTCAGTCGGTAGAATGTCCAAGTGCAAGACTGAGATGATAGATGAAGATTGCGCTTATGAAGAAGCTAATGATGAATCTGATGAAGATGTTGATGATGAATCTAATGGAGATGTGAATGTTCAAGTTGATGGGCATGTATCATCCTTCTAGATTTTCAACCAAGTTTTGGAGAACGAGTAAGGGATATATGTCTCTGCCCGTGCAGCATCTTGTGATGTATCGAATAACCCAGATGTTGAGGAACTAGATGAGTCATCCCTTGTTCATTATCACTTACCACCAACACCTCAATTTGAACATGTTGAAAACTTAGTTAATGTTATTTCAAGTGGTTGGACTCCATGAGTGCAACATACTACTGATTATTCGAGTGGAGAATTTTATAGTTGACTAAGTTTTTAATTATAAATCTGATTTGCAAGAGGTTGCAAAGATTTACTCAATTAAAGCACACCAAGAGTTTGTCGTTGTTGCATCTTCAAAAAATTGCCTGCTTAAGATGCACACAAGAATGTCAATGTTTATGGAAGCTTTGTGTCATGGTTGTGGAAGATACTTGCTTATTTGTTATCAACAAATATCAAGTGGTCGTATACTCAGGTCAACTCGCTTCGAACTCGACCATCATCAATTAGACTCAAACTTGGTTGCTGCTCATATAAAGGCAATAATTAAGGTACAATTCACGTTGACTACGGCTGCTACTCAAGCAAGTGTGATGGAGAAATGGGGATATGAAATATCATACAAAAAGGCGTTGGATGGAAAACATAAAGCACTTAGACAGTTATTTGGTGACTTTTCTCACCATATAATACAGAGTCGCTTACGCTTGTTCTGGCCATAGAGCAAGCACATCCCTGGATGTGGTTAGATTTTGGAAAACATTTGACATTAATATACAACACCGAGATATTCCAACATCAATCAATATCAAGTCATCATTAGTTATTCAATTACTATTGTCTCCACTGGTATTTCTGATTTATAACATTTGTATGAGAATTATAAAAGGCATGTTATTGATTGTTACAAAAGACGAAATAATAAGTTGTTTCCATTGATATCACATTATGCAGTTAGCTATTGAGTAGTTAGGGAGCATTTTGGCATGTATTAGAAACGTAGTAACTTAACGGATCGAGGATTGTATATATATCCGATGCATATCCAGTATTATGGTAGCAATGAGCTGATCCTCATATTGGTTAGGTCAGCACCATCTCGCCTATCACAGGATTTGTAAAGGCCATCTTGCAAGCAATTTTATGACCCTAGCTCAAAGATAAACTTCAAGAATTTGGTATGAGCACTTTGAAGGAGTACACAACGCAAATTCAATAAGCATATGGCTACAATTTGGGAGAATTAATTCAAAGCACAACATCGAAGTAGACATCCTTTTAAGTTATGGGCACTCACAGATAGCCTACATATGAGATAATGATAACCAAATATGTTCTGAGGTATTTAACAATGTTTAAAGGAAAACAGAATACCATTCATCGTATTAGTATAGTCGACCTTCTTTCGTTTAACAGCTACTTGCAAAGAAGGGAACAAGAAGTTAGATTTGCATCCGATGAGCAAGCCTACCTATGTTGATGCTTAGATTTAGGGTTGTGTTATTAAGGTTGGTTCGATGGAATTAATTCTTACTTTCTGATCACATATGTGGTCACTATATCAAGTCAAGGAGTGGTCAACGCACGCTCAACTTACATGACAAAAATGTAACATGTGGAAAGACACTTATCTATGGATTTCCATGTAGCCACATTATCAGTAGCATGCCTGGGTGATCGATGTGTTGATTTTCTCGGTTATTTATTCAAGGCTACAACACTACGTAAATGCATTCATATTACTAAGGCAAACTTGCTTCACCATTATTCACTGAAGATGAGGCCTCTTATGATGGTCCTATGATTGTACCTCCCAGTCATCGAACACAGCAAGTGGGACGTCCTAAATCAACTAATAAGTATAATGAATGGACGTTAGAGAGGGGAAACTACTATCACATGTGGGCTGTGTAAACAACAGGGTCACAATCAGCGGTCTTATAATAATAGAAATGAAGTTCAGTGATAGATGTGAAGTAACTCACTTTTTTTTTCTTTATTCGTGGGGCGTGGCAATTAGTTCTGGAATCAGGTAGTTGCTTTGTATAACACTTATGTACGACAAATTTCTTGGATTATGAAATACATTTCAGACTTTATTTAAGTAAATGAGACATCAATCATGTATGCATTTTAATTCATCGCTTATAATTACTACTTGCATTAATTATGTTGATACTATTTATCCAATGTGTTTTATTAATAATTATACTACCTTCGTGTTATCGTTATGATATGGCGCTCGTAGGGTTTCATGATGCATCCTTCGATCCGCTGGTATCAGATGACGTATTACAGGTCTTAATTTGTAGATACAAAGTGCATATGTATTGGCTACTTATCACTTAATATTTCTACTAGAATGTAATTTGCAGGCAATCAATTATAAATTTGTTTCTTCATTGCTAGTAGTTTCGTGAAGTACTCTACCATCGGATGCCAGATGAAAGCTTATGCGTAAAGGATGGCACATTATTAATCCATACGTGATCCGCTGTGGGAATTTTATGGTGTATACCGCTTGGGCCACATCAGCGATCGACACTTATCACTTGTCTCGTCGAGATGGTCGCTCGAGACACAAGTTTGATAAAACCACGGAGAGATGACTATCAATGCTACATGATGTTGTTCATCCTTAGCTCCGGTTGACTTTGATCTGAGTCACACCGTGGACATGTGTGTTTAAGGTGTCGTGCTGTGCTGGAGCTATCGGGTTTCACCCCACCCGCCGATGCTCGTGAGGATCTCACATTCATCCCAAGTGGTTATAAACAAGATTCACCAAAGAACTCCGATGCGATGAGTTCGTTAGAAAGAGTGCGCTGTGTTTCTAGCGTCGATGATCCTTCGCCATGTACAAGAAGGAGTGCATGTTCATCCGTGCTTTCTCCTATTACTTCACGGATTGACACATACCGCAATCTAGTCAGTGGTGCAAGACTAAGATACAGTTATTATAACGAGTTACGCCGAACCACTGGATCGTAGATGCTGTGATAACAATAGATATTAATCGATACAGTATGTAATATATATTTTTACTACATACACATTCATATACACACCATCATTGTTGCTACTTCGTTTATTTTATATTTAGCTATGGTCTGAGAGACTTCAATGAGGCGACCCGATTGGGGTTTATCTACAGCATATCCCAATACCACCGGGCCCTCATGCTTGACTGATGATGATTTGACTGCGCCGGAGGTTGCTGATGGAGACCTAGTCGAGGCCTCGAACATGGATTATCAACAGCTCGCTACGAGCCAAAGCCGCCTCTTCCATCGTGTAGTCGAGAGTATCTGACACGGTGCATAACCCATCCTGTACTTCTTTATATCGTGATCAACCTGATGCACAAACCTTGATCATGTAATGATATATGCATATGGTTCTATAGTACTTATTCGCTGATCGCTGTAAATTCAGAGGTCTTATGGCGCCTATACGTGGGAGAGTTGATCGTCAGATATTTCGCTTAATGACGAGATCCGTGGACGGCGTCACGCTTATATGTTTCGAGATCACGAGTGGCATCGCCTGCAGCGAGTCCTCGCGCGCTTAGCGCACTGTGATATACCTTTATCTGCTCTTATGAGCAACAATTATATAAAGCTTATGCACGGATGACACCAAAGCGATCAGCGACGATCATGCTCCATACATCGTTCTTAGCGGGATACGCGAGCTGCGTGTGATCATCACCACACCCCCTATGGTGGGTATGACGGATTTCCACGATCCATATATTTAGCTGCATCACAGACAGACGACGCTTTAAGGACACCACCACTTCATAGGGATGATAGTGGGAGGTTCCATACTACATCCGTACTACTCAGTCATAAGTTAGAGTCATGTGTTTGTAAGACCAGAAATTCCAATTTCTGGGAAAGTATAAAATCGTAATTTCGAATACAAAATTGTAAATTTCGATTAAAAATCCAAAATTTATTCTCTGTATCCTACGATCAAACTATTTGGCATTCATTGGAATCGTCTCGAACTCTACTAGCACGTAAAATTCGTCGACCCCGAGACACGAGTCTAAGACGTTTTAAGATGACGTCCGAGTGTCAGAAACGATTTTCACGCGACTAAAGTCACATATAACACGTACCTCATGTGCCAGTGAGGTATATATAAACGATGAAACCACGCCGCATAGTTCAAATGTCAAATCTGAAAGCATGTACATGATGTCATGATAGAAATTGATTTAAATGAGGGTACACAAATAAGGAATGCTTGTCCTCTTTAATGCGGAGAAACGTGGGGAGAAGGAAAAGAAAAAGGGAGAACTTACAAGTATGCTAGATTAGTTTCCAGAGAGAGAGTGTAACTTCTCTCTAGATTTGCCAGGGAGATCCACTACAGAGTTTCGAGACAAGAAGAGAAACCGGTCATGGGAGAGGCTCTCACGGTGGGTACCGGATTTGTGAGTTTTTGACAACTCTATGCAGGTTTCTCCCTACTGGGCTGGCCCTTCTAAGCATTATGTTAATGTTTATTTATTGAGGCCTCGACCAGCCATGTTGATCTGCTCAAACCTGGAACTAAATGTTTGATTTCAGACCACCAACATAATCCTGGACAATGACGCCGGACTGCCTGTTAAATGTGAGGAATGTCTCAAATAAATCAAAGTGTATTGGAATGACCGAGGCTTGGGCTGGTTTTGAGAAAATGCTGTTCAAAGTGATCCATAATTTCAGGGTTTGATAGAACGTAAATGGTGGCTTACTTATTCCCGAATAAACATTTCGCCAGAAAATAAAAACTTGCAAAAAGAGCGGTATAGTTAAGTAATTCAAATCGACTACTGCTTTGATCACGTTCAATGCGGAGGTTTAATCAAATTTTGATGGATGGAATATAGTCCTGCCACGACACGACAGGTGAATCTGATCGCTTTGTAACATATTACGTTTATATACTACATGTAATTAGACTGGACGAACTCAGATGACATGCATTCCATTATATGACTGAACCCCCAGACTGTAGGAGCTGAATGCATTTGCATTTGGTAGCCTGTATAAAACCGCCTTCTGAGGTCGTTTCAAAATGTGAATTATCCAGTCGTCTAAACTAAAATATCAATCGTCGAGACGCCCAACTGAAAGGGGTGAGTACATCGGAGTGGTAGTCCATAAAATATCATCACCCGCCTGAGACGCCCAATCGTGGAGGATTCGGCCACAATTATACTGTCCACTAACAAACAAATGAATACATGCTAACTCGCACAGGTTTTAAAGAGTGAGGGAGTCGTGGAGACTGGACCGAGTTGGTCATGTAGACATTCAAGTAGGACTATAATGCTAAACACAGCTATTTCTGGAGTATCAGACCGCACTTAGGTGGAGAGTGGGCCACTGTACACATTCCACCATCAGCATTAGCTCACCTCAAGCGAGGGATATTATTTTTTATTGCACAGGGAGCTGCATGGTGGACACTCGTCTCTAGAGACTGAGGATTAGGAAGAAAGCCTGGCCAGGCTTATTATACACATTATTAGAACCCGTTAAGCTTAATATATGTTGTATGTGTTATAAAACATTCGAACTTAACTACTGGATATAGTTGGTATGTTTTATGGATATTGTAGTACGGGCCAAAGAGGTCGCTTTTATCCATATTCAGATCATCATGATTATATTAATCGCCACGTCACGCGGTATTATCGCGGTATCTCCACAAAGGAAAGATTCCACCATTTTTCTAAAGTGTCGAACCCGGATCCATTAGGTCTACGTCAATGGATCAACCAATTCTGTGACCTGGGCGCCACAGTATCTGCGCGCTTTCCAAATCGAACCATGATTATGGCCAGAATGATCGTCAACATTTGAGATCTTTGGTCATCGACACACCAACACGGTGTTAATGCACCCCGTTTAGTGTACGACTTACATCATACGGCAGATCAATGTTACACCAGATCAGAAGAGCACGCATCACCACGATCGTGAGGCATCTACATAACATGGACCATCCACAGATCCCAATATCCACTACACGTGATGCAGCCCATTCCGCAGAGGAGAGAGCGACCGCTGGTGGTCGGGTCGAAGATGGTGGGCGAGGTCATGGTCGAGAGGAGGGCCACGTGGTACAACTGAGCCGACATCGCCTATTTCGACACTCCCTAGTGATGACTTACCCCATCAAATTCCCAGATTTCCGATACCCCTACTTACCAACCCATACCCCCTAACACTCACACATCTACATATTTAGTGTTCTTCTGCGAGTTGCTCCTCCAGCAAGAGTAGACATCACCTCACTATTTCTCTCCACCTTTTTTATTTGTCCTGTATATTGCCTCCCATCTATGACACCACCGCTGACCTTGTATCGTAGCTGGGTGCACCGCCAACTAGGGCAGACCTCGTATGTCCCAATGATACTTGAGAGTACTTCATCCATCACCCTCACCCACTATCTCCTATAGAAGTCTCCCAACACCCGCTTGAAATCATAATTCTGACCCCATAGGGACAATCCACTGCATTTTAAAGCCACTCTTCTAAGAGAAATATAAATGATCTTCATCTGTGGATAGGGACTCATCGATATATGTTTGATATTTTTGTATTAACATTTTTTATATATTTATAATTCATCATGCAATTTTTATGTCACAAATTGAGTTAATGCAAAATTCCTACTGAGTTTATCTTACGGAATTTTAGGTCGCTTGAATGTTTGTTAGAAAATTTTTAACATATATTTTCAGTTATTTTCAAATAATTAACTTTTGTGTTGATTTACAAATTATTTATGCTTTGTTTTACTTCTGCACCAACCATCTCCCAAGATAGATAGCCATCCCAATCTTTTGTCGACGCCTTTCTACCCATGGAAACAATGTCAGATAGCGCGAACTGAGCTGCCCATCGCTGATTACCCAATCGTGAATAATATAGACCCATTGTGTAGAGTGAAAGTGACTTCACTTTACATCTCCTCACAGCCACGTAATAAAGATCAAAAGGTATCATGACTTTCAAACTACTCACAAGGTTTTGTATCTTTCACAACGATTATCTTAGCTTATTCGTAAATGAGTTTCAGGGATTTAGTTTGAATTGAATGAGTTCAGCTGTGTTCCAATAAATACTGCATCCAATTACATAAACTAGTCCATTAATGTTCTTATTTCGCCATTGCCTCCAATTACCTTCAACACAACGTGGTATTTCGCCGGCCTTCAATCGTCATCGCGTCGCGACGTGAGGTATTTGAGAATTCCACCATGCTCTGCTATAATAAACAAGATTACATAATTACTTGACTATTGCTTTGGTTTCCAAACTAATTTTATAATTTTTTTTTTCAAATAAATTATTTCGGTCTAAAACTCTAGATTTGTCTTGTTGGTAAGGATACTTAGGCAATAATATATTCGCTAGGTTTTATCATTACTGACTTATCTAAAATTTCACTAAAATTAATCTGCTTATTTCTTTTGTTGGTAGGTATGTTCAAGGTTTTAGAAGACTCATCCCTACTCCCTTGAAAAGGTAAATTACAAATTGCCAACTTGTCAAATATATTTCTGCTTTATGAGTAACTGTGCTAGCTATGTTTGGTCCTAAAATTATAATGAAAAGGAAAATGAAAGGAGTAAATAATAAAAGGAAAGGAAAAGGTTAGGCTTTATATGTTATTTCAAACATATTTCATTTATTTCGCTTTCTCCATGCAAGATTGAATAATTTAAAAACTTATAAATGTCTAACTAATCTTACTATATCAAACTTCCATTACTACAGGACATGCTTTCAGGATGCAATATAGAAAGTTTGTTTTTTAGATGATAAACTTTAAATTTATTTAATTTTATATCTTTCTCAAACCGGGTTGTACATTTATTATCTAAGTTGTTTTATTTCGATCTCATAAACTAACTATGCTACGTCGGGATCACAGTCATGCTCATTCTCGAAAAATAAAGGGGTGATATGCAAGTAAAAGAAAATGGAAAAGAAAAGTAGGGGAAAAAATTGAAATAAAATATAAAACAAAATTTTTATTGATCAAATAATAGATAAATGTTAGTAAAAGGAATAAAATTTTAGTAAAATATGAAAATGTACCTAAAAGTATTTTCAAAGAGAATTTTAAGTAATTAAGTTATTTTTATATAATTTTTTTTTTCTAAGTGCTTTATGTTTCAAAATCTTACATTACATTCATCTCAAATGTCTTATTCAAGCACAAACACAAATCATGAAAATCACTAAAAAAAATGTATGATTAAACATATGGTGGATTAGTCCAAAGTTGATAAAAGACTCAAAACATCCGAAGATATCATCACCTCACGTATTATTTAGAAATGCTGAACCCACTAGTCTATAAATTATGTTTGTTTTATGAAAATATTAGTAAAGAGTCCCCTGCCCAAAAGAAATGATTCTTTTCTTTGTATTAACCAATTGATTGAATATTTCACTGATACGCTAACTCTTCTCCCCTCCCTCCCTCCCTCCTTCTATTATAATTTTCATGATCCTGACTTGGAAGAGTATATGATTAGTAAAGGGTTGAGGTCGATTAACTCTAATATCTATTCGTCTCTCTTAAAGACAATGATTATAAGAATATTTCTGGTGTACATATTTATTCTCCCCTTTAATTTGTCTTATCATAGTTGGGGTGACAAATGTTTAATAGTCTTATTATTTGAAAAGCAAAAGGCAAATTATTATTGTTTGATCATGTATGGAAATATCTACTATCAGTGAGTTATATATATATAAGAGTATATATATATATATATATATATATATATATATATATAGTTTAAATCAAGATTCTAGGTAAATTGCTTTTATTGAAAGTTTTGCCTTAGACAAAATTTGGGATAAGGGACACAAATACCCTCAACTTTTACCTGTATTTCCTCCTTTGCACTTGAACTTTTTTTTTGGCCCCCAAAGATACTGAAGCTCGCTTCTCTATACCGACATGTCCCTCATTAGAAAATGACATTAAGATTAAAACGCCCATTAAATAGCTCCGAGACGTGTCGGGCCTTCCAAATTTTTGGTTGTGACTTTTTTTTTGGGATGGACATGGATGACTATAAAAGTAAACATCATGGTATCTTGGGACTGAAAAAAGTTCAAGTGCAAAATAGAACATACCGGCAAAAGTTGGTGGCATTTATGCACCTTATCCTGACAAAATTTTATAAGATCTTAACAAAGTTGAACTCTACTGATATCTTTTCACTAACTTGAAGTACAAGGGAAGAAGATTGAAGGAAAACATAATGTAAATTCTAAAATTGCGTGTATTTCTTTATTAAGAATAGTATCTTATTATCCTATAGATAAATTCTAAAATTGCATCTATTTCTTTATTAAGAATAGTATCTTATTATGATAGATTCTAAAATTGCATGTATTTCTTTATTAAGAACAGTATCTTATTACCCTTTCTATATTAATGAAAGTTGAGATTCTTTCCCATATTTGTTATTGTTTTCTCTTTTCTTAAAGACTCTCAATGATTACATATGAATGTTTTTGCGACGTTAGGTTGATGTAAGCACAAGACAAAAGAATCACACAAGTTTCATGTTGTCCTTGTATGAATAATAGATACTGTCAACTGTTCTACTATTGATTTCAATAACTTTATAATTATGAAATTTTGATTAAAAAAAATGAGTAAAAAAGTAAAACATATAAAATTAGAAAGAAAACTGCAAAATGAACAGGATAACTTCATAAAAACAAAAAGGTAGAAATTCTAAAATGTTTATCTAAGTAGAAGATCACTAGAAGCCATAAATAAGATCATGTACAAAACTTATATCCCTCCTGTGGAGATTCTACTGAATATTCGAAACACGTACCCCTTTAAATAACATTGAGTAGGAAATACAATGGTAGAGATTCAATCCATGATTAATACAATGGATAAGAATTAAAAGCTAAAAGATGTATAGAGATTTTGTTGAAAAATTCTTTCCATTCCTTACAAATTAGCATATAAGCTTCAGTCTTGTGTAGAAGAACCTGATGCCTAAGCAATAAAAACAGCTTAGATTTAGGCAATATTTGCTGCTCGAGACACTAAGGTGGTGTTTGTTTTTTCGACTAACGCTGAAGCTTAAATTTCAAAGACAAGTTCGTCGTTTTTTAAAATTTTTACGACTTATTATCAAATTTTTTAAAAGTTCAACAAGAAGTTACTAAGAATACACATTACTAGATGACAACTGGAGGGTTTGGGACGAGGCGCCCATCCCGACTGGGCCATGCCATTTTTTTTAATTCCCCAAACTGTCTTCATTTAAAATTAAACGAGGCTAGGACGAGGATGAGAAAATTCCTAAACCCGGTCCCCGCTTACATTTGGATTGCTTTTTATTTTTATATCTCGCTTTATTTTTATTATTAAAATTAATATATTTCATAAAAATAAAAATATTATGAATTTTTATAAATTATTTATTAAAATCTAATTATTATTATTATTTATATTAAAGTATAAAATAAAATAATAATAAATTATTTTTAAAATGTAATCGGGGACTGGGAGGGAGTAACAATACCCGGCTAAAAACCCGACATAATTAAACTAACCCGTCTCATTAAGAGCGAGGCAGAGCGAACCCTAAATAACTGCTCCATTACTATCCTACTGCTACTCCAATGTTAAAAAACAAACAACTTAATACTTAATACTATTAAGTACTATTCAACATTAAACTCAAAAAAAGTTATATTCAGTATTAAGTAAAAAAAACAAACACCACCTAAGTAAATTTAAGACCTAAATTTTGAGTACTAATCTAATTTCCGAGCACAAATTTAAGACCTAAATTTAGAATTGCAATTCAATCTGGTAACCTTGTCTTCCAGCACCTCGATCTTTGCCTTTCTTGTAACAAATACTGAGTTGCAGATCTAATGATCTGAACATTTTCCATGTCCCTGGTTCATAGAAGAACTGCATAATCAAGTAAAGATTAATTAGGTAAAGAAATAGGATTATCAAAGGTGAGAACAAAATGATAATAACATAAATATAATATCTTAGAGGGAAAAATCCCTCCACAAATCATGATAGTAAAATATAAGAATGAATTAGCTTTATGGATCAAAAGGATAATTTTGTAGACCTATGAAATGAATTTTGCTTCTATGTGTTTAAAGATTTACTTACGGTTTTATTTCGACATATTATTTATTCAAATTTCAAACCTTTTTTGTTTGGGTTAAGGTTAGAGTTCCTTTTATTCCAAAAAAAAAAAGAAAAAGAAAGGGTAAAAGAAGACGATTTAGTTATGCTAATGTTGGGGTGTAAACGAATCAGACTATTCATGAGCTATTTGAGCTTGACTCATAGAATACTCGAATTCGGTTGCGGGTTAATCGAGTCGAGTTTGAGTATCATAATACTTGACTCAAAATGCTTACGAGTTTAATCGAGCTTTACTATTTTATTAACCGAGTTGAACTCGAGTTGATTTCGAGTCAAGTTCTAGTGTAATTATTTACTAAATTTTTAATTGATTCGAGCTTTGTCGAGTCGAGTTCGAGTAACTCGATTATTTATTGAGTCGAGTTTCGAACAACTAAGAAAAAGCTCGATTGAGTTTGAGTTTCAAATATTTTATCGAGTCAAGCTTAAATTTGGTTTTGTATTGATTCGATTATGCCCGAACGCCAATCTAAATAAAAGAAAAAGGAATATTGCTCAAATAACGACAATGAAATTGATCATTGATGATGATTCCTTTCAAATGAAAATTATAGAAAGTCATTTCAACCCAAATCCTTATTCTTCTTTGAAAATGTTAAATCAAAATAAAAACACTACATCTCAAATGCACTTAAAATTAAGATAATAAACAAGACAATTCTATTAGATTTTAGAGAAAACTAAATCAAAATAAAAATTTACAACATTAAAATATACCTTATCAGATTTGTTGTGATTTGGAGATGGGCGATATCTCTCTTCAACAATCCAATCATTTGCTAAACCAAAAGATGTAGGGTCAAGACTAATGATAACAGGTTTTTGAGGGGTAAAAGAAGATGACATCCTTGATTTCAAAGGCATTATCATTTGTGGTTGCGATATTGGAAAGAGGAAAATCATTGAGGTTGTAAGGGGAAAAAAAAAAACAAATATATATCTAAATTTGATATTGAAAATGTGTTTTTGGCACAAAGAATTGAGCGCATAAATTTGAATTTTGATTTTGGACATTAAAGGAATAGACATATAATATTTGGTATAAAGCCACTTTTGTTATGTTTTTAAATGATAGATTATTCTATGTTTTTTTGGTAAATTAAACTATAACTTTTGAAATTGGTCGGTGACCTTGTATCAAACCACACCTTTTGAGGTAACAGTAATGAGGTAATTTTATTTTTGGTAAATTGAACCAAACCTTTTGTTTGATTTTTCTTTGAAATTTTGGTTTAGTTTGATGAATTGATTTTGATTATATCATTTTTTTTGTTGTATCTATGAATCTTCAGTTGAAATTCCTCACCCAATCTTCATCATTTTTCTTTTTATATTTTCTTTCTTATGTTTCAAAATTTTTGTTTGTATTTTTTTACAAGATTGTTGTTTTTGGGTATTCTAAACATTGATACAATGAGAATTCGTCCTTCTCTGTCGTTCAAACAAAGATGATCATATGACTGCACATTTGGGTATAAACGGGTTGGGAACGGGTTCATCAAATTTTCTATTTTATGGATATAGGAAATTGTTTGGACTCTCCGATAAGGTTTGGGACAGAGATGGAAAGAGATTTCATAAAATCGGGATGGGAATGGTTGGGGTGATCCGTCCCAAACCTGTCTCATTGTCATCCCTAAATTTGATATTAACCATTAAGAAATGAAAAAAAGAACCTTATTGCCTTCGCCATTTCTTTTTATTACCCTAATATTTGTAAAAGTAAGAATAACTAAATAAAATGACTTCAATACTGTTATCTACAATTGAAAAATAATTTGGGTAAATTAAACGGGATCTCCTCATGTTTGGTAACTGACTAAATCCATACCTTGCGTTTTCTTGTCTTTGATAAAGTAACTAAAATCCATATGTTTTTTTTGAAAAGTGACTAAATCCATATTAGCCACTAAGAAATAAGGAAATAAAAGGACTTTAAAATGTACAACTTATTTGTGAATAAAGATGTTCTAAATGATGTCAGAAGATATATTCTAACATACTTGATGAGTTGAGACATATTGTAGAATAAGTAATAGAGAATATTGTAATTTGTTTGCACGGTTCAATTAAGCCTAGGTTTGCGAGGTTATGTTTAGATGCAAAGGTTTCTACTATATTGAATTAGGTTAAAATTGGATTTATATGAACACGGTTTCTCCATTGCTTCAATGTCTTCGTTCACCTTATCACCCATACTGAAAAAGAGTAATCTCTCAGTCTTCTAATTACAATACTAGCACTAGCCATATTTCTACAGTCTCTCTATGTTTCTCAATGGTCTTCCGGTCTATATTTTATAGATTGCTTCTTTATTCGTTCCATCATCTTTTTGGATACCAAAATTTATCCAAAACATTCTCTCTTTAAACAACTTAGCATTATCCGAAGTTTGTTGAGGAGTTTTAACGTAGTCTAGTGACTCTAGTCTACCAATTCATCAAGAAGATGTGAGTCGAGGAGAGTGCTATCTTGAGTAGACTCCTTCGCATGCTTGTGACTCTTCTTGTAACAGCTCACGTTACAAGTCATGTGATGGGCCATGTGACAACTCTTGTAACATCCATTGTTAAGAACAATGTAGCTTCGATTTGATGAATGAAACATGCAAATAGGTTTTGCCTAAGATTATACCAACTATCGAATTCTAATAGACTCTACGGACTTTGTGTTTTCTTTTTATACACCCGATCTTTATAAAGTAAAAATTAAGTGTTTAAATTTACCTTGTAACATTATTATTATTTTTCTATTCACTCTTACCCATTGATGCACCTCCAATTACAAATTATCTTTCATCCTTTTAACTTTTTCTTCATCCTTTCCAACTTCAATTAATATAATTGGGTAACCACCACAAAAACACATACAAAGTTTGGCCCTAACTATTTTCTTGTGTGTGACATGTCGAAACCTAACTAGAATAGACTTCTCCATTCCATGAATTACAAACATAACATAGTTCTACTTCTCCCAAGCTTATATTTTATTAATCAAAATAATGTATACGACACTCGTGTAAGGACTTCCACAAGAAATCATGTAATTTATTTGCAATGTTGTTAGACAAGTAGGCACGTTGGCCCTTTATTTATATTAGTTGCATTTAGTTGCCCTATTACAACTACGAGACTAAAGTCTTGCAATCTACATGTTGTACCTTGAGACTAAAGTCTTGCAATCAACATGTTGTACCTCGTGTTTGCTCAAGTTTGTTAGATATTAGAGTTTTTTTATTTATTTATATTATTAAAAGACCGTTTTAAAACTTAATTTTGGTGATCTAACACTCTATCAATTTTGATAAAAATACCTTTATTATTTTCTTGTAAAAATAATATTTTCTTATCCATCATATCATACATAGGTCATGTGGTAAAATGCTCAACGTTTAAAAAAGGTAAGGCATTAGAAGGGGTTCCTGATTTGAATCTAATTGGGAACAATTTACTATATTATAAGTAAAGTGTTTTACGGTAAAAAAAACATTTTCTTTTTAAGCGATACTTGTAAATACATAAAAACGACAAAGGATTCAGCAAAAGGACATGAAAATTGTTAGATTTACAAATTTTGAGTTATTTGGGTTTTTTAACAAAATCTTTGTAGATATTAATGTAACTTGTGGTTGTGAATATGGGAAAAATCCTTGGATGTAATTTTTTATTAAATCTGATAAGAGTTATAAAGTTATATGGCTGCAATTCTATTTCTGCAAGGATTTTTTTTTTCCTTTTTAAACTCTTTAGGTTATGTTTGGTTCTCAAAAAGTACTAAGTAAAAGAAAAAATATTAAGGAAAATGATCATACATTTGGTCATTTATGAAAAGATCTTAAAAAATCAAATAAATAAAATCACTAAAAAATTTAGTGTATTTTTAAATTATTTAATCTACATATTAATAAATTAAAATAAATAAAATGAGGTTGATGTTGTAAATAAAATAATTTGTTGGATTTAACTCTCTTTTTACTTTCCTTTTATTTTTCATCTCTATTTTTGTTGCCTTGTATTTTTCCTAAAAATTTATGGGAGCCAAACATCACCTTAATGATTTTTCATAAGTTAATGATAAATACTAAGTTTCACATTTTATATTCTATTCGGAAAAACCTTGAGTATCATTTTATTTTCATTTTTTTGGATAAATTCTCTTTGTTATTAAAAAAAATAAATATAGTCATTTTAATCGTACTAATAAAATGAAAACATGTTTAATAATTTTATTCCAATAAGGTTAGAAATCTAATTATATATATTTTTGAATAATAAGTGATATCCAATAACTTTTGAAGTAATTTCACTTGCCTGAAAATTTTAATTAGATAAAAAAAAGTGGTGGATAGGCAAATCATATGAAAGAGATGGGTTGCATATGGGTCAAGTGATTAGTCTTACTAACCACTGAACATATAGGTGAGATGGTTGGGGTGGATTCTCTCTTAGCTTAACCAAAGGTCTCGAGTTCGAAACTTAGGAGTGTAGTTGTGTTCTATGGTAGAGTTTTACCGTCCTTATGGTTTATCCCTACTTCGAACGAGGATTACCCTGATTTATACTTAATTTTAGTGCGTGCATTCTATATGTGCATCGGGATCCGCTCAGACACCTCATGTCCTGACAAAAAAAAAGTAATTGGTCTCACTTGAACTATTGCAAACACATTCAAGTGATCTATTTAGACTCTTCAATCCTCCTCATATGTTTCTTTTTTCTCTCTTTTTTTTTTCTATTGCTATAACTCCTTTCAATTTCCCTTGGATCTTTGAAAGATGGTTGAACAAATTTCATTCAATAATATTGCTGACAATCTCTTGATGAAGTTAAGTTGATTTATGGTGTTTAAAGACACATTGTCCTTCATCTACTTTGTACTTGTTGATGCTGAAGAGAAACAATAGTGACAACTTGGATGCAGAAACTTAAAAATATTTTAGATCTGTTTGAAACTCAAAAAGTACTAAAAAATGAAAATAAAGAGAACAATAGACAAGAAAAGTGGAAGGGAATTAAGAAAATAACAAGTAGAGTTTAAACTTAATAAATTAATTGTACTTGTTTATTCAAACTCATTTTATTTGAAGAATTTTCTAAGCATCTAATGACACTAAAAAAAAGCATCAACGTATCTAATGATCGATAACGGTCAAGATTTTTAGCACAAACCAATACTACAACCTACATGTTACGATAATCACAAAAAGCAATGGAAGAACTTTACTCTCCTTTCTTGCTATAGTTCTGACAAGACTTAAAACACTTATTTTGAGTGTTTAAGGTTGATAGTAACAACAGTTGGCACTTCCTAGAAGTGTCAACAAATCAAGAAATACAAGATGATAGTTTAGAAGGCAAATGTTTGATAGAAGCATCATCTTAAACCTTTCTTGATGCTTAAAATGTTTCATATTTTAACAATTTTTCTTGTAGTATTAGGAGTTTGATATTGCAGACCTGAATCAAACTTAAAGCTCATTCATAAAGATACGTGTTCTATTTAAGAAAATAAATTACGTACATTGCAATACATGGAAGATAATCCTTACTTTTAAAGAGCTGCAATTCCTATCACTAAAACTTTTTTTTTTTTTTTGCTTGGGTGTGAGGATACATAATATCTAAAGAGAAAAAAAAAGGGTTATATATTAACCTAATATTAATACTTAGTAAGTTATATGTGTCAAGTAGAATAATGTCAATCATGAGCAGCATATCCACATGACCAATTATCAAAAAATTTAAATTTTAAATAACTTGTCAGTACCAATTATTTTCCCTAATATTGTGTATATATACATGGTGGAATTCAAGTTTTTTATCTTCTTCAATAGGAAAATATCGATCTCACTAGCAAAATCAAATTAGGGATTAAAAGTCTCTTATCTATAAGAAAGTATGAGTTTATCATCTCTATACCTATACAAGTTCTTGAAAGAACTAGGTAAAACTATTCTAGATAATAAATATTGAAGATGGTAAATTAATTATCTTACTATACAAGTTCTTGGTTGAATTTGATTGCTATGATTGGAGTATGATTAATGGTTTTTTTGTTTATTATTTTGTGTATAGAGTTGTTTTGGAATGACACTATCAAAACCAAGGAGGACTAATCAAACAAAATCCTTACAAATTAAGTTCCACTTAATTATGAAATTTCATATTCCCATTTCTGCTCCTAAAAACAATACTTGGTTCATCCATTCCAAATAAACTTAGGAAATATCCCATACTGAGGATGGGTTGTAAACCCATTAATTCCTTCTTTTTAAATGTTTTATCCATCAAAGGTTCCTCACTTTGAGTTATTTCTTATAAATTTTTGAAGGCAATCTATCATTGCTTGAATATGATAAAAGTTACAACTGCCAACTTGCAACAACACCAAAGTATTTTTCTAAGGTTTTTTTTTCTTCCTTTCTTGTTTACCCTTTTGATTTCCATTATTAAGTTGAAAACATTTTTATTAAGGTCAACTAGATTGTTTTATTTTCAAATTCTAACTATAATTAAGTTAGAAAATGTCTGTAGATAAGATTCAGACCGTTAAACATGATTTTAACTAACGAATAATAAAAATCAAAGTAACGGTTTATTCGTTAGACCAAATAAGTTATTTGCATTTTAAGAAAATTTATGTTATACATTAGACTGAAGCTGCATTCATAATAATATGCAATTATACTAATTTATTAAAAAAAAATGTAATGGCATATTCACTAGACCAAATAAATTATTTGCAATTTAAGGAACAATGTATCACACAAATGTAATTAATACTAATATGCGAAATCATAATAGGGATTCAATAATAAAAAAAAGTATAACAAGCTATAAACAACAAGCATATATAAATCCAACATTGATCCCACAATTTCCAACATCTAATAATTTTGATAAATTTGAAATCAAAAGAAGATTAGCAATGAAAACATATGAAAAGTATTCTAAAAGGAGAGAAAGACTAACACAATCAATCCAACAGTATACATAAAAGAACACAAGGGCATAAAGGCATATATAGTAATTAAGATCCATGAAAAATCATCCATTTTCAGCTAAGACTTATCAAAAGTCACTGAATTGAGAAAAAGGAACACAAGGGCATAAAGACATAGTAATTAAGATCCATGAAAACTCATCCATTTTCAGCTAAGATTTATCAAAAGTCACTGAATTGAGAAGCTAAGAGCAGTCACTTCTATGCCAAGCCCTTTCTGTGGGATAATGCCTTGCCCACAAAGAACAGAAAACTAACACCAAAAGTTATTATTATTATTATCTTTTGTATTTTCTCACCTAGTTCTTCTTCTCCCTTCCACTGGTGGCTTTGATTATTTCCTGTTCAGCATTCTCCAGAAGCCAGCAGATGGTCTGGCCAGCCCACTTGTAGTTCAGCCGTCGTGTGAGCTCAAACAACTCATCTGCACATGCATTCGGCAGCCGGACGCTCCGCCCTCGTCCATTCACCTTCACATGTCGATCAATTGTCTTCTTCGAGCTCGAAACCCTAGTCCTTTTCTTCTTCACCTTTCTCAACCCCTCCGGTTCTTGTTTCGCCATTAATGGCACTGCCGGAAGTTCTTCAACAGCTTGCATTTCTATGCTGGACAGGATTGATTCATTAGTACTCTTAGCTTGCAATGGCATACACTCCTCTAGAAGTTGTTCCACAGTGGGAACTTCTTCATCATCGTATAAGAACTGATGAATCATTATTAAAGAAAATGTCAAAAAAAAAAACCTTAGCTAGGGAAAGATTGATGTAGGAAAGTCGAAAAATTTTTATGTTAAAGAAGGGAAAGAAAAGCATAAGGATAGAAATGAATCTAGTTTTCTTGATTGATTAGCACATCTAACTCTATATTTTAAGAAGATGAACTAAACAAGGACAGCCATGTAAATTTAGTGAAAGTTATGACAAAGTTGAATAGATTAAAAATGTTAAAAAATCTTTAGGTAGTTTTAAATAGAAATATTTGGTTAAAAGGGTGTTTTTGCTTGAAAAATAACTCATTTTGGACAAAAATGCCCTTCTCAATTTTATGTATTTACATTATGAGTTATTTGATTAAAAAACCCTTTGAAATATGAATTTTGGAAACATAACCCTTAATTAATTTTGACAAAAATACCTTCTTTTTTTTATAAAAATAACCCTTTGTTTTATATACACTTAAATACCTAAAAGGACAAATGATATATATTTTTGGCCAAAATGAGTTATTTTCAAGAAAAAAAAATGAGAGGGGTTAGTTATGCAAATTTTAGATTATTTGATGTCTTTAAAGTTTTAACCAAATATTTCTTATATTATCTCTAGAAAGAAGGGGTTATTTTTGTTGTTTAAAAAAACGTTATTTTTGTAAGAAAATAAAAAGCCAGTTTTGTCAAAAACAAGGAAAATTGATAGAGAGTCAAAATTTTAAAATTAGGTTTTCAAAAAGTCTTTTAATGGAATCTCCTTTTAAATAATATTAATTTTTTTTAGTACAATACTTAATATATTTTAATTAAGAAGGATTTGAAATAAGATACTGCTTAGAGCATACCGACATGTATATATATAGTTATTTGATAAAGGATATCTCAAAGGGATTAGGTTTAGCATTTATAATTTAAATGATTTGAAGATTTCTAGTCGTTTGTCAGTAATATGTGGCATAATAACTCGAAGGTTTAATTATGGTAAAAACTAATTATGATGTTTGACTAAATATTTAAAGCATTGGCAGCAAATTTCATTGAGCGGTAAAAACTAAGTTTAAATTTTAAATTATTTTCCATAAAATTAATTCAAACTATTTTGAATTCAAATTTCTGAAAAAAGGTTTTAAAAGTGAGTAATTTGCCTCCCTAACTTGCATTTAAAATCTATAAAATGATCATTAAATAAAAATAGAACATGTTGTGCAATAATTAATTATTATCACTTTTATTCTTAAAATATTTTCAATAAATTATTGGTGTACCATATTTTTAATATTGAACATAATTCTTTTTTGGCAAAATAAATATACTGATCAGTGGGAAGCTTTAATGTTGAATGGGATATTGCTCTTAATAAAATAAGTTGGGAAACTTGTCTTTCCACATTAATTTGAGAATAATTATAAAAATGTCATAAAGAATGTAAAATACTTGTCACTATCAATTATTTTCCCTAATATTGTGTATGCTTGGTGGAATTTAACTGTTTATCTTCTTCTATAGGAAGAATATCTTAATAGAAAATCAAAGGGATTAAGGGCTTGTTTGGCTTATGTTATTGAAAATTGTTTTATGTTTTCAAAAATAAGAACAAGGAAAACATGAAGAACACGTTTAGTTCCCAGTTTTTTACTATTATGAAAAACACATAAAACACAAAAAACACTAAATCAAGATAATAAGAACAATTTTTAGATAACACCAAAATGGTGGTTTCTTGTTTTCAAAAACTGTTATAAAAAACAGTTTTAAAAAACATGAACCAAACAAGCCTTAAAAGTTTCTAATCGATATAAAAAAAAGTGTATATATAATGAGATCCATGGATTATCTAACTGTTTGCCTCATAGGGTTGTCGGATATTGAAGAATTTGAACAGACTAATGGAAGGTACATTCCCTCAATATACAATATGATTTCTACCCCGACCTCTTCAATGCTCTTCAAAAAATAAGCAGAAATTAGGGAGCTAATCTTGATGCAAATAATAAATACTTAAGGATCCAAAGCAAGAAATGTGAAAGGTATTGACATATTCAGGCTGAATGTGCCAACACATGGAGTGATGATGAGTTCGAACCATGCCATGAAGGAGAGGACATCTGCAATGAATAAGTGGCACGGGTCAATATTTATGTGCGTATCGTTCGGAAATGACCGACAATTCGCATTTCGGCCCACTAGTTGATCAATCAACCAACGAGTCACTTGCTTCATTGACTGCACTTGGTCCATCATATGTCACGACAACTGATGTGGAAAGCGACTATGAAGAAGACATCTCCGACGAAGAGATGACCAACTCCTACAAAATCATGTATGAGAAGTCAGCAGTATCAATAATGAAAAGAGGTCAAGCCAAAACAAATTTCTAACCGCTTAAAATGAGCTAATCAAACAAGTGAATGTGCTGAAGAATGAATTGCTTAAACAGGGAGAGTCTTTCAATGAATTGAAGTAGATTAAGAAAACTATGCGGATGATGAATTCTGGTACCACAGTCTTAAACCAGATTCATGATGGGAGAACAACAAAAGGCCATGAAGGTCTAGGCTTCAAGGAAGAGATCTCAGAAACTAAAACTCACATCCCTATAAATGTTGTTCCAACAAGTAGAAAACACTATCACAAAAGTGGTAGGAAGAATCATTCATCTAGAAGACAAAGACTTAGATGCTACTACAGCAAGAAGATAGGACATATCCAGAGGGAATGCTCTCACTTCTTGATGCACCAGAAGGTGAGACAATGAGAGCAACATCCTAAAACAAAACAGATCTATATGGTAAAAAGAGACGAAGGGTGTTTGGTGGTCTGTACATCACTCAAGGTGAATGTTGAGCAAAAATGGTACTTTGATAATGGAAGTTCCAGGCATATGATAGGTAATAAAGAATTTCTAACCAACCTACAACCTTGCAATCTAGAGTCTGTGACATTCAGTGATGGTTCCTAAGGTACGGTGATTGGTAGTGACCTCCTAAAAGTTCTAGGTATGCCTAAATTATAAAATGTTCTTCTTGTGAATGGGCTAAAGGTTAATCTTTTCAACATTAGTCAACCGTGTGATCATAATTTATTTGTCAATTTTACTAAAGACAAATGGTCAATCACTGACAGTACTAACGAATGTGTTATGGAAGGAAAAGGATCATCAACAATTACTATATGTTGACATGTTTAGGATCTTGTTACACCACCTTGTTGAACAACTCAAATATCTGACAAAGAAGACTCGGCCACGTTAGTCACAAAAGCCTCAGTGAAACTATTGTAGCCGATGATGTTTCAAAATTACAAAGATGAAGGGATTAATCTTAAAAAGGTGTGTGGTCCACGTCAAATTGAGAAACAAACCGGATGTCTCACAAGATGGTGCAACATATCTCTACCACAAGAGTCCCGGGCTCCTTCATGGATTCACACTATGTGGTCAAAGCTCTAGAGGCAGCGGCATGACAAATTGATATAAAAGCGATGAGGCATGGTCAAAGATACTTCTTCCAACAAACAGTCTATATGGTATTTACCATAATCAAACAACTATTAACAGTTAATGGTAGTTTGATGACTATTAACCTTACCTCTTGAAACAAAGAAGATCATGCAAAAACTAAGTCTGAGGTAATGAGATCAATAAAATGATGTTATTTCTATAGATGATGCATCATCTGAAGGGTAAGATATCAATCTCACTATGATGATCCATCATCTGAATGATCAACCAAACAAACATATAAACGCGGTTTAATCGATCGTTAATGTTCTTGTCAAGAATCACCAGAGAAAGTGATGATCCACCAATCATAATCATCGATCCCAAAGATGAATGAACCGCGGAAGTCAATATCATCACGTGAAATGATTTGATTACAGTTATGTTCTCCGGCAAACTCGCGAACACTCGGCAGCCTAATGTATCGGTGACGCACGGTGGAGGGACCTGAGAACGAAGAACAGCGTTTCAACTTCGAAGCAATCAAAGATGAAAACGTGGAACCACTGTAATCAACGGTAACGACGATCGCAAACCAACCTGGGCATATTACATTTGGATCAATAACATAGAAACTACGCGATAGAAAAACATCTGAAGGGATGTTTCTCGCATGACCAGTCTCTATTTACAAAGAAAAATCATGATCACCTTCATAAACAGGCGAGTATATTAATGCAGAAAACCGCTCATTCTATTTGGATGAAAAATATGCTAAAAGATTATGGTGTTCACAAGATGGTGCACCATCTAAGATGACGCTGCTGTACACCATCTGGGCCAGAATTTCATATCCCTCTCTACAATGTGGCGTAGAGTATATTGCCACCGGTAGCAACTATTCTCATCTTATTCTCGGGATGAAAATACGCCGAAAGATTATATTCACAAGATGGTGCACTATCTAAGATGACGTCAGACCGTGACAACCTTCCAAAAATCCAAAGGCAATATTCATGACCAAACACGCCGACATAAGACATCACCTCATTAGAAGTTTGTTTGAAGATAAAGTGATAGAACTCAAACACATTCCCGTTGACAGACAAATAACCGATATCTTCACTCAAGACCTTAATGTATCATGTTTTGAAACACTTAGATCCTCTCTTGGACTATGTGTTCCTTACCCTGCTTAAGCAAGTCCATGACCTAGGGGGAGAAAAAGTGGACCGTGTTTAGTGATAGTGGGCCTCCGAATGAAATTCAGATCAACTACAAGTTGTTTGGGGGTCAACATCACTCAGACATCGATCCCAACAATATGTTAGCCAACATAATGGTTTTTCTGCTAATTCAGTACTAGTTCCTCTAGTTGTTTCACTAGTTGGTGAACCATCTTCTAGCTTAGCAAACACAGATAGTGAAACTGTGATTCCTTGCACCTTGACCCTACTTGAGGAAAAATTGTATACACTTTCTGAACATGCAAACCTGCTTGATTTTCTCCTACACACCTTAAGAAAGCATCACATTGTCGTCTCTACCATGATAACTGAGCTAAGAAGTGCTCCACAAGGTGTTTCACCATCCGTTGGACCAAGGTCTACCTTTGTTCCTTCTACAGCTTCTCCTCAGTCCACTGTCAATGGTGTTATAAGACCAGTGCATCTCTCTAATCAGGATTAGTAGGTATGCTATTTTTTTGCCTTCTATGGCAAAAAGAAGGGGGAGATGTGGCAAAGCCAATTTCTTTATGAATTTTTTCGCTTGATGGATATTTGGTTTTTGGACTAGTGGCATGGTATGACATCATGGGTTGCATAGTCTCTGGTTGATACAACAGGCTGGTACTTGCCTCTTGAGGGTTGATTTGTTGATGGTTCTTCAAATGTTGATTTGCATATCTTGTAAGCCTCTCCAAAACATGCTTTCATCTATGTTATTTATTTTTGCCAAAGAAATGTCAAAGGAGTAGATTGTTGGAGATATAGGTTGGCGTAGTCTCAAGTAAAAATAAATTGCATGATGATTTTGCCATTAAACCTATGGTCATAAAGAGAGGCCGTCGCGACAAAATGGCAGATCGTCGCGGTAACACAACTTACTTTATTCGGGCCAACATGAATTTGGGCTAATATTCTACAAATTTGGAGTGAATATTCTAAAGATTGGAAGCCGAGCATCCACTAGATGGAAGGGCGAAGACTAGAGGATAATATCGACTCGACAGTCCGGAGATCGGATCTTATTTGGTGAGATTTGCAGTGAAAGATATTGCATTAAGATGGATATGGAATGAAATCAAAATCTTTCAACTGGTTTGTTGAGACTGTAAAACCCGAGAAAATTCTAATTTTCAAAAAGTGGTAAATGGGTAATTTTGGCCAACCGAATTTTTCAAACTGTGATGATGAAACGACTTCACCGCTGGTATCGTCACAATCTAGCTACTACCGCCGAATCGCGCATGCCTGAATTTCACGCTTTTCGAGGCAACGACAGACATGACACTGCAAGACATTCATGCGACGCCCCAAACTCCGGGGTCCGTCGACTACTCAAGCCAACCCGTGAATACTCGCGGAATGCTCTGGGTGACCCGACATTTTTCACGAAATCGGGCAGAGCCCCTTTGCACGAGCTCTACCCAAATACAAAACATGCATAAAACCCGTCCCAAATGCCCAATATATCATCACATGAGTAAACTAGCCACTTTCAGCCCATGCAGCATCATAACAATATCAGAAACATACCAACTATGTCCAATAGTTCTAAGAGTTAATAATTTACTCTTATACAACACATATATCAAAATTCAGAATTTAATACATGATAAAATCATCAAACCACAACCCAAATTTTCTTCACAACCCGGGCCTCTGTGACGGCGCCTCGACGCGCCCCCGTATCTTCGTGAAATAATATCCTCTATTGTGGTGAGCTAATGCTCAAGAAGGAATCGCCCTAAGCGGGCTACTCTCACCTAAGCGCAGCCAATGTTCCAAATAAACATACATCTCAAGCAAACGCACGATTCTACTCAACGCCTAACTCATCATCCCGCACCGAAGTCCTCACCACTCCTTCACACTCGCCAAGCCTCGTATGAGAATTCATTATTTTGTCTGCTTCACAAGCAACCCTCCGATGTGTATATATCAACTGGGTCATTCCGACGATTGATATTATTTGTGGACTACCTCCGACGATATCAATCGCCGCCTCCGACGATTGATATTTAGTTTGGGACTACCCTCCGATAATTAACATTTTTAGACAACCCTCCGAACCATTTTCTGAGACTCATCTCACGCACTCAATTCTATAAATCCTATAATTCCAGGCATATGAATTCATGTATGCCAATTCCAATATGTTTAATTCATGTAAATATATAAACATGTATATATTTACAAAACAATCAATTCATATAATCATGTCATAGAAATTCTCATTTCATACATCAAAATTAGTCACTTAAAGCATTGATCAAACACGAGCAATTTAACTTGAATCACCTGATCAAATTATTATCACACACAAAAATATATTTTAGTTGTCACTATTCCTATGAACAAGAAACCTGCGCTTACTACCATCACTTATTCACTGGCTTCACTTGCAACTCACATTTCACCCGCCATTCCCGCCTCTTTCCAAACCAATACAATGATGTATCAATATTTCCAACTTTAACAACCATCCACCGTGGCGCCACACCGCCCAATGGGTGGTCAGGACCCATCAACTGGCCCCAAGGTCTGATCGATCAAACGTCCCCTCACACTCATTCGCCAACATCTCGCAAAGTACTTAAAGAAGGAATAAAACCTAAGTAGGAGAAATTTCTACCTCACGGAGTTTGTCTAAACTCCTTAAACTGCACTCCACGCAAGCCCTCTCCTCGTAAATAGCTTTCCTTCTTGTCCCAAGACGCTAACGGCCACGCGCGAGTATTTTATGGTGTTTCTCTCTAAAGGAAAATCGCCATCAGCTTCCACTGTAAGTCCCTCCAAATTCACGCGTAGATTCTTTAATCGAGAAGACAAGAACTATTTATTATTTTGTCTTCGCTGACTTAAAATTTCCAAAACGACCATTACGCCATTCTTTCGCCACATTCGACACTATCTCTGCCGTCCATTTTCATCATTTCACTCATACCAATTTACACAGCACGTGTTATATGTGACTTCGCCTGATCAAAAAATCGCTTTTATTTAAGACTGAATCGCGATGCCTCGAAAACGTGGTCAACTAATGAACGCTCTACCCACTTAAATTGACGTATAGTTAGATTTCCAATGGTAGACGATTCCAATCCACGAACTTATTTCACATCCGGGAGATATGGAGAATAAATTCATTTAACTAAATAACATTTCAGAATCGAAATTACGATTAAGCTTTTTCCGTAATCGAATTTCTAGTGGTTTTACATTTTGAAATACAAAGATGCACACGTGTCACATTGCACTGGGCCAACTCAGCCTCAAGTAAGGTAATATAGCATATGTGTGGCATCATGTCATTGTGGCGAAAATCCCAAGTTAGATGGATAAGGATGCGTTTAATCCAGCGAACCAAATTCACTCCATATAAGATTGACACCCTCTCGATCCAAGTCGACCCAAACTAGCTCGTGGGAGTAGGGGAAAGAACCAACCGAGCAGGCAGAGAAAGAGGGAGGATTTTTAGAGAGAGAGCCTAGCCTTCATGCACCCACTGGAGATCGTATCGGTCGAATCCCTAGCGAGCCAAGAGACAAAGCTACTTTCCACTTCCATGCAGCCTACGCACGGATACTCATTGGTAGAGTTTGACAAACCCTAAGGTGTACAGTTTTCTCCACTTGTGTTAATATTTGGTCGAGAGCCATTCAATGGTTGTCAGGTTTTATCACCTGGCCATGTGTTTTAGTCTCCGAGTGAGGCCGAATGTCAGGTCCTGACTCGTTTTCGCGTCGTCAATTGTGGGCCGGACGGCCTTCTGACGTCCTATGTTGTGTATTTGTGGATTGTGTGGATGGTTCAAGCGTGGACTTTTACTTTTATCGCCCACAAGACGATTTCGTGTTATCACGAAGAATAACATGTCAGAAGGCAGGTTAAATTTTGTTAATATGTACGCTTTTGATATTAACATGTATGGTGATCAGGATAAATTTAGTATATGCATGCTTAATATGTTAACACAAATTGTCGTGTTAAGTGGCATAACGCATTTATACGCACGAGGCACCCTGTATCGCAGTAAAGTGAGCGCATGACAAATAAAACGGAGTCATTCAAACAGTCGAATTCTTTGTAAAATTATTAAAAATAATACCACCTGGAAGTTATCCTAATAATCAGTTTGAAATTGTCTAACACCACTGGAGAGGCCCATGACCGTTTCTATAGTTACCCTAATAAATTCACTTAGGATTGTTTAACGTATTATATCTGGGCACATAACAATTAAAACAAATATTTTTTACAAGACGATTTTCATACATGGCATTAACATACATAATGAAATGCACAAGACTCGAGAGCGCCTGATCAAGTACGTAGACATTCGAATGTGAATCACAAATTCACTTGAATGCGTAAGGTTGCTTCATCAGATGGCGATTGCATGAAAGAACCCAATGCAGGATAATTCCAATTACTGTGCATCGCTTCACCCTCGGCAGAAAATTATTTAAGTAATATGAAATGTTTCCTGGGGAAGACGGCATTCACTAGAGTCGTTTAAGAAGAAGTTCATCAGGGCTTTGATGTATATTTTGTAAACATATATTGCACTTCAATTTTAATATACGTCAGATAAGAGAGCGATGTAATAACTAAACTACGATAATATACATTATATTTTCATGAAAGATGACGCAGAATAACGTGAATTCCATTTTTATTTTTACGTATTTAGCCTCACACTATAAAGACATGTTTTCCACAAAGGTCGACGGTGAACAATCCGGATCCCTAGGAAATGTAAGGCCACAGACAGATTAGGAAACATTAAGCCACAAAAGAATATCTCCTAGAGATTGTTAAATATAAGAGAGGTCGTTCATGCAAAATAAACGTTTTGATGAAGGAGATTGTTTGGAGAAGCTATTCACGTGTGAGGTAGCTGCTATAGGTACTGCTCTATGCCCACGACGAGCCAGGCTCGCTCTTCATTTGTATGATGTGGTTGTGAGTCCGTGATGTCGCCATCGGTATCGTAGGGAGTTTATTTCCATGCATCACCATGTATGAGTTGTGTTAAAAGCGTCGGCAGTAAATAAGTGTTTCATTCACATAAAGCACCAACACGAACCTAATCGATATAACGAACACTCAGATTTAAATTTCAACGCTACAGATGTAGGCTTTTTCCGAACCGCATAAACAATCTCTTTTGTCCTTGTATGTGTGATGATTTATCTTCTTATCTCATGCATTTTAGTTTTCTCGATTTTTGTTGATAATACATATCTTGGTAGATCTCAATCTAGACAATGATGCATCACTTGATGTAACAACTGATATATCACTGTCAAAACAAACAAATGATCCATGATAGGGTGCCCCATGTTACATAAAATGTCAGATCACTTGGTGCACAAACTGGTAGAACATCTTCTTTAATAGACAAATTTTCCTTTCACCTTCTTTGTAAATGTTTGATCCACCAAAGGTTTCCTCACTTTGAGTTCTTTCTCATAAAATTTTGTATGTATTCTATATATCATTGCTTGAATTTGATAAAAGTTCCAATTACCTACTTGCAACAAACCCAAAGTATTTCCTAAGGTTTCTTTTTTCTTCTTTTCTTGTTTACCCTTTTGATTTCCATTATTAATTGCTAATAAAGTTGATAACATTTTTATTAACGTCAAATAGATTGTTATGTTTTCACATTCTAACTATAAGTTAGAAAATGTTTGCACATAAGATTCAAACGTTAAATATGATTTTAGCCAACGAATAATAAAAATTAAAGTAATGGTTTATCAGTTAAACCAAAAGTTATTTGTATTTTAAGAAAATTTATGTTATTTACTAAATCGAAGCCACATTCATAAAATGCGAATCATAACATTGATTTATTAAAAATAATTGTGTAATGGCATATTCACTAGACCAAATAGATTATTTGCATTTTAAGAAACATTGCATCACACAAATGTAATTATGGTTTCCATCAAAGTTGCATTCGTACTAATTTGCTAAATCATAATAGAGATTCAATATATATATATATATAGGCTTAACAAGCTATACACAACAAGCGTAAATCCAAAATTGATCCCATAATTTCCAACAGTGGGAAGTGAAAATCAGAAATGGAGGATTTTGAGAAGAAGGTGAAAATCACCGATGCTATGGATGTTGAAAAACATGCTATCACAACACCCATTTAATTGAGTCTCAATCCAGATCAGCTTATCCCAGTCCCATCATCTCCATTTCCCGTATTTCATTTGTCAATTCTCTACTTCATCTCAAATAAGTCTTAAAGGCGAAGGAGAGTTGTCTATAATTATTTCCTGCCTTTCCCCCATTTCGGGAAAACCATGATTTACTGGATTAATTTTTCGAATTTTCTAGCCAAACAAAACTGACCCTTTTGCAGAATCAGGAGAATTTCTTTTGGGTCTTTGCGAATACGCCAGGGGAAGGTTGGGATGAATTTTTGTGGCCTATTAAATTCCCGTATAATCATTGAATTAGGTTTTGACCATGCTCAAATTACTTATTCCAATCATCTTTCTATTGAATTAATCACTATAGATTGTTGCTATACACGCTCAATTCATATGGGCGCTTCTCCGTCTTGCCCGGCATTGCATTGTCTCGAAGTTTATCAAATATTGATCTCCAGTGAATTCCCTGACATTTTCCCTCAAATTTTTCTAAAACCAGATATGAGGTAAAATTTGATTTGTTCTTAATTAATGAGCAATATCTAACTATTTTCCTAATGAAGTATGTATTTCCTTCCTAGTTTTTTTCTTCTAATTTTAGGAGCTATGGAAAAGCATACCTTCTTCAGGTATTAATTACATCATATTTGGGTGACAGTTAGGAGGACTGAAGTGCTTGTTATTTTATTTTCTCACAGTGTCTCTCTGTTATTTTCTTACATTTTCTTTGTCTAATCCCATAAATTTCTGTACCATTTGTCCTAGCATAATCTTTGGAGGTTTTATTTTGACATTATGGAGGAACTATTCATCAATTTCATGTACAAATTGAATGGCTTCTTCCATGTTTATTTGACAACATTGTAGTGAGGGTTGTTGATTTCTGTTTTTCTAATGTGAGTATCAAATGTGTATTAGATACTTGGCGTTCTTTTTTTTCCCATTTCCATCACTTGTAAGTGTTGTTTCATGCATGCATCGTTTAAAGGGATTTTCCACAAAATAGCCACAATTTCAGCACTCCAAATATTGGCACAGATTCTAGCATTGACAATGATTTTATCAACGGTAACAGAGCTCCTTGTTACACCCCTAGATTTCCATTTTGAAGCATTCTACGGAAAATCTAAGTAAAAAAGGGAAAAGAAGAAGGAGAAAACTTGACATGCAGGCATTCCTTGTCTAATTAGGTCTCCACATCCTTGATTTTATCTCATGGGGATATTATCCTTCACTCCTTAAAGAAGGCTTCGTTACCAATTAGTTTAGAAGTAAAACCGTATCTTTGATTCCTTAGAGACACTCTTACACATATGACAAGCTTGAAAACTTATCTGTCAAACTGCAGAGAATTGCCTTTATGAAACCCAATTTTCTTGTCTTTATAGTTACAATTACCCATCCTGTGGTGGGTGCATCAATGCATTAGGAACAAGATCTTACCCCATAAAACATGGGAAGGATGAGAATCCTCCTTGAATACAAAACTGTTAAGGATTAGTTTCCTAATCCATTTAGGAATCCTTTCTTTCTTTCATTTTCTCTTTAGTCTTCAAATTAGACTCTAACTTTGTTTCCTTTATTTGCTCTTACACTTATAGTATAAATATGTATGTTCCCTCACTTCTTTAATCAATGAAAATCAAAAAGTTATTTTTCTCTTCACATGGTATCAGAGCCACGTTTCCGACAGGCCTTCTCCCGTAGATCTTCTCCGGTGGACCTTCTCTCTCTAACGGACCTTCTCCCATGGACCTTCTCTCGCGAACCTTTTCCAGCGGACCTTCTTCGATAGACTTTTTCCCACGGACCTTCTCCGTCAGACCTTCTTTGACGTACCTTCTCCTGCAGACCTTTTCTGGCGGACCATATCCGACAGACCTTCTTCGGCAAACCTTCTCTGGCGAACCTTCTCCAGCGACTCTTCTCCCACGGACCTTCTCCCCCGGACCTTCTTTGACGGACTTTCTTCGATCCCACAAACCTTCTTTGGCGGACCTTCTCCGATGCGCCTTCTCCAACAGACCTTCTCCCTTAGACCTTTTTCCGACGACTTTTATGGCAGTCTACTTGCAGTCCCTCTTTCGATCGCATCAACTCGTTGTGTAGTCAATTCCAACGACATATCTAATGGCCATGTCTCACTCCAGTCACATCAACTCATCGTGTAGTCAATTCCGGCGACTTTTCCAATGATCCCAAATCTACCCATCTGATTAAATACATGTCTAATAAGCTTGGAGCATTAGGATTAAGTACATGTCTAAAAATACAAAGCATTTTCATGCCCAGTAGACACTATCTGCTGCAGAATTCTGGTACTTATTGTTATATTTTGTTTTTTCAGGGGCTTTGCAGACTATTTGGTTTCTGGAGGAGAGTCGGCTTACCAACAGCTTTGCAGTGAGATCACAGTAGAATTCAATGAATGCTCAAAACAAGTACAAGACATGATTATAATATTACTTTTCCGATTCTTTAAAATTTTTGTGAAGAAAAATCTATTGTTGTCTATCTGAAGTGTTTCCTGTGCTGCAGGTCTTGATGAATCTATTTTAGGCCCGGAATATGGTCGAGATGATCTAGCACATCTGCTTAGATCTGTTCAAAATCAGGAAAAGCAGAAATTGCATCTGGTATGTCTCCCTACTTCAGAGAACTCTTTCATGTGAAGTCCAGTTGGTTGCTAGCATTGTTTTATTTTTGCCAAACTGGTTGTCTGAAACATCCATGCCTCGCTTGATTAATTTTTAAATTTTCAAAGTCTATTACTTTTTTCTTCATTTTTCCCTAGATATCCTAAATATTGGCTTTTGGTATGTTGAGTTTGTTTCCATTGATCAATCATAGATCGTTTGGATTTGGATTTGGTTTGTCATAACTAAGATGTATCCTGAGAACAAGTGATGTGTTGATGATTCTTCAAATGCTAATTCTTTCACATATCACCTGTATGCACTATATTGCCGTTGCGCAGTAACA
The DNA here is from genome assembly GCA_016808115.1 of Tetrastigma voinierianum. Taxonomy (NCBI): domain Eukaryota; kingdom Viridiplantae; phylum Streptophyta; class Magnoliopsida; order Vitales; family Vitaceae; genus Tetrastigma; species Tetrastigma voinierianum. The sequence continues at coordinate 40,233 of JAEQBH010004987.1, read as the reverse complement.
AGATTCATTAATGGATATGTGGATTTTCCGTCATTGTCCAAGGTTTGAACTGTAATTGAATGGACAGCATCTATTTTACCCATCACTGCCCTCTTTTTTTTTTCTTTTTTTTTAAATATATGATAATCTCAAGACTATTCTTGCTATCAAATTCATATGTCTAACAATCAATCTTCACACTTGCATGTGAAGGAGTTGTCACGTAACACATAAATAAAAGAAAGGGAGAAGACAACTGCTTTGCATGCCAAATATCCTTCCAAGAAAATAGTACCAAGAGACAGGAACACGATTTAACAAATAAACGAAATAATATTAGGAAAAGAAAGTCTGTATCATGGTTCTAAAAATATTTTAGTATGTGAAGTCATGGTGATGTCCTTTGCCCCATTTGGATCTGATTTCTGATGTGATGGAAGAGTTTTGGGTTCATTGTTGTTGAGAGAAAAGGAGTTCTCAGGTTTTATTAATTGAAAAATACATTCTGTTGAAAAGTGTAAGGACAAGATGATTGATATCCCATTTGAAGAGAGAATGACATAGAGAGATATTCTTTAGCATTATCACTTCTTAGAATACAAATAGAAGTATTAAATTGAGTTAGAATTTCAGCATGGAATTTTTGAAAGATAGACAATAACCCAGCTCGAGTTTTCATTAAAAATAACCAAGTACATCGAGAATAATCGTTGATAAATGTAAGTTCTAAAATCTAAGATAGATTAGACCCGAAGGACCCTAACATTGAGTGTGTACAAGCTGATTGGAGATAGCAGATGATCTAAGCGCTTTGGGAATGCAACACGAATGTTTCTGGGCGTATATTTCTTTTCAGTGGCGGTAAACTAGAAAATTGAATAGGCCTTCAAAACTGGGAAAGACTTAAATGACCTAGACGACTGTGGATTGGGAGAGGATTATTCATAGAAGTGCAAGTAGTGGAACATGAAGGTGAGTTGAGGTGAAAGAGGCCTTGGGCTCATCCTATTCTGTCGTCCTCCCCGTATTGTCCGTTAAGAACTGAGTGTAGAATTGTAGAAAGGCCTTAAATATTAACCTCCACAGTCCAACTTACTAATGGAAATAAAATTAAAAGGAGAACTGGGAACATAAAGGATAGAAGTAAGGGTTAGGAAGGGAGGGGACCAAGTAGGAAGGCAGGATTCGCTAGCTATGGTTTGAGATCATTAGCTTTATATGATAACCATGGGTATCAAAGAAGTAAAGGTAAGAGAAGAAAAAGATTCATATTACCAAGATGATCGAGGCTCAGTCGAGAATCGAGATCCAAGCAGTGAAGGCAGCGGAGATATTGCAGTGCAGGCTGACAAAAGTTGCGGGTGTAGATTTGGCTACCTTAGTGAGGCAGAGAGTCTTTGCTGGAATTCTTGGATGTAATAATGAATCCCTGAGGTGTGGATGGGCTCCCTCTATTAGCCATAAAACCCAACAACAAAAGAAATCACAACTGGTTTTCAAATGAACTCGAGAAGGGTTTTTAGATCAAGGCCAAAGAAGATAACTAATGACACGACTATCTGTAGTGGTCCAAACAGTGATAAGAGGTGTCGGGATGGAGATGGAAACACTCCCAGGGCATGTGCAAAGTGCAGGACGAAAGTTTACTGAAAAGTCGGAAAAACTGAGGAAGCTATATTGGACACAAAAATGGGAAAAAGAGTGATTTTCAGGCAATGACAAAGGCGGCGGGGTTTAGGGAGCTGTTGGCGTGGGGTGGAGTACGGTGGTGGAGCATGGTGATCTGGAGTGTCCCACGCGCCGGTGCACGGATTTCGTGCCAGGAAGCAGTGGAGTCGATGCGTGTGGGCGCATGTGATGCCGGTGTCCAATGAGGTTTCCATCGAAGGATAGATCAGAGTGAGACGCTCTTGTTGGTGTGTGATCATCGGCGGAGAAAATTTGGCCGACTACGAGGGTGTTTAGAGAAAATTGGTTGTAACCCGACAAGCTTTGTGGCAGGCAGACTAAGTGAGACATGGTTGTTGGTCAGTTCTTAGGAAATGACCACCACTGTGAGCCCTGACTAATATTCCCATTCTCATCTATGGCTTTGATACCATGTTGAGAAAAAAGGAATTCTCAAATTTTATTAATTGAAAAATACTAGGGAAGACACATATTTATACACAAGTGTTAGAGAAGATAAAGGAAACAATGTTAGGGTCCAATTAGGACACTAAGGCGAAATAAAAAAGATTCCTAATAGGATTAGGAAACTAATCCTTAACTTAACAATTGCCATCAATGTGCAAACTGTATGCATTATCAAACTCTCTCATTTGAGGTGCTAACTGTGCCTCAGGTTTATATATGTAGTTGCAGCTCTGGTGAAAATGTTACTCAATCATGAAAGTTGTGTTACCTTTACAAACTTAAATACATTTTTTCTGCATTTTGGATCAGCATAAAGATTACTTGCTGGAATGTTTATATTCATTTTAGAACCAGCCTTAATGTAAGTAATAGTTCTATTGTGATATGCAATAATACTTGTGATTTTGGTGCAAAAAAGACTGCTAGTGCTTGCTTTTCCTGACTGACAAATGTTTTATCTACTTATTTCAAAGACGGCAACAATTCAACTGTTGAAGAAGGCAGGTCGGCCTTCAGAACGGTTAATCAGCCATGAGAAGTGCAAATTTAAGAAACCAGAAGGGCATGAATGTGTGCATGTCCATGAGATAACGGAAGCTGCTGGAACTGAAGAGGCAGAGGCAGATGCTGAGTATGATAATGCTCTCAATCAAGCAATTAGAGGAGTGCAGGATTCTGTGACCACCATAAACGATCATTTAGAGGAAATAAAATATGAAATTGCAGCCCTTGAAGCTGAATGACTTTAACCTCCCTTGAAGGTGTAACAAAAAATTGGAAGAGGCAAGGTGAGATGGATATGATCAGTAGTACTGTTGAAAGATTGATGTTTATGATTTAATAGATTGACTTCAGCCACAAAGTGAAATGTACATTCCTTATTTTCTTTTAGCTTTTTGTTTATTCTATGGGGCAAATGCCTGTTTTGAAGGATGCATTTGCAAAAAAATACAGGGCTAATGAAATTGGGATGATGAAATTAGTTTGATTATGAGGTCCTCTTACCTAACAAAGTTTAGCAAAAGAGTTGTGTTTTTCACTAATGGATAAGTAAATAATCCTCCAATAATGGTGCAAATTTAAAGGTATGCTTTATGTTTTACATTTCTTCTTGTAATTTGGAGCTAGAAAAAAAGTTCTAGAATATTATTTGCCTGTGCTGACATTGTTCTTTTCGATCCATTTGTGCAAGCTCATGACGACAAGGGCAAGAGTGAACTATAAGACATAAGTCATGGGAGCCAATGGATCGGAAAAAAAAACTCAAAGATTAAATTAGACATACAACTATAAATCAAGCATTTATGCACATTATCCCCACCTAATTGAACATCTAGATTTTCTTATTGGTGCTTGAAATTCTACCTTCGGGCATTCTATTTGCAATTTTGCGTCTAAAGATATAGTTAGGAACATTCGAAGGTACCGTTTCCGACATCCATGTGTGTTCAACACCTAACAATCAAAATAACCTTTTTTGTAATCTAAAAATAAATAATTTTTAATAGAGTTTGATCAATATAGAATCTCATATGATGAGCCTATACCAACTGTCTATATTCTGATGGATATAAATCCAACATGCTCAGAAAGCAGTAATCAAATGGTTATTATAATCAAACTTTACTACCATGTCATCCTTACAGTCACACTTTCATACCACACTTTTCATTATTTCTCACTATGGCACTCTAAATTTTCTCCTATTTATCTTTCAATTATTTTTATAAAAAAATCACATAACAAATCTGCTCTAAAAGATATACCACAATTACACAAATCCAAACAAAATGTATAGAAAGAAAAGTTGGAATCGATTACGAATGAACCTCAAATAGTCTTGTAACATTAAATAAGCTTCAAAGAAGATGATTTTCTGTTACGGTTTGCTGTTTGAAAGAAATAGGTTGAGAGACATTGGCATCCTAGTTTGTACCTTAATAATATAAGAAGAAAAATAAAAATAAAAACAAAAAATCAGAAGGATAATAAATCCCATCCTTCCTAATTACAAAACTAACAAAAAAGAACTTAATAAACCACCTAAATAGAAGGGGCCCGTAACAAAACATACAAATGAACTATAAATCCTGAACTTGGGGCATTGTTTTTCAGTCAGCTCTTTTCATGAAGGGAAGGAAAGAAGACAGCATACATACATACCACTGAAATGGTTGATTGCATTTCCTCTATGCTCACTGGACATATTACTTGGTCCAGCAGAGGATTGATCGCCCATGTTTCCGCATTTCATGCCCTAAAAAAAGGCACTTCTTTCGCCTGCAGAGGGAGACAAATGATTCATGCAACACTGATGAGTTAAAGATGACAGCATATATCCAATAAGAAGCCAACAAAGAGATGGATCTCCTATGATTTATGGCTCTAAATCAAGCCAAATGGTGGAATTAAAAAACGATCTAATTTGAGATAAGGGTTATGAACAACAAAAGGTTACAAGCATAGTTACAGCAAGTATTTCCTCTTGATTCTTTCTTTACAATGATGTAATATAATTTCATATTAACATCTTCAACAAAACTGATCACTCCTACCATGAGGTGTGTAGCTGCAGTGTGTCGGTTGGGCAGCTCAAAATGGCAGGAAACCTTTGCATGTATAACAGCATCAGCAGCAGCTTCAGCTTCTAACATTAGTCTCTGTTTCAGTGGCTGAGATTAATGAAGCTGACCAGATCTTTCAGCATGCTCCGACACATTAAATTACTCCCCTAAATATGATAAAGTGAAAAGTCACCTTTAATAAAATACATAGAAAAAAATGCTGTAATCATGACACTTAAAGAGTATGTTGGAGAAAAGAAATACATTTAGAGCAGATTAATATTGTTTTGTTTCAGGAAAACAAGAATGAGAACTATTTTAAGGTGTTACCGAGGGATATTCTTAACTAAGGGCTTTATAACATTCCTTTCTTGTTTCGGTTTTGCGTGAAATCACTTGCTTTTCTTTCATGCTTTGCTCAAAATGACAATGCAGAAAGGAGACATGTCTCATCTGTAGAATGTTGCAACTAAAATTTTATGAGCATGCACCATATGGCATGGACAGTTATCCTAATTCAATTTACCTTGCAAATCGTGACTGTATAGAAATATCCCGAACTTTAATTCTATTAACAGTCCCACTTTGGCTCACTAGGACTACTTGTTCATCACTTTCACCATCCTCTATGCAAACAAATTCAGGATTATTGTTATAAATGAATCTTATATTACATAAACTACCTTCAAAACTCAGTACATGACATTACCAGTCAGCATGACCCAACCACAAACACAGCTGCCAAGCGATCTTCCAAGGAAAACTAAGATACAGCCGAAAGTAAGGGCAAATAAACAAAAGGAAAATCAAAAGGAAAATGAACAACAGATCTTATTTGATTTGTGAATAAGCAAATCTAACTTAAAAAAAAAATACCTTGTAGCCTTTTAAACCAACTCTATTCAAAGGCGACAAGCGAAAGCTGCTCAGAGGAACCCGCTTTCCCAAACCATTCTCAGACACAAACAGCAACCATGGGCCATTGAGGTTCCTAGCACTGTGCAAATGAAAACAAGGAAGAGAATAAGAAGAAATGGTATATAATTATCTTATTCACTTGGGAATGAGGACAGAAATTAGTAGCAGCACATAGAATTCTATGTAGAACATTTGGAAAAAGTCAATAAATATAGGATTATATAATTATGAACAAAGAGGTTATTTACCTATATTTACATGATAAAATGTTGTACATAGAATAAAAAACTGCATGTAGGCAGAATAAATAAATGCACAAGCACTGATATCACATTTAATTATTAGTAATCAGGAAATCAAACAATGACTTGTGTAATTAGATTGATACCACAAAGAATGCACAGGTCTTCCCCTTTATGTCTTCATATTTTCTTTTTGAGTGATTTTTTTTTCAAAAGTTTTCCATGTAGATTTTATATGGCATAGTAGTGAGCATTATATGTCACAATATATATATTTGGACATGATGTGATTTTATGATTATTGGTTATTATCAGACTGATTCATATTACTAGTCAGCAAATTCCATTTGATTTGAGTGTAAACAATGAAGATGTCCAACCAAAGTGGACCATCCCAAGGAATTTCGGTTTTTGGTTGATATGGTTGTCGGTGGGCTCCGAGGCTGATCATTGCCAGCGATGGAGTCGGTTGACCAAAAATCAGGAGAAAAATCGGAAAAATCGGAGAATTATCGGAAATTCCTGATATTTCGATGAAATTTCGAGACTATATCTCATGCGCGCATGTGCTGGAACTTAAAAATATTGACAGTACTCGATAAATATCGGAGATATATAGGTAAATATTAGGGATATATCGGTAAAATATACTCGGAGATATATCGGTAAATATCATAAATATCAGTATATATCGCATGTACAGTGAAATCAAATTCAACGGTTAGAATTAAATCACAATGGTTTTTTGACAATCAATGGCTATTTTGACTCCAAAAAATTCTATAAATACCCACTAAAATCGTATTTCTTTAAAACTCATCCATACACATCAAGCTCCATTTGACTCTCAAATTATTTTTTCTTTGTGATTTATCTCAATATTTTGAAGATCTTGTTATAAATATTGTTTTCATCAAGATGAGATCCCTTCATCAAATAATGTAATAGAGTCATATCGGTCTTTATTTTGGTTTTAAATGACTATTCTAATGTAATTTCTCGATAAATCATAATGAATATTGCCTTCAATAAGTGTATATTTGCTTATTTATGTCTTTTTTATAGTTCAACAAAGTATTTACATGAATTTCAAAGTATTTTTGTTAATTTTTCGTTTCTGAGTATTTTGTCAGAAAATATCGGCGATATTTGAAATATCCGTGGAAATCCAAGTACCGATATATCCGTAATTACTGATATTTTGTTCCTTGGACCATCAATCTCAGAGCTGTTGCACAAATATAATAATGATAGTAAGAACATATGGCTAATGTCACCAAATCAAGGTTAAGAATTACTGGCTCTGGTTGTTTTCTGATGCCTTCTGCAAGTCTATGCAAGGTGGCTGGTATGATGTGTCATTAGCACCACCCTGTCATCCAATCTCATGTGACAGGCTAAGTATTCTTCCTAGTGCTCGCACCTGAGCTCTGGCAGCCACAGAGTAAGGAAGACTGTGAGAACTATGAATGCTAATCTTCTGTATGTAATTTACAGAAATATTGCTATGTAATGAAATTAGACCCAGAATAATACAAAGACAAAAGCAAAACAAATTGAGCAAAAAAATATTTGTGACAGGGATGCATTAGAATAGAATCTTCCACATCTCTATGTAAAAAAGAAAACAAATTAATAACTAAACAATTAAATGTCTGTTTAAAAAAAAAAAGAAAAACAAACACTTGAAATGTAATAATATTGTAATACACTTAAGAACACTTAGACCATGAAAAATTTATGATTAAGAGTTTGTTTGGAAGTGATCTGGTTAAAGTGTCTATCTGGAGTGGTTTTAATCGTGCCTTGATTAAAAATGCTTCGAGAGAGAATCTATGGGTTTGGATGAGAATCCCAAAAGCGTTTTGATAATGTTTTGTATGGCAAAACAGAGATATTTGAAAGAATCATCTATCAAGTGATCGTTTAGGAATGATTATGGGAGTCATTATTCAAAATTTTTGAAAGCGATTTTAAAATATTTACCAAACATCTAATTTTTTAATTTGGCAAGTCATTATTCAAAATTTTTAAGTGATTTAAAATATTTACCAAACATCTAATTTTTTAATTTGCTGCAAAGCATAAGTGATTTTAACTCCTTTCAAAATCACTCCTAAATGAGCTCTTAAGTATACAAACCCTTGGTGCATATTACTTGTTTACCTACTAATCTATTTCTAATGCAACATCCTCCTTATCAAGAGGTAAAAATCAAATTATCAAAGACATACGACAAAAGAATGCAAATTTACTTAAACAAAAAAGTACCAGAATATCAATAGTTGGATTTTAAGAAAATAGGAAACAAAAAAAAAAAATCAACTATAATATATAGAATTTGAAAAGACAACTAAAATGATGATCTATCTAGATTGGATGTAACTGAGACATCAGATAAATGATGATATATGCATAATTATTATTGTTATTGTTTAAAAATGTTTATAATTTTATTTCCAAGCTTGTGTGTGAGTACCTCTATATGTATATAAGATAATTGTTGGTGTTTGGGCCAACTTCCGCACACCACGACTAATTTCATGGGACCCTCAAACCAAGCAGTGCCGGATGAACCTCAGAATCACCTTGAGGATATATATATATATATATATATATATATATATATATATATATATATTTATAAAATAAATAAATTAAAGAAATACCACCCTAATTGATTTATTTTTCAATAATAAATTAAATGGAATTTTAAAATAGATTATTAAAATTGACATACTTATTTAAATTTATTTTAATATTTCCATCCTTTTTATACATAGTTGAAAAATCCATAAATAAAATATGCAAGCATAATTTAATATTTTGTTTTTTAGGAGACAAAACAACAACAACAATAATAATAATATAACAAAGGCATAGCTTCCCTAGTGGTAAGGGGCCATTTTTTGTGCCCAAGGGCTTGGGTTCAAGCATGACGTAGATATCCATTTATTTTCAGAAATACCTTGGATGGTGTCGACATGTGAAGAAATATTGGCAATAATGATCAATTTTTCCAGGACAACAGGAAAATATCTACAATACTTAAAAAATGTAAAAACTCAATCAAACCGAGTTGCTGCTCCAAATTTCATTCTGACTTTCTTTGCAACACTGATATTTCACCAAAATTCTGGCTAAATATCCTGAGTTTTGCATTCTGTAGAGTCTTCTGTTTCATAAATAGCATGACTAAAAGTGAATTTTATTTTTTTATCAATAACTCAGTATTTATCTACACCTTCAACATATTTAAAAAGATGCATAACTACCTCACTTGAGAAACACATTTATTCTTTTTATTTTCATATGATCATTTAATAACTTTTTCTTTGTCAAATGATCGAACTCAATTTACCCGTCTTTCAATATATTCTTGCTTCCTATATACCATAGGCAGTTGATCTACACAAGTGTCAAATACATTTCTCTTTTGTCCTTGCATGAAGCTTTTGTTTGTACACACATTCTTAACCTTTGGACAGAAACACAGTTGAAACTAGTGTTCAGGATAGATTAATGAATGTGACATTTTCTTTTCTATTCCTTATTAACCATTCCCCCTTTTTTGTATGTTACAGCCAGTACTCTATTCCTGTCTTGTCTATGTTTGAATAATTTCAACAATTAACAGAATGAAAAGTACAAGTGAACACAATTCACATTCAAAATATGTTCCATTCTGGCATGATATGTATTTTCAGGTACCATTTTGTACAACAGGACCCATTTGAGCTCTCACCCAGGAACCTGTCAAACATTTAGCTTTAAAAGAGTCTTTATCTTTCAAAGAAAACTGCAAGAAAGAAGAGCTACAAACCAATTGAATTGCTATGATTCCTGTGAATCTGATCGAGGGAAAAATTCAAGATATTTCTTGATGTACCCGTTCACTGTAACATAAAGTGAAACTGATGCTAATAAACTCTGTAGAATTATGGAAGTTATTTACTCATACCGTCAGCTAAAATAAGATTTCAGCGGAGCATGAGAGTTATAACAGCCTTAAACAGTCAGAGCAGAAGACCAAACAAAGATATAACACAAAACAAAATAATGGTGAGTGCCTGAACTAGTGGTGTGCCACTTGGCAGCTCTGGTGCGTCGAGATTTTATACGAGAGATGAGTACACTATCATATGCTAGATGAGCTTTTGTTCATTAGGCAGAAATAAAAATAACAGATGAGGTGGAAATGATAATGTCCAAGAACAATTTATCAACCACAGCGTCAAGCATAATAGGCAGGGACAAACTATATCTGAAAATAAATAAGATGGGAACTGAAGCTCATGGCCTATGTTGAAAGATATCAACAAAACTTAGTGGTTCTGAGTGATCATTGATAACAGTTCACTGTGTAGCTTCTTCCCCATAATAAACTCAGATATCAACTTATTTTAATTTGTCAAGATATATTACATAAAGAAAGGAAGAAATAATATTCATTAATCTGACCATACTATGGCCAAAAACACAATCAAATCGCCAATTATTTTTCAACATATGCAAAATAACACATGGAACAGTATTGAGACATTACCCAGGGGAGGAGGAAGACAGGAAAAATTGAAGGAAATGGAAGAGAAAAAATAACCCTTGATTTCGTGATTAAAAAAGTGAGAACACTACATATTTATATATATCTGTTAGAGCAAGAAAGGCAATTAAGATAATTAGAATTAAAGAAAATGAAAGAAGGATTATAATGATTGGAAATAATCTTAACCTCCTCTCAGTTTAAGGTATACCAGTTAAGCAGATTTACATATCTTGTAACAATCTAATGCATCAAACTTATTGAACATGTACTTAATCGATGGGTGATCCCAGTTGTTGGAAAGTGGCGAGTTGACCTGTGATTAGTGTGGTGAGACGAGACACGGCCATAGAGAGAAGTAAGCGAACAGAAACCGTCTTATTCATGGAAGAAAAGTGCCACATCCATGTGTTGGAAGCCATGTGTGGGTACCTGACAACTGGACTGTAAAGCGGAGTCTACTGGCCATCGGATCTTATACACCTTCTTTGTATAAACCCAACGGCAATAGCAGTGGAACTTGTTAAGGAAGGTGACCAAGCTCCCATGCAGTACAAGGTAAATAATTCATTTCCTGTATTGCAGTTTCAGCTTATAGGGTGAGAGAACCTCACTAGTGTTTTAGGCTAGCCACCAGAGAATAGAGTTGGAAATAATTAAAGTAAGTTTAAAGATAACGATGATGATTCAAAGAAAAGGAATTTTGTGGATGTTGGGTTGTTCAAAGCGTGCTCGAGTAGATCATTGAGCGGTTGCAAGCGCGGAACAAGAGATAGAGCGATTGGGATAGGAGATGAATGTCCGACAGAGACCACATATGGGGATGAGGAATGATGAGTATAGCTTTAGTGATGAGTCAAATAGTATATCTGAAGAAGGAAGAGAAATTTGAGATGGTAAGGCAGGGATATGTAAGACATCGAAACATGAGGATGCTCATAGGAAGAAGAGGAATCATCAAAGTGATCTCTGAGAGTGAAAGAAGAATAAGTTTGGGTGATAAATAACATCTATAACCCTTAAGTGAAAATTGGCGAAGACACGATTTGTGGCTTTAGAGCTTGTCTTGCCCGAGAATAAGAATATGAACAAAGCAGATACAACCCGTACGGAAAGGAAAGCAAGGTTTATTGGAAAGACTGACGCGGATCGATCATGGCAGAGAGAGGGCATATCTGATTTATCGATAACAAGCACCTAAAAATAAGTCACAGCATTAGAAGACATATGGTGAAGAAGATGAGCGTAAGGCCTAAGCGTGATTTTTGCGGCTCGACCTCCACGTTAAGGAATGTAAGCCTGAGATGATTAGTGAAGAATTCCGCTGAGATGACGCATAAGGAAATAGTTCGGGGGGAAAAGATGTGCTTTGGCATTATCACTTAACAGGATGAATTAAATGATAACGGGTTTGGAACATTGACATGGAACTAGAAATAGGAATAATAACTGACTGGGTTCGTTAAAAAAATATGCACATTAGAATATGTCGTTTATAAAAGTAGCAAGTACGGAACACAAAGGTGGACCAATTCGAGAAGGACCGGCTTGTCGGTGTGGACTAGTTCGAAAGGAGACTTTGTCTGTTGATCTAGCTATTATGCATTCATGGCCCCTTTTTCAATTGGATATCAAGAATGTCTTCCTTCATGGTGATCTAGCGAATGAGGTATATATGGAGCAACCACTTGGTTTCGTTGCTCAGGGGGAGTCTGGTTTGGTATCAGAGTCATGGAAGATTAGGGTAAGGGTTTCATCCCAGGCTCCACGATCTTAGTTAGATGCGCTCTTCACTAAGCCAAATTCTTGATGACCTCGGTTCCGATTGGGTGATCACTCCTCTACGTCGTGAGTTTGCTCCACAATACGGTGGAAGAATCTCAGACAGTAACCTCCACACCACGATAAGCCCTGAGAATCTCGAATTTGTCCCTCGTGTGCGGCAGGGGGCACGTATTACTACGACGGTGGTGATTTCACCTTGAAGGTCACCGGCTACCTATCTACACTTCTATGCCTTAGACTAAAGAGAAAAGGAAAGTAGAGTTCAATGGATTAGGAAACTAAAATGCGAACTCAGCTCAGTTAGGAGCATATAGGTCCAAACGGGTTACATATGTATGTCTAATATGACTTGCTAAGTGTGTGCCATCACATTGAGTGCAGAAATTCGAGTCTGAAAAGTAATTGGAAAAAGGTCCACTGGAGAAGTTCTACGAGAGAAGGTCTACGGGAAAAGATCCGTCGGAGAAGGTCCATCGGAGATGGTTCATAGGAGAAAGTTTGCGGTCAAGGTCCGTCGGAGAAGGTCTGCGGGAGAAGGTTTGCCGCAAAAGGTCCGCGGGATAAGGTCTGCCGCAAAAGGTCCGCGGGATAAGGTCTGTCGGAGAAGGTCCGTGGGATAAGGTGGATGTCGCCAAAAAAGTGAGCTACTGGAAAAGAGGGCCAGTCGGTAAGAGGGTTGTGTTCCGGAAAAGTAGCCAAAAAGGTGGCTCTAATACCCATGTGAAGAGAAAAATAACTCTTTGATTTTCATTGATTAAAAAAGTGAGGAGATATACATGTTATATATAGTGGTGTGACAAAGAAAGGAAACAAAATTAGAGTCTAATTAAGAGACTAAAGAGAAAAGGAAAGAAAGAAAGGATTCCTAAATGGATTAGGAAACTAATCTTTAACAGGAAATAAAATGGGCCATCACAATCAAATTGAAAAATCGAAAATATTGGAATTTGAAAGTCAAACCAGATTAAAGATACCTGAAATACAGGACATGGTCATGAGCATGACAAACAATGAAATCTGACATTGCATCATTCACTCTCAATTTCCCAACGGATTTACCAATTGTACCACGATTTTGGAGATTGAAGGTATTAGGTTTCATCCGCTTGACGTAACCTTTTTCGCTAACAGCCTGAAAATTGTATGCAATAACATGGGATCAGTGATCAGTTCTTTGAACCCGATGAAAAAACATACAGTATCAATCTAATGTTTTAACTTTAAAGAACAGCAAAAAAAAAAAAAAACAACTGTAATGCATAATAACAGTAATCCAGTAGTGTACCAGAAGCATTTCTTCATTTGGTATAACATCTATATCTTCAAGTTGACCGCTGTCAGTGTCCTCCAACATTGAACGCCTAGGAGTGGAAAACCTATTCTTCAATTCAACCGCTTCTTCTTCAATCAGCTAGTAGCATAAACATAAAAACATAAATAAAAATAATAACCATAAGAAGAAGACAAAGATCATCTACGTAGAGAGAAAGAATTCCTATTTTATTATCTTCAGAAATGAAAAAGCTAACCACTACATTTATAATTGGACAATATATATTACAGTAATATGGGACCCACAATGCGATACTGAAAATAAAAGGAAAGGCATGCAATATCAAACACTCCCTAAAGTACGAAGCATATATGCCATATGCACCAAGCTAGTTACAAATGTATTTAATTCTAGGACCTCTGAGAGATTTAGTAAAGATATCTGCTAGATGATCATTTGAATTAACAAAACTAGTAGCCACACATCTTGATGTGGTCTTTCTAAATGATGACAATCCTTCAATGTGTTTGATATATGGAAGGCTTGGATTGGATGCAATATGCAAATGACGGTTCATCTATGAGTTTCATGTTCATCCTTTCAAATCTCACTCACGGAAGGTGTCGTATATTAGTTCACATGTTGCGAGTCATAGCTCGATGCACGACGGCTGAATCAGGCAACTACATGTTGTTTCTTACTATTCCGGATATTAGATTACCAATGACATAATTTTAGGAGGTGGGGCGATCATCATGGTAAAACTATTTCAATCTGCATCTGTGTAACCCAGTGACTGGAGTATGACCTCATTCTCTTACAGCACTTGGCACAGTGTACTTTTGATATATCGAAGAATGCGGATTCTGACATGGCTATCACATAGGTGACTATAGGAATTGACTAACACTTTCGTAGAAAGGAAATGTTTAGCCCAGTAATGGTGCGAGGGTGGTTGATTTACCTACGGAGTCGTCGATCCATCACGGGATCCTCTAAGGGACTCACATTGTCCAGTACAGGTTTGACATTAGGATCATGAAGTGTCTAAGTTGATTAACATCTGGGTTTCTTTAGATCATCTGAAACATACTTAAGTTGGGAAAGGACTACACCAGAACTGGATTGAGCTATCTCAATTCACAAAAAGTACTTGAGTTTCCCCAAGTCTTTAGTCTGAAAGTGGGTGAAAAGGTGTTGCTTTAGTTTCTTAATACCATTCTTATCCTTTTGTAATGACAATGTAAATTGACATAAACAACCGGATGATACCTTAGAAAAGTTATGATGATGCAGATAGTGCATATTTGTCTTTAAAACATGCCAAATTCTTGAACTAAGCGAACTAACGAGCCATGCTCGAGGAGATTGTTTCAAGCCATATAGAGAACGGCATAATCTGCACACTAAACCAGACTCCCCCTGAGCACAAAACCAGATGGTTACTCCATATAAACTTCCTCGACAAGATCACCATGAAGAAAGGCATTTTTAATATCCAACTGATAAAGTAGCCCGAGTAGCATGGCGGGGAGAGGCGACGAAACGTGCGCGGCGGGAGAATGTGTCACGCAATCGAGAATAAACCTGGTATATCCTTTGCCAACCAAGCGGGCCTTAGCAAGGCGATCAACTGACCATCAGAACCCGACCCTAAGCGCATGCAGGCCAATGACGACCAACTAGAAACTTACCAAATGGAAAAACAACAAGATCCCGGTGCGATTGAGTGCAGGCTTGACCATTTCATCTACCATTGCACGCTTCGCCCGGCCCGGGATGGAAGAGCCTCGTGAGGTGTTCTTAGTAAGAAACGGAGGATCTAGCATAAGAATGTAGAGTAAATTGAAGATAATCGATGGTAACCAATTATGCAAATAGAATGAGAGTTGCTAATGGGTGATTACCTTCCAGAAGAAGCGATGGTTAGTTTTTTTATCGATGGGCGGAAATATATTAAAAGCGAGCACAAAGCTCCCAGAGTACAAGAGGGTGAGGGGAGAACACCAACACTCTCACCTATACCCCATCCAAGTTAGAAACTCTACCAAAGAATTTAAGTTATCAACACTATACAACTTAGCCCACGACCATAAGGTGAACAAAAAAAAAGATTTCATCCTGAGAGCAGAGGGGGTCTCATTCTCAAAAGCCGCCTTGTTCCTTTCATTCCATAGCGTCCAGAATAATGAGAGGCGATCGACCATACTTTTTCCGGCTTTGCCAACACTAGCACTTTGCAGCCGAGGAGGGATTAGCGAACCGTTAAGGAACAACCGGTTATAATCCATAATGGCGAAAAAGATTCCACAACATCTTGGCTCGAGCAATGTATAAGCAAATGGTTTATTGTTTCCTCCTCCTCTTCACATAAACACATGGCTTCAAGGGGATCCCTCTCCTCTTTAATTGGTCGAGTAAGCACTTGCAGGAAGCTGACCAAAACAGGGGTGGGTTCGGATAGAGCGTCAATCTGGAGGGAAGAGAATACGTAGCTTTGAGGTGCATGAGTCTAGCCAGAAACCATCGGTGGTCTCCTTTAAAATTAGGCGATCCTCTTGAAGGGTTTCATTTTCCACATTTTCGAGAAAGAAGGAACCTTTCACCTCAATCTATCTCGATATTAAAAGTTCTTGGGAAGACGGGAGACCAGCCAAGTCTCGCGAGGTCCCCGAGCTACGCTGCCCTTGCGTCTTTGTGAAGTACCAAATTGAGCAGTGGGGAAGGCATTACATAGCCTTAGATCCTTTCCGAAGTCCTTCAAAAATGCGACCTCAGGCCGTCTGGAAGAAGTAGAGTTTTGAGAAAAGGTGACCAATGGGTTAGTTATCAACAAGAGGCAGAGTCGGGGTAGGAGAAGCTGAAGGGATAGGAAGTGAGTCAGCAAGGGCCTCAGCCCAGAAGGAGACGATGGAGCGGTGGCCAATGATGTAAACCACAGAAGTGGTCGAAGGTACCAGTGGGAGATGATGGGAAGGTGGAACCCCGATGTGAGGAAGAGAGGCTCGAGGAGGAGAAGTGTGAGTCTGAAGAAGAGGTGACATCGTGAGAGAGAAGTATCGATGATTCTGAGGGAATGTATAAGTGGAAGTAGCCCTAAGAAGATGCTTTTTTTGTGGCTTTGTGAGCTTGTCTTGTGGAATGAGATATGAGCAAACAGTGACCAGAAAATTTTGGAGGAAGGAAATAAGTGGTTGATGGAAAGAAGTGAATGAGAGAAATCGATCATGTAAAAATGAAGGCATCTGATTAATCAAATATAGGAATGTGAACAGCGTCCCAAAGGAACGCGGTAATGGAGAGAGAGTACAAGTTGTCTCAAATATGATGACGATTCTTACGTTCGACTACTTCCCCATTTTGTTGAGGAGTGAAGAAGGCGATGAAGGATCGAAGTTAGGACATAAATGAAATAAAGAGTGAAAAATATTACATGGCATTGTCCTTTATGAAACACACGAATAGAAATGTTAGGCTTGGGTGATAATTCCGACCTGAAATTTAGTGAAATAGAATATAACTCATCTCGATTTTGCATTAAAAATAACCAAATACATCGAGAATAGTCATCAATGAAAGTGACAAAATACCAAACTTAACGACGCGCAAATCCGACAAGGACCCCAAACATCACGCGATTAAGTTCAAAAGAAGATTTTTCCAAATTATTCAAACACTTTGGGAACGAGACACGAGTATGTTTCTCAAGCTGACAGGACTCACACGCAAGTGACGAAAAAGTGGAAAAACGAGTGACCATCTTCTGGAACTTAGAAATACTAAGGTGGCCTAGAAGGCTGTGGATGAGGAGAGGCGCATCAGTGTAAACGCAAACTACAAGAGATGATTTCAAGGTGAGGTGATAGAGGCCTTGAGACTCACGTCCGATGCCAATCGCCTTCAGATCTCGCTCCAACAAGGTCACAAATTTATCAAAAAAAATAATGGAGCAGTTAAGAGTTCGAGTGATTTTGTTGATGGAAATAAGATTAAAGGGACACTCGGGAGTATAAAGGACAAAAGTAAGAGGTAAGGAAGGGAGACGATGTGCCAAACCAATACCTTTAGCCACAGTTTGAGAACCATTAGCTAAGGTAACAGTAGGTAAAGTAGGGGTAGTAGTAAGAGAAGAGAAAAGATCTTTATTACCGTGATATGTGATCGTACATCAGAGCTCCGTAATCCGTGGTCCAAGAGAAGATGCGTATGAGTAAGGTAGGCGCAGCATTATCGCCCAGCAATGATGCAACGGAAGCTGACTTGGCTACCTGATAACGAAGATAGTCATCATACTCACTGTCGGTGGGGGGAATACCTTAAGATGTGGAGGAGCTCGAGTCCGCTACCGAGAATCGTAACGTGACCGTCGGCATGGGCAACAAGGAGGTCGCCCATGTAAATCGATAACAACGATCACAGTGTGGCCAAGCTATTACAATAAAAAGTAAAGTGAGGACGCCGTCCTCTCTTCTGCTACCACCGGCCTCTTCCCGCTGTTGGGCTCGAGAACCAATACGTACAATCAAGTGCTATCGATATAAAGTCTAAGCAGGAGATACAAAGGAGGTGAGCAAACACATCATCCAAGGATGGGACTGATGGACTGCTAAGAATCTGATCTCAGATGGTCTCAAGATCCGGACATAGGCCAATTAGAGTAAGGACAATGAAGAACTTGTCAATCTGCGTTTGTTGAGCCCCAACATCACTAGTAATAGGCATCAGTGTCAAGAACTCCTCCTTAAGAGAGGCAATCGGGCCAATATAATTAGATAAATGTATGTCCTGTTGTCGGATATTGACACAGCGCGTAAGCCACCTTATAAAGGCGCCGATATCATTCGTGTGTATGAACTTTTGCCTACCCCAAAACTTAGAACATGTCTCGTAAGTCCGAAGATGAAGCAAAATTTTGGATCAATCCAACGCCATAATACGCTAAGCATAGTCAGGCATCTATTTTCCATTGCATCGTGTCAACATTAGGTATAAAGATCCTCCAATAATAAGATGATACTCGTAACCTTGTCCCATGAACCAGAGTTCCACAAAAGCTGACCAAGAAAGATAATTCTCACTACCAATCAATTTTTCTAATGTGATAGTAGGAGATCCAGAGATAACAAATGTAAAAATAGGATTTTCAGTTGCCATATCCACTTAACTAGAGATTGAATCACGTTTGGATTGAAGATAGCCCTAATAGAAGGGAGAATCACGGCTTTGGAACTTGAAATCACAGCTATGGAACTGGAGATGAAGAAAAGTGACCCAAACCGTGGAGAAGAGCGACTGACGGAGTGCGGCGGAGCCGAAATGGTCAAAAAGGTGGATAAGGAAGGCTCGAGGAGCACCGTCGGAGGGCTGGATAAGCAAGACGGCGCCGGACGAACCTGGAGATGGAATCTCGTCACCGGAAAGTGGGCCACGTGGTCGGGCGCACGGGAAGGCGTGCCGCCAGAAGAGTGGCGCGCGGGCGGCGCGCGGAGAGTCAAGTTTCGACGGGTTTCTGACGTGTAGATCAGCCTCGTGCGCCTCGGAATATGAGGTTTCCGGCCGGAGAAGAGATGGCCGGAAAAAGTCATCGGTGGCAAGAACATCCGACGACGGTGGCGGCGGCGGCGACAGAGGGTTCCGGAAGGAGAATAAAGTGACCGGAAGGAAACACGATCACCGAAAAAAAAAAAATTAGGTTTTCCCTTCTGGCTCTGATACCATGTGAAGAGAGAAAAGGGAAAATCCCTAATTTTTATTATATTCACTGAAAAAAACTAACTACTACATTACATATTGGACTTATTTATATATGCATACTCATGGGACCCACAATACAATAAGAAAATAAAAGGAAAAGACTGTACAATATCTAACAATCTCAAAACTGAAGTTTGGAGGTCGGAGATGTTCAGGAATTAGAAGATCTAGGAAAAACAGATCTTTCATATAAACAGATCTTTCATGAAAAACAGCACATAACAAAAAAGGGAGCACCCCCAAGAATAGAGGAGGCATGCAAAGAGAACAAAAACAAAGTAACAGAAGCAAAAACCACACCACAAACAGAGAGTCCAATTAATCAAAGAAATACAATCAACAAGGATGAAAGACAATTATAAAGAGACTGATAAGACAATGTAAAAGGGAACAAACAGATCTTTCATATAAACCACCCTTCAGTTGTATTACATATATATATGTATGTATGTATGTATGTATATATCAGAGAGTCACATCAGAAATAGCAAAATCAGGACATCACTGGGTGCCGAAGTAGCTTCGTGGCTAATGAACAACTATCAAACAAAAAACTTCATAAGACGCTTACAAGCCAGCGTTGTAGCGTTATACCAAGCATTCTCTTACTACAGATCCAATATCCTGGTCTCATGAAGGAATACACCCATGTTCTCCTTTCTGAAGGGAGTGATTAGAAAACTAATATCATGAATTTTCTCTTGACTCTGAAAAGCATGGAAAAAAACTGAGTCAGACGATCCCTCAAATACCCCCAAATGAAAGGGCAGTGATTTCAGAAGACGCCGTTAGTGCTCCCTTTTATTTTCCCAATGGGGCCGAACCTAAACATGTGCTTGAGAGATAGTTGTTCATAAACTGATAATGGATGCATGGATTCTTGAGAAGAGAGGAGCCACAGTGATCCCACCCTGGACTGCCCAAATCCCATTAGTGAATAGAAAGTTGGATCTACATTGGGTGTCACCGAAATCACCCCATCTATCCGCTTGAGGACGAGTTTGATTTCAAACCACGGTTTGAACAAAGGAGTAGGTAGTGCTAATGTGCCTTGGATGATCCAAATCTCAAGGTCAGGTGCTTATTAGCACATTGAACCATCCATGCAGCTAAGAGCCCTCACAGCCCAGGCACAACAGATATTATAGATTTGAATGGGTAAAGGTGAATGAAATGAATAGATGAAAGGATGTTGACATGGATAAGTGGCAAAACAAAGAAATCCCAACATCATGTTAATGAGAAGTAAAGGTAGTTCTGGAAGACATGAAAACTTAGATATAGATGACAAGAATCAGCTATACTGGTTCATTCATGTGCAATGCAAATCCATAACTGCACTGAGAAGAAAGACTGGTTTTATTCAAATTTAAGGTTTCACAAGTCCAATACAAACCAAGAAAATATGAAGTACAAGTCCTTAGCAAATGTATGATGATCTAATGGAGTAGGAGATACATAGCTAAATCCATATAAAAGAACTGATGGCCAGAGTGCCTCAAGAAAGGAAAATGGCAATGAAAGGAGTTGTCTGAATAAGAAAAGGCAAGAGGATACAAGTTCCATGTTCCCAACCCTTCCACCACTACAATCAATTGTTTGAATAAAAATGCACAATCTATATCTCAAGTTGGGAAATATTTGTGGCTTTTTCCTTATTAGTTTAGTTGACGATTTTTACTTTAATTTGATTTATTTCTCTCCATTTTTTTTTCTTTTTCCTGAGATGCCCTACACTAAAAACTAGCTCCTCCCTTTTTTCTATTTCTGACTTCCAACCATAGGTATATATTTGATGTTACTCTATTAAAAATACAAGGAAAATTTTCTCAGAATCCCAAATAATCATGTATATGATATCAGAGCAGGAAAACTAACTGTGAACAAGCTCAAATGAATTACCTAACCCTATGAAATAAATCATGAACAACCTATCATATTGCAAAGAAACTCATGACTTGAATTATTAGTACAACTCCTAATACACCCAAATCATGTACAATGATAGTGATACAGACATGAATTCTCAAGCAACTATTAATGCAATCAAGGATAAATTGGAGACCAAAAACCATAGCATATAATAAATTCTTATTTTATAACATCATGTCATGCTTTCAAAGGTTCTATCCTAATAGTTTGCCTAGTAAATCATACAATGCTAGGGTCCTGTAATTTTTAGCCTCAAGCAATTAATTAATGCAACCCAGAAAAAGGGAACCAAAATTATAACATCTAACGTATTAATGAATTCTTGCCCTTGAGGCTTGGCTCAAGTGGTAAAGGGATGGGTATCGATGGTTCCAGGTTCAAGTCCCAATGTAGACAACAAAAAAGAGTAAAAAACATTTACCTACCAAAAAAATATATTAATGAAATCGTATTTTATTACATCATCCATGCTTTCAAGGGCTCTATCCTAATAATTTGCTTGGTAAATCATATAGTGCTAGGAATTTGTAATTTTTAACCTCAGCTACCTAGCCCACATGCAACAAGGATGGAAATTTGCATTTATATACATACCTAAAAAATAGTACAACACTTACTACCAGCCAAACACTAGAGGATGTACAACTACATCAACAATAGCAACAAAAACGATGAGATGTGGTAGGGAAGTTGTTGAAGCCTATGATATATATTACAAGGCACCTAAAGAGAAGGAAGTTAATACACAAGGGGGAATCATTATCACTTTAGAAAGAAAGCAATAACAGTTGAAAAGCAAATCGCCACGAACCCCTCGAAAAACAAAAAAACAAAAAAACAAAAACAAAAAACAAAAACAAAAAACAAAACAAAAAGCAAAAACAAAATGATGTTGAGGAATAAACATATGCTTGTCTTGACCACATATGCAAACACCATGTCAGAAATAGTAGCTTAATCTTTTTGGCCCAGCCCAATAGATGTCACACAGGTAACATAACCAATATCAGAAACACATAGAAAGAATGGAGACTATCATGGGCAAAACAAAAATGGCGTAAGCTCCACAACAAGAAGCTTTTCCTCAATGAAGCAGATAATAAATGTGCACTTACTGAAATATGCTTACCTGTAATATCTCCTTTCTGCTTGACAAGAGTTCCTGTAACTTCGAAATTTGTTCCATCAAGGATTTACTTTCAGTCACAAACTTTTGCCTCTGCATAGTAAGAGAAATGCAATCTCCTCATATGATATTATCCATGAAATATAGCTTAATAATTCCAATGAAGAAAACAGAAATCATCCAATGAAAATCATGATCAGGCACCTCTAAACGTGTAAGCCTTCTGAGGCTTATGTCCAATATAGCTTCAGCCTGCTTTTCAGACAAACTGAACTCTGCAAAAGAGACAATGAAGATAAAGCTAATTAAAATAATCATCCTCAAAGTAACTATCATAACCAGATGAGACTCTATTTATTTTGTCAGTAAGAGAATGGTACAGAGTAGCTTAAGATCCCACATGAAAATGTGGCCTAAATTTTATAATGCACACTGTATTGTTACCCTAAAACTACACATGAAAGTATAATTTTATTGGTAAGGTTCAGCCACTTATACGGAATTGCATTGGATCAGCAAAATCAACAATTAACAAAAAATTTAAAGCAGTGTCAATTACTGCTTAAGAATTAGTACCCTTCAATGGCTCAGAAGTAGTCATCTTTATTTTTCTGAAAGATATCAATCCAGTAAACTTCTAACAAATTCCTCTGACTGACTCTTTTATCCGATATAAATTCGCTACTGATGCAGTATCTGACTATAAATCTCAACTAATTAATGCAAGCCTCATGGACCAAAAGTAAAACTGACACTAAGTGAATAAAAGATAGATCATATGAGAGTCTGAGACACGCACTCAAAGATAATAATATCAGCAGCAAGTTTTGAGAGACAGGAAAAGGTCATGTGCATAAGCAAGATGCAGAAGTTATCCTTAGCTCAGACAGTTGTTAAAGGGTCTGAAAGATGTAAGCAATTTAACTCCAAGTTATTGATAGTAATCCTCAAAATGAAAATAATCACAAGGACAAGGCACCCTCAACGAAGGGAAAAAAGAACAAAATTTACCATTTATAGTAACTATTGTACATAGAACTGAACTTGGAATCTTCCAATTCGCAACCCGATTCCTCACCACCTAAGCCAAGTCTCTGAGGTTTAAAAGCAAGATAACTGTGAAACATCAAATCATGGCCAAATGCCTAACAAACCTGAAACCTGAATTTTTTTATTTTTTTTTTAAATAAAAAAAAGAGAAACTTTTATTTCCATTCAGACTTGAACCTGAAGCTTCCTACAAACCCTCCCCATTCCTTTACCACTCGAGCCAAGCCTCAAGGGCACTTTGTAATAGAATTATTTTGTTAATTGAGAAACGAAACGCTTAGGGAGGTCAAATCAAGAAGAGCGCAGGAAGATCTGGAGATTTCTGAGATTGAAATATGTGTGTGTGTGTGTGTGTGTGTGTGTGTGTGTGTGAGAGAGAGAGAGAGAGAGGAAGGAAATGTAAAGAAGATGGTCTCCGGTGGTTATAGCCTAGACTGATGCTACAAGTGACGAGTACAGAAACCTTTTCCTTTGCAGAGTAAAGCTACAGTATGCTTATGTCCATCTGGAACTTCTTTTGTAAAAGATTCCCCAAAACAACCTTCTAATTTGATGCTCTCCTGTTGGTCCACCATTCAGAACCAGTTTTCCCACCTCTAGCCAATAAAATCACTAATTATCCCTCCTCAAGGTGTGCTTGTCTTGCCAGCACCTTGACAATGTTGATGAGGGACCAAAGGCCACATGCAATGATATGTTGCTTGCACCTATGACATCCTATGACAAGTGGGAGACATGTCAGATCTTAAACAAGATGACAAGTCAGAATGCGCACGTTTCTAAATAGCATGTCAATGCAAAGGGTGGCATGCACACATAAGACACTTCATGAATGACTCAACTTGGCAAAAATATGAGTGAGATTTTGTTGGGTTGAGATTTTTTCGTCAAAGGGGGATTGACTAGAAAAGAAGTTTCGAAGTGGATGAATATTCTTTTCAAACTTTTCAAATTGTAGAAAAACTCATCTCAATGAAAGCATTTATGATGTCTCTTCCTATCAAAATGCTTAAAAGACTCTTCAAAGGGGCAGCCACAAGAAAGAGAACAGGAAGGGGGTGTTAATTCTCTCTGGGGGTAGTAACGGAAGATGGTAGACATCAAGTATGCCACTACAAAGGCACAACTAGAGCTTCAAACATGAGCAAGGTGTGATGGTGAACCTAAAATATTGCTTTGAGCACAACATAGGGGCACCATTCTGGCACATGGCATGAGTTATACATACCTAGATTGTGAAATGATAGAAGAAAATAATACTTTTCTTATTGAATGGATGTGTAAAAACTGATACAAGCCCTATGTATATATATTATATACAGGAGTGAGTATAACCAAAAAGGTAGCAAGAAAGAATGTACAAGGAAAGAAAAATGTACAAGGAAAATAATACAAACATGGAAGAGACTATGAGAGGAAGATCCAATGGACATTCCTTCTACGTTATTCAACACTCCCTCAAGGCAGAGACAGGTCATATGCACCGCCTCGTTATGCGATATACTTAATCTTATCCAGCCAGCCACGCGACATGTATGTCCGTCGAGAAGGAATGTTCGACCGAGAGGGAAGGTATGACGAAAAAGGTCTGCCGGAGAAGGGGACTACCGGAAAGGGACTCGGCCACTAGATGGGTTGTCATATCAGAAAACATGACAAACCCTTAACCCGAACCCAAACCTTCCATGGCTCTTATACCATGTGAAAGGATAGAAGACAAGAAAACTTTTCTTATTGAATGGATGTGTAAAATCCGATACAGGCCTTATGTATATATACAAGAGAGAGTATAACCAAAAAGGTAGCACGAAAGAATCTACAACAAAAGAAAACAGTAAAAGGAAAATAATACAAACATGGAAGGGACTATGAGAGGAAGGTCCATTGGACATTCCTTCTACGTTATTCAACATAGATAAAAGAATTGACAAGTTTCCATACGTAGCCCACAATGCAGCAGAAACGAGATCTGACATGGGATGTTGCAAGGAATCTCATATGAGACATGTGGGGGTTAAGATGCTTGCTAGTTGCAAGGAACAAGATGCGCAAATCTCTACAATGATGGTTGTTGAATAACATAAAAGGAATGTCCGAGGGACCTTCCTCTCATAGTCCCTTCCATGTTTGTATTATTTTCCTTGTACAGTTTTCTATCCTTGTACATTCTTTCTTGCAACCTTTTTGGTTATACGCTCTTGTGTGTATATATATAGGGCATGCATCAGTTTTTACACATCCATTCAATAAGAAAAGTATTCTTTTCTTCTATCCTTTCACATGGTATCAGAGTCATGGAGGATTCGAGTTCGGGTTTGGGTTTGTTGTGTTTTCGCCCAACAACCATCTACACGAAGTCCCTTCCGACACTCTCTTCTCCAAGTTGCATCTTCTTTTAATCTCGACCTTCCTTCTCCGGGAGAACCTTCTCTATGTCGCATTGTCGCCAAGACGGATAGATTAAGTACATCTTATGACAAGCTTCTGTGCATATGACCCATATAACAACTTGAGGGGAGGTTGGACAGAGTAGGAAGGAATGTCCAATGACCTTCCTCTCATAGTCCCTCTCAATGTTTGCATTATTTTCCTTGTACATTCTTTTCTTGCTACCTTTTGGTTATACTCTCTGTATATATACATAGGGCCCGTGATCAAGTTTTTACACATCCATTCAATATGAAAAGTATCTTCTATCCTTTCACAATGGTCTAGTTATTCATATTGTAAACCTGGATCTTCCAAAAGAAAAAAGACTAAGAAAGTAGGTGCATAATATGGTGTCCATCAAACTAAACAGGAATAGATTGTCACCGGTTGATCACCAAATATAACACAGCTCTCAAAACATTGATCTAGTATGGCATTTTTTTTATAAGTAAAGGCAAATTTCATTAAAACAAAATCATCATTAGCACCAGAAGACAAAATTTATTGGAAACAAAGTAGCACACCCCCATCTCTCAATACACGCATACCCACACTCACTAAACAACATAACCCTTACCCCAGCTTTGTTATACCTGGATTTTGTTCTTATGTTCTTTTTCGCTTGCACTCTTGAAGCTTCGAAAGATCCCTTCATGAGGCTGACTCTCGTTTCAACTAATACTCCAGTTAATGGTTAACATATAAAAGGGAATAAATTTTGACACATACTACTACCCAAGGATTAAAAAATCGGAAATGTCCACCAATGTATCGTCGATATCTCGGATATTGGCTTCCATTAATCAAACAAAATATGCAAACGATAGTCATTGTTCAATTTCGGGTATTGCGGCCTGCAATATCATCGATATTTCGCGATATATCGGTCAGGGGTGATATATCGACGAGCAATTCCGAGCTTTCCGCTGATTTCCACAGAAAAAATTGCAAAATAAAAATGAAAACTAGATTCATCAAAGAGAGGATGGAAAAAGGACGAGAAAAGAAAGAAAGAGAGAAGATGGGAATGCCATGAGAGAGGAAGTCTTGTTGGCCGCTCATTGCTGTAGGAAAAGAAGAAAAGAAGATGTGGGAGAAAAATGAAAGGAGTCGGCAGTTCCACCGCATGAGAGAGAATGCTTCAAACATATTGTGACTTTAAAGGTTTAAGATAAATGAATGGTGGAGATTTGTTATGAAACAATGGATATTAAGATCAAATATTTTAAAAAGAAGATGATGGACTAAAAGGCCCAAATAATTTTTTTCTGAAAAGAAAATGACCCAAATAATTTTAAAAAAATTAGATTAGTTATTTTTTATAATTTCAATTTATTTATCCATTCGTGTTTTACAGTATACTAATTTTTTAAAAACAAATTGAGAAAGCTTATAATTTTCATATATTATAAAAATTTGATTTACTTGATAATTTTAAAAATATGAGAATATTATAAAAGAAAAAGATATTATTAAAAGCCTATTAATATACTAAAGAGCTATTTATTTTATGTGGTGTTTAAGATTATTTTTTGTTTAACTTAATAATATTACTTTACGATTATTGTTTGTTTAACTTAATAATATTACTTTAAGATTTTTTTTTTTAACTTAATAATATTACTTAATATCAATAAATTATTTATAATAAAAAATTAAATATCTATTTTATTTAGCAAAAAACAAGAATTTAAGTAAAACTAAAAATAGAAACCCAAACAAAAATTTTTATTTAAATACTATTGCAAAGTAGTCTCTATTGTCTTTAAGAAGAGAATTTATATTTATTTATGTTATTTTTTACATTTTTCAAGCATTTTGTTTTTGCCTAGCGATATTCATGTAAAAATATCCACCAATATATCTCTGATAAATCCATAAAATTCAACTATCGATATATCCGTTGATACCGATATTTTGATCCTTGCTACTACCTTATTAGGTAAGCAAAAAAAGTATTTTGTGAAGTTCTTTGAACTCCCAAAAACATTCGCACGCTATCAATAGTTACTAAGTTATAATATATAAGCTTGAAGACTTTATAGCAAAATTCATATTTTCTATATGTAAAGATTTCTTTACTTTGGATTTCACGTGAGTGCTTAACTTTCTACATAGCATCACAAAATTTTCCATATTCACTGAGAATTTAGTTTCCTCTTGTTTGTAACGCTGCTAAATACTACAATGCATTGTAACCGTTAATGTGCATTTCACCATTTGCAAAACCACAAACATGAGAATAGGAACAACCTCTAGAGCAAAGACAGCTTAAAACAAATTTCAATGAACAAAAGGTTACATGGATTTAAGTTGGAGAAAACTATCGAGAATTATATTAATTCTGCAGGAAAAATATGCAATCAAGAAGGAATGTTGAACAAAAATTTTGAAAAGACCAAAACTATGTAGACCTCAATTACTTTCAAAACCGTTGATGCCATTGCATCGCTTGGAGCTTCCTTAATTACACGAATCATCAGATCCATATTATCAAGCCCCACCACAATACCTCTACGGTGCACATAAAATATTAATGAATTGCTAAAAAATTGTAGGTATTTCATCGTAAAGTACGGAAATTCGCTTACTTTTCAAACCATTTGAAATGTGATAGTCTTGATTCATCCTTGCAAAGTCGCTATTCAACAAAATGGATTCACATAGAAATTTACGACTCATGGGCTGAACCCCGAAAGGCGATAAGAAGACCTTTCAATGATCGGGAGTGGAGAAGGCTAATGTGTGTTTTTATGGGGGACTATGATGGTGTTTGCATACGCAGCTCGAGGACAGAGTGAGTTGGAATTCTTGACTAGAGATGGGGTCTTCTGCTAGCACGTTGAATTATGATTTAAAGCAACCCACTTCTTTCGTCCCTCGACACATTGTGTAAAGATATCAGGTTCGGTTTAGAATGAGGTTTTTCACTGAAGCAGCTCGGGAGGATCAATTACTAATCAATCTCAGATGAGGGTCGCCTCGCTAATAGATGCTACCGTTGTTTGCAATGTGAGGAGTCCAGATCACCTTCTCCTTCATCGCAAAGACAAGACTATTAAGGGAGTTATTGTTTTCATTGCTTGGTACTACTTGGGTGATTTCGGGGTCAATGAAAGACATTCTTGAGTTGGGGCAGCTTTAAGGTGGGAAAGAAGAGGAGGAAAGCGTGAGACGCAAGGCCATCCTGTTTGTTTTGGACTATCTGGAAAGCTAGGAATGGGATTTTTTTTACGAATAATGCTTTATCATAACAGAAACTCAAATTTTCTTTTGTTAATCGGCTTTGGTCGGAGACTAAGTTGTCTATACAAGATGGTCCTTCGACCTTAGTTGCCTTTATTGCTAGGTCGTAAGTGATGGCAAGATTTTCTGATTTAAGAGGGTTTTTTGCGCAGTTGAGGGGCTTTCAGCCCTTATTCGTTGTTTCTTCTTGGTCGTGACTTTAGCGACTTTTTCTAATATATTTCACATTTACTTATCAGAAAATAAAATTGTTCCAAAAGAAGACAAGATACAGTGATGCAATAAAGCAATATTTTTGGTGGGTGGGGAATGTGTGTGGATGGGATGATGGTACCCAGCAGGAGGAGCAGAACCGAATCCCAGAAAGAGCACAAGTTCATAACTAGACAAGGTTGATCAATATTGAAGGTAGGAAGCAGCCACTTGTGGCAAAGGAACAGAGATTCTAGTTAGGCTCTCATCACGTTAGATTAATGAAGGTCCAAATCAATTCTCAGAATGTTGCAAAACTGAATGATTAAAGGAAAAAGCAGGTTTCATAATCTCTGTTTCACTCCTAAAAGGTTGATTGGGTGTGCATCTAAGTGTCAAAAAAGGAAGCTATTTCAAAAGAGGCTGTAAGGAACTTTGGGGGCTAAGGCATTCTTAGAAGGGGATGCCATTGATGCAATGGTGACTGCTGATGGTGTTCTGGGAGAGCAGAACCTAGGAATTGCTTGACAAGCAAGTAGGGTCTTTCTCTCATATGGAAGCTTAAAAATTTGTGGGTGATTTTTGCTGGGTATTCAGATGAGTTTATGTTCTTATTTCATCAATGCAAAGAGGTTCTTTCAAGAAGAGTTAGGTGATTGCATTGAGCACAGCAACCTGTTGGAATGGTCTATTTTCTGCTGGATCTTTCCTATTCTAGAGATTAGAAGAGTTGTTGCTGAATGCACTCAACATTTGACCTAAACCAGCATTTAGATCATTACTCAATTTTATCGATCTGATGGATCTTTAAGAGATAGAAAATACCCTTCGATCTGAAAATATGTAGCTTAAAGAAGAGTGGCCTAGAAGCTAGTATTGAGTGGCAGGAAGCTTATGTGCCTACAAATAGCTCCTTTGTTTCTAAGACTGCATTCACATCAACAGCTCCAAAAAATAGGCTCAAGCAAGATTATAGGATGCAAATGTCTATGGGTGAGAGAGAGAGAGAAGCTGTATGGGAAAAGATTGTTACCATCAACCAATTAATAAGGAGAGGATGGAGTAGGCTCAACCAGAGTTGTCAATTTATTTTTTTATCAGTAAACAAGCATATATAGTCTATCCATTAAAGATTTATGATATATTCAACAAATTCATTATAGTTCTGCTTAGTCTATGTTCCTAGGTACTGTCAACATTTAGCATCCCTTGGGGTTTTGCTTTATCAACTTGGTGCTTTTCATTTTTTATTCTTCCCTTTTTATTTTTTATTCTTCCCTTTCTATTTGTTTTCTTTTAATTGGGAACCAATGCAAGATAATTTGGAAGTTGATCCCCTTATCCAAACTCTAATCAAGGAGCTTAACAGTAGAACATATGATGGTGTGGATAAAGCTGTTTCATCGTGAAGGATTTGCCCCTAAAGACTTTGTTCTTATTAATATATAGGGAGATGTGCGCCTTGAGGGCATTGCTAACAATATGGAAATCGGTAAGCTAGTTAGTGTGATAGGATCTACATTTCTTCCTACTTATGTGTTGCTTATAATTAGATGTACATGACCATCGAAAAGTTTTGAACGAAATTCTAGTTACATATCTAAAAGTTTATCTAATAGATTTCTACACATTAAATGTCAATTCTTTACACTGAATCATGAACTGATATTCACATATCATGTGTATGACATGCAAAAAATGTTTTAAGGTTCAACTCAATTTGTCCAACCATCTTATTAAATTGGTTAGACATTGGTCTATGCTTCCTTCTTCCAATATAAATGCAGTTCATTTATTTAGGCATACTTTTTATTTATTTATATTCACTCTACAAAAAATAGAATAAAATTGTGATAAAGATACATAAAAGGCAAATAATAATAGATAGTGATATGATTTTCGGGCTGCCAAACTATATAATTGGATTTATGCATGCTTATACATAAAAAGATTATTGAAAATTCATAGAAAAGCAAGAAAAACTCTTCTATAAAGCTAAGAGAAACATGATGGAATGAGGTGAGAAACTCCATGTTTTTATTTCTCATACTAAAAATGTTTTTGAAGAATGCCTTTAAAGGTAACTCCAACATACCTCAACAACATGTCTTCTTTCTTGTGCTTGTGATAGCTTAAACTTTGCTCGCCTCTCAACAACAGAGCATCTAAAATCTAAGAATGCCTGTGCAAATAGTTAGTTCAAAAACATTAAATGACAGTAGCATAAACAAAAAAAAAAAGGAAAAAGAGCAGCTTCACACACATACATACATTTCCATGCCGCAAGACAAGGTGTGTATGACACAGGCACATGTGTGCACGTTTAGTGTGTGTGCACAAGTAGCTCTCATGCAACATGATAAGTATCCTGAATATTGTGTGTAGTTTAGGGCTCTATTAGAAAAGCAGCAACTCTGCATACATCCATAAAGTTTACTATTTTATATGGGGAAATTATACATACAATATCTTGAGATTTCTTCATATAAGACCATGGTGAGAGCAGGTTAATATCAAAACAAGTATGACAAAAAGCATGATTAAATTCCTTTCAAATCACAAGTCAGTTGACAAATAATTCTTTCTATCTGATTTAGTCTAAGAAGAATTCGTTCAGTATACTCTGTTTGGAGTTATAGAGAATTTGAGTTTGCCATTGTGTCAATCTATTGCTTTATAGCTGACTTTCTTATGTGCACTTACATCAACATTTAGCCTTATCTATGAGACTTGGATTTGATTTGTTACCAACCACCCGGTCAACTTGATCTGTTAAGCTTCAAATAATGTAAAATATAACAAATATAACATCAGACTCTACCAAAATAATTCAAGCTCGCCAATTTATGCTTTATTTTTTAACTTAAAGAAGACGAGAAGTATGATACATAATGGATGAGTAAGGCATATTGCTCGACTCAAACTGAATAGTTTACAAATGATCAGTCTGTGGTGGCTGCATTTTCAACTAGTTCAATTACAAAGCCAGTAATGATCTTCAATTGTAGAAAGAAGAGGGCAGCATTAAATTGAGGGCAAGTGAAACAGTGTTGAGACCAGAAAATAAACAAGAATGACCCTTGGAGTGGATCTTACCAAGCTCTTATAGGTGATTTTGAGTTTGGGTGTTCCTGCTGAAAGAAAACAAGAGACCCTTCAACAAAAATGTGAGCAGAGGTTAATGTGGAAGAGAACTCACTCCACCATTCTCTCTCATGTTGCAACAAGACGTATAGATGTTTGTCAATGTGATAACTGGCTATGCAGATTCCACTATCTTTATACGTCCTCAATTGAGAATCCTTCATTTACCAAAATCGAATCTAAGCAAAACCAACATCTTCCCTCAGAACACAGATCATTCTCTCTCCCTTCCTCCCTCCCTTCTTCCTTATCCCCATCATGAGGGGGAAAAAAGAAGAAATAAAAGAAGCAGAAAGAGCTCTATTGACTATTGAGCACTCCTGTTCTGTTTATTCCTTTTCCTGTTGATGGACCCCTCAGCCTTCCTTTCATATAGGTACTTCGTTTCATGCATCTTATGCGCATTTGGCAATAACGCATACATACATACATGCACTCACAAATCCCCTAACATCAACTCTCACACACATGCATACACACACAAGAAGAGGAGGAAGAAGAAATAACTGCATGTAAGTGGTCACCTGAAGTAACTCCCTTGAGACCCATCAGTTTAGGTTGTCCATCGAGAATACTGTGGATGTTTAGAGGAATAAGGAAATGTCAAAGCAAGTCATAAAAAAATCATTTTGGTAGATTCTTCGGTGAAAAAGGTCAAACAAATAAAATGAAAATAGTATAGTAGTAGAGTTAAGGGGTTGTCATACACAAATAATTTGTAAACCATTTCAACAAGTTGCACCAAAGAGGTCAGTCCCTTCAAACACATCGTTCAAACAGCAAAATATTATTTCCTTTGTTTACTTTTATAACAATAACTGCTTTCATCTATTTTATAAACAAAGAACGATGTGATATAAAATAATGCAAGCAGATGAAACGCATACAAAAAATCAAGCAAAAATATCCTTCAAACATAAAATTGGGTTCCTGCATTTGCGTTAACAGCCTACTGAACCCATAAAACATGATATCATAATTTTTTTTTTTTGTTACATAAAAAAGGAAATCTATTAAAAGGGGACTAAAAAGCCCAGCCTCAAGGAGTATTACAACACCTAGGTTGTTAAAAAGCAAATACTCCACTAGCCCCCAAGATTAACTCAGACAAAAGAAACAAAAGGCAAGCTTGATAATCTTACTGTGAACTAGATGGGGAACAAAAGAAACAATTGGTATTATAACATCAAAGATCATAAGAAACAATTGGCATACAACATTTTTTTTTATAGTTACAATTGGCATACAACATAAAACAGGCCCATCAGTATTTCCAACCAGCACAAGACTCCTTACCCACTGTTGAGAATCATAGAATATTCTCTAGATATTTCTTGGTTTATCTTCTACCTTTTGTGTACATTATCCTCCTTCCTTGTACACTTTATTTTCCTTCCTTTTACACTTTATATTGTTTCATTCTTTTGTATATATATAGGTGTCTTTATACTGTGTAATACATTCATTCCATAAGAAAAGCATTCTTTTCTTACATCCTTTCACATGGTATCAGAGTCATGGAAGGTTCGGGTCAAGGTTTTTCCGTGTTTTCAATTCCGGCAACCAATCCAGTGAGGGCGAATTTTCAGGCTCTCTTTCCGACAACCCTCTATCCAGCAGTCCTTCTCTTCTCCGACAAACCTTCTCTTCTCCGACGAACCTTCCTTCTCCGACAAACCCTCCTTCTCCAACAAACCCTCTTTCTCCGTCGGACCTTCCTTCTCCACCGGACCTTCTTTCTCCAACTGACCTTCCCTCTCCGGCAGACCTTATCTACGTCACATTGTCATCGATAGGATTAAATACATCTTATAACAAGTTTAACGATACGACCTATATGTCTTTAGCCGAGGGGGAGTGTTGAGAATTATAGAATATTCTCTAGATATTCTTTGGTTTATCCCCTACCTACCTTTTATGTACGTTATCCTCCTTCCTTTTACACTTTATTTTCCTACTTTTTACACTTTATTTTGTTTCCTTTTTTGTTCCATTCTTTTGTGTACATATATATATAGGTATCTCTATACTGTGTAATAAATCCATTCAATAAGACAAGCATTCTTTTCTTATATCCTTTCACACCCACAACTCCTTCCTTGCTCATAAGCTTCTCATCTAAATCAGACAACATGCCCAATTTCTGGTGTCGACACTTGTTTGGATGTCATTTTGATATTGTTCTTAGTTTATATAGTGTATCACGTTGGATTTATGAGGCTGTCGCCTTGTCTTCAAGTTAGTATCAAAACCACCCATTAGGAGAACTGCTGTTGAAACCATAATGTTGATTGAGCTTGAGAAAACCTGAGTCACACCCAAGCCATAATGAGCTTTATAACCTATGTTAAGAGTTTAATCATTCAGCATCATTCCTTGAAAACAATGGCCAGGCATTCGATCAGTTACCTTAGCCATCATTATTCTTTTGGATGTCAAATCCACTTATATCATTGATAAAGTAGAGGGATGGAACCCCTCTTTCACTAGATTTTTCATGACTAGGAGGTTGAGGATGTAGAGAGACTGTTGATGAAGCTAGGGCGAAATCCAATGCTTCTTGAGATAGAGGAGTTTGCTGGAATTTGACTAAAGATGGAGTCTTCTCCAGATTTAAGATCAATATCATCAAAGCCATACTGTTGGGACAATGACTTTCCTACTTGGTACATTGTGTGGAAGTCTGGGATGCAGCCTAAGATAAACTATTTCACTTGGAAAGCAGGTTGGGGCAAGGTTTAGACTCTTGATCAACTTCAGAAGAGGGATTGGACTCTTGCTAATAGATGCTACCTTTATATAGAGTGTGAGGCGAACGTGGACCACATTCTCTTACAATGTGCTAAAACAAGATTGTTGCGGGAGCTATTGTTCTATTTGTTTGGCACCCTTGGGTGATCTCTGAGTTGGTAAGGAACACTCTTGTGAGTTGGAGGAGTGTTTTTTATGGATAAGGAGCTGAAAAATACGTGGCAAGCAAGACCTTCTTGTTTGTTTTGGAAGGTGTGGAAGGCAAGGAATGGGAGAGCTTTTAGGGATGAAATGTTGTCTATACAAAATTTAAAAGCTTCTTTTCTATTTCTTTTATTTGTCAATAGTGGATAGACCTTCAGCTTTAGTGACATCCATTGATTGGGTGGGATGTAAATGAGGAAGGGACTTTTGTACAGGGTGGTTTTTTGTGTGCAGTTTAGAGGGCTATTTGTGGTCCGGCTACTTTGTATTCCTTTAAGTCTAATTTCATGGCTTTTGAGTACATTTTACTCTTGCCTATCAGGAAAAAAAAAAAAAAAATCAAATCAAATCATTTTTTATAGACAAACATAAGGCACGGAAGTTGCACCCAAAGGGAATACAAGCAGGAGAAATACTCACAACCCCCCGACACCTTGTACAAAAAAAAATTCCACTATACTGAAAAAAAACCCCTCAGTCACTTACATCCCACCCCATCAATCAAACCAACTAAAGTCGATTGACCATTTTCTATAGATAACTTAGTTTCCAACCAAAGCAAAAAAAGAAACACAGATTTGAGTTTCATTGTGCCAAAGGACCATTAATAATGCGATAAGAGACAATAAACAGGTTCTTGTATATAATGTTCATGAAAAGGGAATTTTTTAATCCAAAAGTGATCACTTTATTAAACAATAGAGAAAAGCTTATCATCTATGGAAATGCATGATAATCTTCACTTATTATCATTTGGTCATTGAAGTGGAGATGCTGGCACTTTTTGAAGGTCTACCACAAGCCAAGGCTTGAGTCTCTCTGATCTTTGGTTAATGAAGATGCCCCATTTGTTATTTCATGCTTAACCACTAAGGAGTAGAGTCTCTAGACGTATGACCCATGACTTTGTTAAATGTTAATGTAGTTCTATCCTCTATAGTATTCTCTATTATATAATGGAAAGATTCTCTCATCCATGGATGTAGGCATGGTTAGCCAAACCACGTTAAAACCTCATGTGTCTTTGTGTGAATTTTTTATCTTTGTGTTCCTGAATTAATATTATTTGCATTAAAGCTTCCACTAACACAACACATTTTACTTTTATTTATGTGGTTACTGGTTGATCTTGGCTCTAAATTGTAATTATTTTCCTTAAGGATAACTGATTATTCATGAATCAATATTACTTCTTTCTAAACAAGAAAAGAAGGACCAAAATATTTGAGTGAACTCAAACCTCATGCACATGGACAAGAAAACTAGATTGATGACCAGAGTGCAATATAACAAAACAGATCTGCTTAGGAGCATAAATCTACATGTAATCACCAAGACAGATATGCTTAGGTGCATATATCCACATGCAGCATTTTGATTTTTGCCTCCACATTCTAGATTTTGTACATGTATAGAAAAACCATGACCAAGAAATTGCTTACCCAATCATGTTGCAGCTAAAACTAGACTGAAGGGCAGTAGGCGATACAGATTATTCAAAACAATTGAGGGATCTGATCCCGGTTTTAGCTGAAACAATGAATGACGACATATGTGGCTGTTAGGAAAAACTAAAATTTTTCCCTTTTTACAGGAAAATTTTGAGAAAATTTGAGAAACAAGAGCACAGCACTTAACCTTTCTCGTACCTCAATGACTATACGCATTCCAGAACGATCACTCTCATCACGAATATCACTCATCCCATCCAAACTCTGTATTGTAAATAATGCAATTGTAAGACATGGTCCAACTTAAAAATGCAACGAATAACATTATGCTAACATAAAAATGCCTAAGACAAAACACATATGAAAGGAAATGTTCTATTTTATTTAAAAAAATTTAAATTGATAGTTTGAGAATTAGGAATTGTTGAAAGCATAGTTATAAATTCTTCTGTTTAAAAGATTCCAAGGTTATGCCAGCGGAATATGAGTGCTTACATGTAACTATGCTAGGTAGGAAGAGCTTCAAGAGGAATTTAGGGGAATCTAGCATTTTTATTAAGCATAAAATTTCTTCTGAAGAAAGAAGACAGATAAAAAAAAGGTGAAAACAATAATAGCCTACATAATAAGGGCCGTATTTATCCTTGGATATTCATTATCATATATAGAGCCATTTTACCCCAACAAATCTTTAACAACTAGCTTGACTGCCATTATCAATACAATTGATAAGTTATAGATGACAATAATTTCATAGATCTCAAATTCACACAGGTTAAACGTTAATATAACACACAGAGGAAGTGGATTGGCAGGATAGTACACATAGGCACATGTACAACTGCAGTGCAAAGCCTGACAATGCAAACATTGAACAGGCCCAATATGTGTAGAATGATTTATGCTGCAAATATCAAAGCATGCAAGCAATACCATAGTGCAGGTTTTCCTAAGGCTGATAATTCAAACTCTAGACATGGCCTGACATACAGAAAGATTTGGTCAGCAAGCACATATATACATGCAGCAATACTATGAAAATTGATTCAAGCCTGACACTACAAAACTCTAAACAGTTTCTGATAGAGGTTTAAGCTGCAGAATGAAACAAAAACCACAAACAGAAATCATTCTAAGGAAAGGTTTATTTAGAGTTCATCACAAAGACTCCATAGCTGAGTATAAAATCTTGGTAATTCAACTCTTAACTGTACCAACAAGTAAGAAAACAAAGTTTCATACAGGTTTGAACAAGAAGACCCATACAACACAAATTACTCTCCTGAAAGGCTTCATGGAGCTTGCAGCAATTGCATAAAGGATAGTAAGAGAGGAATTTGTTAGGAAGAACAAAGGAAACCTAAGGAACTTAGAAATGTACAGTACTAAAACAAGTGATCAAAACTTCCAATCTGCATTTGAAAAGACATGAAGCCTACCACAAACATCCATGAGCAAAAGCATAAAGCAGTGTGAACCCAATATGTATAGGCGCAGCAAATCATTACCACAGACACCCAATGCTGGACAAAACCACACACACACATATAGATATAGATATACACATGTTTTTTAAAAAGCAAGCCACGGCCACAAACATCCATAAGGCAGAATGTAATGTGAACCTTGAACATATAGGTGCAGCAAGCCATCGCCACAAAATCCATAATAATAACCACAATAACATAATAACACATGACCATCTTGTAGTAATCATCATATAAGTAATAATAATCATCATTCAAATCCAGATGGAAGCTCCAGCAGTAATCACCAGATCAGTGACATGTAGGACAAACTTATATGTACTATTTATGACCATACCTTATTTTCCACAAGCTCGGCAATTTTCTCCACCAGTGAGGATTTGTTTGTCTGATAGGGGATCTGTTCATTCACAAAATATGAAACAGGAACAGGCTTTCAACTCATCTTTCCTATAACAATTTTCAAGTTGGATAAGCCTATCATATAGAATGCCACTGAAAGCACCAATGTGACAACCTCTTTTATTATGACTGCAGTCCTCTTGGTTTTAGAGTCAAGCAATTCAACCTCCGTCTTTCCTCTGACTACTATACGCCCCCGCCCAGTTCGGTATGCCTCTAAGATGCTTAACAAGATGAAGAGAAATTAAAATATTAAAAAAAATCAGAAAGAAACATTGTGAAGAAATTAAACACTGAAAGTGCAATAAAGAAAACCAACCAACATATGAACAGGTAGATAAACGCTTCACTTGTACCCTGTGCATATATAAAAGGGGGGACATGGTGCAAAAAGTGGTCAAATTTTAAAATAGAGTACTTTTTTTAGTAGGTTTTTTTTTTCTTTTTTTTTTTTTTGGTTCTACTGAGACATGGACCAGGAACCTCAGTAACCTCATCCCATCCATTCACCACTTGAGCCAAGCCTGAAGGCTACAATAGAGTACATTTCATTTTCTCCAGATTCACTTTACTTTTCCCAGATGGAGCTCTTCAGCTGATCTTGACTACATATTCACCTTTGATTTTATGAGCTTCTACAGCATATTACCAGAAAATTCAGTGATTCCCTCATTTTACTCTAAGTTCGAGCCTACAATTGACTTGTCTATAGCATGTATGCTGTGTATTAGAATCCAATGCTTTAAATATAAACAAGAAGTTCTAAGTTGAAATGTAACTTAGAAGATGTCAAACCAGATGCTGCAAGATTAGAAATATTCTGGGAAGGGGAAAATTTAAGTTTTTGCAATAAATATGATCGACCAAATTCAACCTACCCAGTATTTCCCATGACTAATTCACTCAGTTGGGAAGTCTCAGGTCAGGCATGTATTCCAACAATTCTTGCAACTATTGTAAAAAAAATAGACATGAGAGACTAAGAAAGAATATATTTTAAAAAACTAACAAAACAAAACAAAACAAAAAAATTAATTTTGATAGAAAGATGTTTAACATTCTTAATCATATCTTAAAGAATTCAAATTCTTTTCTAATCATCTCTCACCATTATGAAGCCAAAGGCTGAATCCAGATGGCAGGAGAAATGTTATACATAACTCCATGCCCTAATCTTTAATTTCATTGGAAGTCCAAATAGAAACCTCAATTTCTTACAGAAACCAGAATATCATAATTGCTTTTAAACAATGCGTGCACACACTCACACAAGTGTACATGTATAATTTAAAATAAATGAATAAAATAAGATAACCTTTACTTCTAAGGAGGGTAAAACCACATATAGTTAAACTATACCACAGAAGAATAACAAAGAAGAAATTGTGAAAGGATAGAAGAAAAAAAAATACTTTTCTTATTGAATGGATGAATAACACATAGGAGAGCACTATATATATACAAAAGAATGGAACAAAAAAGAAACAAAATAAAGTGTAAAAGGAAGGAGGATAATGTACACAAAAGGTAGGAGATAAACCAAAAAATATCTAGAGAATATTCTATGATTCTCAAAAAAGAAAGAATGAAAGGGATCACACATACATAGTCAAGAAATCAATAA